>OZ030392.1:44837720-45112781 GCA_964023965.1 Melinopterus prodromus
ATAATAATATATTAATATATATAATATAATTGTCTGATATTCCTGGTCGAAGTTTTGATAGAAGAGAGGGGTAGTTAATAATCTATTGATTGAATGATGAAATGGCATTGATTTTGTTATGGAGATCTTGGGATATTAACGTCTGTACTTGTGAGTTTTTGGGCATATGTTGTAGTTACTGCATTAATTATCGTATCTTTCCACAAATAACAGGTATGATTAGTTCATAATCATAGAAATCCCTAATTAACTATACACTATGATGTGCCATTAGGATCATAAAAAATACTATACTCAAAATGATTACTAATAAATTAAAGAGTGCTTCGTAATGTGGCATTAATAATAATAATAATAATAATAATAATACTTTATTTGCCATTTGACCCTGTATAGATATTGACAATTTTCGTTTACATTCAGTTCATAGTGGCTAAAAAATACATCTCAAAGCAAGTTCTAAAAAATGATTAATAAAAATACATCGAACATCAAGGTTTTACAAAATACAAAATAGAACATTACAGTACAGCGTGCTCAGGAATACACTTTAAAATAATTTCACAACCAAGTCAATAAATAAATACATAAAATAAAAGAAAACACATTACATTTTGGGCACAATAGTTAGTGGCGCGATGTGCAATCCAAATACTCGCTCACCGAGTAAAATGATTTTGATATCAAATATTCCCTCAGTCTTTTTTTAAACAAATACAGACTGGTGGAACACAAAATCTGGTTGGGCAGAGCATTATACGTTCGAACCATCATGAACTGCGGCCCACGCTCAAAGAGTGACGAAGTGTGCCGAGGAACCGATAGCTTTTCCCCGTTTCGTGTTCTTGCCGCTGTCGACATATCGGAATTTGTCTGAAATTGATTCAAATTTGCCCTGCAATATGCTAGTAGGCGATATATGTACAGGCAAGGCAATGTCAAGATATTAAAACTTTTGAAATGATCGCGACACGACTCTCTAAAGTTTAGCCCAAGGATACATCTCAGGAACCGTTTTTGGAGCCTAAATAACGTGACTATATGAGGTGATGACCCCCCCCATTGTTTGTCATGTACATTAATGTTATTTTTAATTGTGATACAGAAAAATCAAAATTTCGCGTTGCTGTGTGGGTATACAGGGTGTTTCAGAAATAACGGCTAACCTTGAAGGAGCATATTCACCAAGGACAGAGAAGCAATTTTGGTCAAATAACCTATAGTCTATTTCAAAGTTTTATGTACTAACAAAATTGTATTGAACAATTCGTCTAAGGCCGGCCCTGGTAAATTGCCGAACGCGCATGACTGGACTATGGTTGCAAAAGACCGTACAAACAATTAAAAATAGAGAGATTAGTACCTACCTAATCCAGAAATGTGATGCGGATTTACAAACGTTGTGATTATTAAGCGTTATCGACGAACAAAACAAAGCGACTCAACACAGCAACTAGGCGTCTCGGCCGAACAAAGTTATGTCGCATTCTAGCCATAGAATTGCAATTCAATACTATACAAATCACTACACAAAGACACCAACATTAAGATTCCAAAATCCAAATGATTTTTATTGTTGATAAACCAACAAACAGCTGTTGGACCATGACCACGCTTGTATACGTTCATATCAACCTGGCGAATGTAGGTCATTGTCACGTTCAGCGAGAAAGGCCGCAGTGGGGGGGAGACCGACTGTTCCCCGCTGCGTTGATTTGTCACCAGTTGCAACACAACTGTAGTGGATTGTGGACGATTGTCTTCCGCTGGTCAGGGACGGACTCCGTCTTTCTTCATTAATTTTCTCAATAATGCGTGAAGTTAGACCATACGTTATTTGACAAAACATGCTTATTACGTCCTTGGGCATATGCTCCTTCAAGGTTAGCCGTTATTTCTGAAACACCCTGTATATATAACAGTCAAATATGTAAATTTCGGTGCCATATACCGAGCGATTCAGAATATATGAATTTGTGATAAGAGTAACGTACCTTTATTTTCATTATTATCGATAAACTTTATTTGGAAATGTTGTTTAGAAGCAAAAATTATATTCAAATATGTAGTCAGCGCCAAATAACTTGAAAAAAATATTTTCTCTTTCATTCTTAATTATTACTCTTGTGACAGATATTAGTAAATTCCAGTAATACTAAAAGGTTCTTTTTAATCTATTTTTTAGAAATTTTAATACATGTTTTATATTTTTTGTTATTTTGCAGTAATCGAGCATAAAACGACTTCTGTTCGACAAATTGCTGCACACAGCCTATGCAGTACAGGAAATACTAAAACTAAACAAGCATCACCCGTACAAACCAAAATTTATAAGTACACTAAAAGAAAGAGACTTTGACATCAGGTATGACTGCCATCTGGTTTGAGGGGAATATGGATGAGAAAATATTTTTTTAATATTCTTTGGACAGACGAGGCCACATTTACGTGAAAGAATAGTCCCACCTTCACAAAATTGAACAATAAAAATTTTTTCAATGTGGTGCGGACTTTCGTGGACATACTGTATATGTTATTTCTTATCCCATTGCAGTTATTTTTGTTACAGTATTACGCACAACTACCCAGCTGTTGTTGGTGGTAACACTGGATAGCGCAGTCGCAACGGTCACAACGTAACACTTGTATCTGTTATTTTTGAAACAAAGTAACTGTTGCGAACTGTTATTATCAAATAACAGTTATAAAATAACAGTTCGTTAGATAAGGCCCCACCGCTACTCTAGCATTGAGAAGAGTTTTTATAACGCTTTTTCGATAACCTCTATGGAACCTAAGATACATTTTATGTTATTTTTAATAATATATGAAATTATTCGGAATTTATATCGGAAACTTAACCCAACTTTTGTTATACGACTATGGAAAATTATCCCGAAACTTAGACGTTGATTTGAACCATTGTTATGATGGTGGTCACGAAGTATTCCAGCCTTTCCATTTTTGAATTTGAAGCGGAATGAAGGACGTTGAGAGATATGGAATATGTTTCCTAATTGGGAAACCATCTGCGACAATCGATTTCAATACTTAAAAGTATCATCATCAGGCCAACATGTCATTTGGAAAACTGTAAGGTCAAATAGTCAAATCTTCCTGGTACCAATCTGTTTGCTTCCACCACAATTATTTTACTTTCTCTTGATTCAAGAAAATAAAAAGGCACAATAAAAACATCGTTAAATTGTGTTTATATCTTGGATCTCAAACGTTTAAAGTCGCTTTGTTCAACAGGACCCAAATAAAATAATCCACTGGATTTTCATCTGGTGGTCAATAATATGGTTCTATAAAATTTGCGGAATGTAGATTTTATTAATGTAGGCCATGTTGTAGTCAGTGCAATTGCGCACCTTGTATAAAAGAGGAACCCGGCATCACATTGTCTTGTTCTAATATTATACTGCTGTTTCCTTCTTACAAAACTCTCCTATACGAAAACAATAAAATTTGTTAAAATTCAATCGATTACGTTAATTTCAGGTCGAATATGGCGGATACAATAAATACCATTTATCAACAAGTAGAATTGCTTTATCTCGATTACTTTTCTGCCAGTTGCATCAAACAATCCTATTTTTCAGATTCAATTACAGCAAAAATAGAGAACCGTCTTAAGCACCGCGTTGAACCCTCTGCGGTTCATTGAGTTTAATTGTTCTCCATTAGTTCAATTTATTTTTACGGTTGCTCTGGGCGAACGCATTTAGTAACTACTCTGTCTTTCGCCAGACTTCAAATGCCGATCTGTCCCCCCAATAAGGAAAGCAGTGAATAAAATCTTCGTTCACTAATAAGTTACTTAATTATATACATACTTCCAAATCTTTTCTATTTTAGTTTGAGTTTTTTCTTCGATTTTGCATTATTTGGTATGTATTTTCTAATTTATTATTCTTCGTTTCTTTAAGAATTAAAATAGCTATAACTTTTTAAGTCATTGCCTTCAGCTCTATATAAGCAGACAGGATATAATACTAAGTTGATTATCTTGATTTATGTTCCAGATATGGAACACAGGCGGAAATCACTTTGTAATAACTTTTTTTAAGTCCGCATCCCATTTCATAATTCGACGTATCTCTCTACCTGGAAATTAGTAAAATATTTAAAATATTGTACCGCTGTACGAGACAATTGCAACACGTGAATGTAGTACGGATGGGTATTGAAGTAGCGATGTTTCTAAAACATCGATATTTTTTCTCAGTCATCGATGTTTTTTTCAACGATAATATTTCTGTCGATGTTTTAAAATATCGATGTTTCCACACCTATGTTTCACTACCGTTGTTTTTCCAAATCTTTGTCGCCAAATAGCAGTGTTTGAACTATAACACAATTGAACTCGACCCCGTTTACAGATAACATGTCTCCGACCATGGTCTTTAACATGACAGATTAATAGACAAGACTCGACAAAAAATAATGTCGATGATAATAAGGCTGAAATTGTAGAAGAGCTAGTTTTTTGTTTAAATGCTCCTTTAGATAAGTTGGCTAGGAAAACTATGTTGCTTTAGAACAAAATGTTGGCCACATATCCCATACTGCGTATGATAAAGTAAAAAGGGGATTGTTGCAAAGAAATATTTTCTTCTTTGTAAATATCGTGTTTTGCCTTTGGACGACAACGTTTCCGTTTTCTCTGTTCATCGTTATTTAATGTTAAAAATCATCGATGATTGGCCGTTGTTATTGATATATCTAGGCTTACCATAATTTTTAAATTTCAAACCGGGAGAAGTATTACTTTTGGGAATAAAATAGAAAAAACTTGAAAAAAATAAAGCGTTTTGTATTCTTTATTTTTTTATTTTTTCTTACTTCCCATGTGTTCTTTTACACATTTCGTCTTTATATATAATCCGATCACCATAAATATCAAAATTATCAACAATTGGGATGCTAAACGTACTTGAATACCAAATCATACGTAATTTCTTTCAAAACAACTATGCAAAACTAAGACTTATTTTGTCACATATTACTTTAATTTTGTTTTCATAGATTCCAAACTAGAAGTCGATATTGTTCAAATTGAGACGGACCACGTTCGTGTTCTACAAAAAATATCCAAATTACGTTTACTTTTTGTAAAAAAATCTGATGTGGCCAGGCACATGACTTTATCATACAAAAAAGCTATATACTGACAATATTTCAAAAGCTTTCTATAAATATAGAAATAGGGAAAAATGAGGTTTTTTATGTTTAAAAATTCAATTATTGTGATGGAAATTTTGAACCTGTATAAGATATCTTGATGAAGTAAACATCGTCTTATTTCGTTATGTTTCTAGTTTTGGACCACCAATCAGGAAACTAGTTTCAATAATAACCGAGATATTCAATTCTAAACGTAACAGCGATAATCAACAAAACAAGTAAAATAAAAAAAAAACTCAAAATTGGCGATATTTACGTATAGGGAAACATTATCAAAAATGATGTATTTTGGTACGTAGAAATAAAAATTATAATCATATTAATCCCCAATTAACTAATATACACTATGATGTGCCATTAGAATCATAAGAAAGACTATACTCAAAATGTTCACAAAAACTTGAAAAAAAATAAAGCGTTTTGTATCCTTAATTTTTCTTACTTCCTATGTGTTCTTTTACACATTTCGTCTTTATATATAATCCGATCACCAGGAATATCAAAATTATCAACAATTGGGATGCTAAACGTACTTGAACGTACTAGAAGTCGATATTGTTCAAATTGAGACGGACCACGTTCGTGTTCTACATAAAATATCCAAATTACGTTTACTTTTTGTAAAAAAATCTGATGTGGCCAGGCACATGACTTTATCATACAAAATATAAAAGTAATGGTTTAGCTGCATGAGAATATATTTGATTGAGATAAATCGTGTCTGCATTAAAATTAAACTAGTTAGCCAGGATTTGACAGATATTTTGATAGTCAATAGTATCAATAGTAGGTATTGTCAAAGCATCAGCATTTGACACTACCTACTGTCATCACAATAATAGTTATTTATCTGACAAGTGCCGAAAGTACGGAATAGCGCGACGAGCGGTGATGCGGCGCGTCACCGATGGCGCAGCGCCGCCGTCGCATGTGTGAGCGAGTCGTGCTATGTAGTTTTCCGCGGGAGTGACATCAACGTTTTTTGTGTTGCTTTTTGAGAAATACGTATTAAAAAAAACTCAAGAATGGTTATATTTCTGTATATGAAATATTAGGTTGATACCACTTCTACGAAACGTCAAGTTTAAAAAGCTAATTCAAATTCTGACAGATTTATATTCGTTCATGACACTGTAGATGTCACATCCGTACCAATATGCTATACTTTATTTACAATTTTCTCAATTTATCGTTTTTACAATTAGATTGGAGCGGAGGTGGCCGAGTGGATAAGGCGAATGCCTTCCACTCAGAAGTCCAGGGTTCAAGCCCAGGTTAGGCAGGGGATTTTTCTAATACTCCGTCTCCCCGACTGCCGCACAGACAAGCCACTGGCTTTGTGCACATGGCAACATCCAAAAAAAAAAAAAAAATACCAGCCAGGATTTTGACAAATATTTTTTTGTGTTGTCACATTCGAAAACAGCCGATCTCATCATAGGGATCAGAGGTTGGAGAACCACTATGGAACTTGGCCGCTATAGTGCGGCAAATTATAAAATACAAATTTCAAATAAAATAAGATTACCAATTTGATTGTTTGTTGATAAGAAATATCAACCCGTCTTTATTTCTAATTCTAAAAACGATAAATTGAGAAAATTATAAATAAAGTATAGCGATGAGTGTAGTTTTATTGTAGTATGTTGGTAGGGATGTGTCATGAACAAATATAAATCTGTCAGAATTTGAATTACCTTTTTAAGGTGCGTTTTCATTAGTGATAATGGCAGTGGTAGCAGACGCCATTATAGTATTTCCAATAGAAAATTGCTAGTGACTCATGTTTATGTACATGCAAACTAATATGTTTCATTATCACGAAATGTAAGAAATACTATAATTTCGTATTCTACCACCGCCATTAGCTACCATTACCTACAAATCGGAACGCACCTTTAAACTTGACGTTTCGTCAAAGTGGTACCAACCTAGCATTTACTATACAGAAATCTGTTATTTTTTAAATACGTATTTCTTAAAAAGCAACACAATAAACGTT
This sequence comes from Melinopterus prodromus, assembly GCA_964023965.1. NCBI lineage: Eukaryota > Metazoa > Arthropoda > Insecta > Coleoptera > Scarabaeidae > Melinopterus > Melinopterus prodromus. The sequence continues at coordinate 44,844,913 of OZ030392.1, forward strand.
GATGTCGCTCCTGCCAAAAACTAGATAGCGCGATTCGCTCACATGCGACGGCGACACTCCGCCTTCGGTGACGCGCCGCATCACCGCTCGTCGCAATATTCCGTACTTTCCGCATTTGTGACATAAATAACTATTATTCTAATGACGTAGTGTAGGTAGTGTCAAATGCTGATGCTTTGACAATACCTACGATTTATCTCAATAGAATAGATTCTCATGCAGCTAAACTATTAATTTTATATATTGTATGATAAAGTCATGTGCCTGGCCACATCAGATTTTTTCACATGTGTACATTTTGATTTGTAGTTTTATTAATGCATTGAATTATATACCTTATATTGATTTATATTGACTTGTTCTATGCTTCTTGGTTTATTGAATAAATGCTTTATTTATTTATTTATTTAATAATTTATAAATTTTGCCTTTTTAAATTTAGCATTAATAGCATTTTTTTGAGTTTCGGTTCGAGGAACTCTTTGCCACTTGGCCACGGTATCGTTATGATAAATGAATATATTTCTGTTCGAAAAGGTTTCTTCCAGTTTCTTTAAATTATTTACCTTTTTTTTGTTAAAACTATTCCTATTAAGTTTTTTTATAGAGCAAAATTTTACTATAAGTTAATTACTTTAACACGTTCATTACTTATTTATGATTTTAAAATAATATAATCTCATATTTTTGAACTTAAGGGATTAATAAAGTAATAAGAAAAATAAATAATAGTTAATAATTGTCCAATTATAATGTAAGGATCTTCAACAGGTCGAGCTCCAATTCAGGTTAATAATATATCGTCCCTGGGACAATGAATAAATGAGTAATGCTCCTTCAAAATTTCATGTTGGCTCAGCGGTTTGCTTTGGGTGATGATTAATCATTTGTGACAAACCGTTTTATAAACATCGGTAGACTGGTGCTTCTAAAGGAAATCAACAGTGATATCGATTCGATTTTATTAGGACCGATCGTCCCTGGGTTATTAACGTCACACCCTCTATTTGTATACTTGTTGATTTAAGGTTGTAGGCGATATGTAAATTACGAAAATGTGAAAAGGGAAAGACGAGAAGAATTTATGTTTTGCAAACAAATTACTTGCTGGTTAATTGGAACTCGTTTATTAAGTCGAATGTAACAACTTATCCAATGATGATGTTTTTCATTCCGATATGCGGTAATAGGTATGTGACTAAATATATACGCCCTTTTTATTGTTGTGCCTAGAGTCTAGACAGGTCGTAAACCATTTTCTGTTATTGCTAACAAGGGTTGGCAATGAAAACATATGCGTTATGCCTCAGTCTCATTGGGGACGCAATTTGCCGTGCCTGTGCCTGAGATAATTTAACTCTGTACATTATCTTCTGTTCAAATGTATGTTACGGCACGTTTAAAAAATTCTTCTGTCATGTGGGACATCACTAAAATGGTATATGACACAAAAAATTTAACATTTTGTACTTAATTTAAATTAAAACCAAATTCAAATTAAAACTGATCTATATACCACATTTACAGGTCTGTAATAACGGCAGTTACTGAGCAACTGGAACTTTTATAAACAGCTTCTTTATTTACACCACATCTTAGGTATGTATGATAAATATACTATAAAATTAAAGAAATGCGTCGTTCCCATTTTCCTAAAATTCAGCTAACGGAGTAAAAATGCACTGGTGATTCTTTCTCAGAATTTGAAAGAGTTATTTTATGAATCCTAGCGTTAATAGTAGGGATGGAACGAATATCCGGCTCGGCCGGATCTTTATTTAAGAATCTAACCGGAATATGTAAAGCAGGTAGAACATATAAAATCGAAAGGTTTTGTTTGAATTATTTATGGTTTTAACGTGATTTGTAATTTTAGGTATTAACCAGAAAAACATGAAGTAAATCTGCAAATTCATACCTTCTATTTACTGTCCTGAACTACATTCTCCTAAAAAAATCCTGTGTCTGCGTCATGTTTTTTTGTGAAATTGTGGCGTATTCCCGTACCTTGTCTGAAATATGCTTTGATTTGGATGCTCGAATCAATATCTCTGAAAGTAATAAACTTAACAAAAGAAATTGTATACCACATTAAAGACGAATAGTGTGGGTACATGATAAACAAAGAACTACTTAAATATATTGAACGATGTAGGTTTGTGAGAAGATTAAAACACGGGTTTTCAGAAACGGGATATTATATCAATAATTATTAATATAAATTCTGTGAAGTCATCTATGAACTAAGCTTCTATATTCTTTTTTATTTTCGCATCAAACTCGTTAAAGTGTTTCAAGTAATGAACAAAATGACGGTACGATGCATTGCATGAAACTTCTGTTTTGTTCGGGTTTTGGTCAAATTTGGTCTAAATTACTAGGCTAACCGTGGTAAGTTTCAGTTGGAAATTGATTTTTCCAAAGATTTACAACAATTTTCATTAGTACGGTATACTTAAGTACCTTAAGTAACACCTGTATATATTGCAATGTTAAACTACTTTCCAAGTAGCAAAAACCAAATAATTTAGTTTGTTTTTTCAAGTAGTTTTATTAAAATTGATGTGGAATGGGCTATTGTACATATAGGTGGAGGCGCCGGTATTACGTAATTTATTTGGCAAATAGGGAAGTGACGTAGCATTTTAGGTATACTCAGTGCTTTAATTTCAGTTCTTGTGGAAATCAAGTATGCTCCTTCTTCTCGAAGTTTTAGTATGTAAACTATGTTTAGTGTTTAGATATAGATAAATTTCTTATGTTATAGTTTTCTTATGTAACACTTAATTTAGGTACCACCGTATTGCCAAGATCAACTGAATAGTTTTATGAGATTTGCGTGCTACTAGTGTTAGTTCCACAAGAGCTACAACCAACACGTGTCTAGTAAAAGCTATCTCGCGTTTCCTTTAAGATGTCGCAATTGCTTGGAATTATCAAGGCTATTTTAGCGACTGCTGAGAAAAAATACTATAATTAAAATGACATTTACTGCTATTTAAAACTCAATTTTAAATCGCCAACTTTGTAAAATGTGGTGAATATTTAACCCTTCGCTTTGAGGGGCCGGCCTCTTTTCTTTCATAATTCAACCGTCCGCCATTGAATTACAAATTCGACCGACTTCGTCCCTAATCGCAATCAACGCCTGAAAAACAAGCCGGATACAGTTGGTCCCCGTTTAATAATGATGTACCTGACTACATTAATAATTTCCCACTAGCCCAGCGCCCGGGGTCTAATTACTGTGTTAGTATTCAAAATCAGGCGGCGCTACAAGTCCTGCACAATTCACGACAGCTCGAGCGATTTCAACTCCCCCCGGTAGCTACCCACACATTGACAAATACTGACGTTCGACAGTACAACCGATTGCGGTCAAATAGGTCCGACATGTAGACGAGCATTGAACACTAGATGGGTGAAACTATCTCCATCCATATCCTACAGACCACGTTAACCCGATCCAATACTGTAATCAGCCATATTGGAGAGCTATTCGCTTTGAATTGATACTGAAGAAAAGTTGTGGTTTGCTATGTCTAATGGTACGTCTATTGCACGATTATCGACGAATTTCATTTCACTAGATGGTACCAACGTGGAAATAGCAAAAAGCTATAGCAAAAAGCTTTCTAGCGGCGCGCAGCAAGCAAATCTTCCAAGTTTTTAAATTCAAACAGTTGCCCCAGGTAGAGTAAGTACATAATAGGTTTTACAGTAGAGCAACTTTTACTTTAAATTTTCGCGTATACCTACTATCCTAGATACTTTGTAACCTATAGGACTTTAATGTGAGGCCATTTTAAAATATCTTTGAGAAGGCTAATTACAAATTACAGAGAAATGTTTGCACTCACTAGAAAAAAAAATAGTATTCATTTCTAAAAAGAATTGAATTTTATGCTATTTTATTATAACTATGTAAACAAACGAAACTAATCTTCCATTCATACTGAACCTTACAACTTTAACCCCTTAAACCCTTTACGAATAAACAATACAGATTGTCTCTAGATCCGCCGCATATATCCCTCCTGAAGAATATAAGCATGAATGACGTGTGAAACTTTGGAATAAGGAATTAAGGCTACAGGTTCTCGAGAGTGGTTCCCTCTGTAATATACCATAATATGAACACTAGTGCATTCATAATTTGTCAAAAATTATTTTTTCAAGTGTACTTGAATTACCATGTCCATAATTAAAAAAATATATTTAGCAAACCTGTCGCAATTCGCGTTTTATATCTCAAGAAGCAGACACAATTAAAAAATCTGTCTTCAGATTTATATTCTGCTGTAGCCTATTCAATTGCTTTTCTGTTCGCCAGAGTATTCATTTATTTTCGACATGCTTTAAGCAACAGTCTGATGTGGCCAGGCACATGACTTTATCATACCATATATTAATAGTTTAGCTGCATGAGCTTCTATTTGATCGAGATCGGTCATGGCTGCATTAAAATAAAACTGCTAGAACTAGACAGATATTTTGATTAGATTTACAGTATGTAATGTCAAAACATCAGCATTTGACACTACCTACTGTCATTAGAATCACAATATCTGACAAATCCTGGCTAACTGGTTTTAATACTAAGTATAGTGTTTTAATGCACTACCAGCGATCTCGATTAAATAGAATTTGCTCGTGCGGCTAAACTATTTATTTACCAACACATTTCATAGCCATAAATTATTCAGAATTTCCTCTACATTAATTTATTATTTAACTATTACGACGAAATTCCAGAAATAGTGGCTCAACAATTTTTAGCGGATCCAATAGGACATATTTCCGCTAAAATCTAAAAAAATAAAATTCGCCACGATTACTATACTACGTATGATAAAGTAAAAAGGTTGTTGATTCTGATGATCAATATATTATATTGGCTTCTAGCATACTATATTTTCGGGTATTACCACGTCTTCAGTGCTAGCTACAAAAGATCATAAAGAATTATGCTCAATATTCCAAATAAGTTTTAAGGTTAACATACCGTCTTACAATCTTTCTTGCATTTATTCGCAAAAACATAACAACATTGCTATCCGCACTTGAAATACACATCGACTTTGTGAACACCAAGATGTTCCAATATTGTTTCACATAGCGTACGTACGCGCGTGTTGCTCCTCCTCATCGCATTGACGCATTCTCCATACACTTGCGTGTTGAATTGACGTTTCGCAACCGTCAAAAGTTTCAAAATATCCTGGCTACCAACTATTAATGCAGACACGATTTCGATCAAATAGAATTTGCTCCTGCAGCTAAACTATTTTTTTACCAAAAAATGTTATAGATAGATACATAGATAGATAGATATTTTGTTTGATAACCATAAGTGTTGAATATATAAACGTAACAATGTACAGGGTCCGGCAGTGAAACGGAAAGATTTGAGGTAGGGTTTGCAGCGCGCCGCCAAGTGGTGGGGGAGAAAGTAGCCGACTTGCCAAGACCTGCATGAGTAGCCATTTTGTTTACAATGGAGCGTTGGACGGGTGCGCATCGCGGTTACGCAGTAAAAACCTATTTTAAAAATGGTGGGAGTTTAGTGCAAACGCATCGTAACTTTCGACGGCATTTTAACATACCGCGCAACCATCCTGTTCCGTCAGATAAAGCAATAAAAGAATGGGCAAACAACCTCGAACAAACAGGATCGACATCTAAAAAAAGGGGTGGTACTGACAAAACAGTTCGAACCCATGAAAATATCGAACGTGTTCGACAAGCAATGTTAAGAAGTCCACGCCGATCGGCCATCCGTCACGCCACACGGCCCACACGTCTTGGAATAAGTGACAGATCGATAAGAAGAATTCTCCAAAAGGATCTTAGATATCACCCTCACAAATTACAGCTTGTTCAAATGTTGTTAAAATTCCGTCGAAAGTTACGGCGCGTTCGCACTAAACTCCCACAATTTTTAAAATAGGTTTTAACTGCGTAACCGCTAGGCGCTCCCATCCAACGCAAACAAAATAGCTACTCATGCAGGTCTAGGCAAGTCGGCTACTTTCGCCCCCACCACTTCGTGGCGCGCTGCAAACCCTACCTCAAATCTTTCCGTTTCACTGCCGGACCCTGTATAAGCATTATATATAAACAAGCATATATAGACATATAGACATAAATTATAAAAAATTTCCTCTACTTTAATTTATTATTTATTTATTTTGACGAAATTACAGAAATGGCGGCTCATTTGCAAAATCGTTGCAAAATGCTTAGAGTAAACCTAAGTTTCATTTTTAATTTTTTTGTACCTTGGTCAAAAATGTTCAGGGGACTCAAAATGATATTTTCGATTAAACCTCAATTTTTTTCGGCACGATTACCGAAGGAATCGGTACGAAACTTCATATTTAGAAGTATCATCACCAAACTTAGAGCTGAAAAGCTTTTTGTTTAAAAGGGTCAAATGGAACTAAATGTTTACTCTTACTCGTTTTTAACGATTTTGCAAATTTCTCTAATTTCGTCAAAATAGTTAAATAATGAATTAAAGCAGAGGAAATTCTGAATAACTTATGTCTATGAATGTCTTTGGTAAAATGAAGAGTTTAGTTGCACGAGCAAATTCTATTTGATCGAGATCGGTCGTGTCTGCATTAATATAAAACTAGTAAGCCAGGATTTTACAGATATTTTCATTCTAATGACAGTAGGTAATGTTAAACGCTGATGTTTTGACAATACCTACAGTCATAGTATCAAAATATCTGTCAAATCCCAGTTAACTAGTTTTATTTTAATCTCATGCAGCTAAACTATTAATTGTATACATATACTATGACAAAGTCATGTGTCTGGCCACATCAGATTTTTTACAATTTTCTAATGTTCGTAAAAGGTGATGCTATGTCACTCCTACTAATACTCTGGATGAGGAATGAGATACCCGGTATAAAAATAGAAACACGTTGTTTATTATCAACACAAAACTCAAACGGGAACATTGAAAGTAGTTTATATGCAAGCATATGAATTTTATGTTCTCGTACCGCATGCAGTCTATTTGCGTTTCATCTGGCATTTTAAACAGTTGAATCTTGTTATAGCACACCGTGGGGAGTTGCAATACATAATATTATCTTATAATTAACAGTTTAACCGCCAGCGCCAGAAGTAGGGTCACACAGTTTCCTACACTCTCGCGGTACATTCTGCTATTTCCCTTCCGCCAATACAACATTTTTAGTTTAAAGGGTAGTTTTTCAGGCTCATCCGTCCACCAATTAACTGCCCTTTACTGGTATATGCACTCTCGCCCTTTTATACTCGCCGTTTTCATTTCGTTTTAATTATAAAGTGGTTTAATGAAATTTTAAATTTTACTTTATTATTTGTCCGTGCAGCATTGAACGTTTTAATTAAAAAGAACAAAATTTAAATAAACACTGACATAATGTCTTTTTCTGTCGGAAGATAGAAGAGTCGAAATCCTTCGCTGGTTAGCGCTATTTAAAAAACTCTTAGCGAATGCAAAGACTAATAGTTTAGATCTTGCCTAAGAAAACTTCGAATTTGTCGAATTTAATTGGGTAAAATGTATCTAATTCTACATATCAAATCAAATAAATAATTTGAATGTCAGGATAAACGTATACAGCTTTAACATGGGGCTAAATCGTACATTTCTATCAAATCATATATGTTTGATTATTTTACTGTCAATAGTGCAATTTTGTGTCCCACTTCGGGCTCCTCTTGCACCCATTTTCCACCGACCCACCGGTCTGTCAATTTTTTTCTGACCTTGAAACGTTCTGAACTTTGATATTCCAAAGAGACAGACTGATTAGAGATTATTAAAATGTAAAAGCCCCCCGGAAGGTTGCCAACTTGTGACTACCTTACTGTTACAACGGACAGATTCTGAAAGATCTAGCCTGATTATAAATAACGTAACAAAACTGTTGCTAGCTCTTGGACTATTCCTAATAATTGGTAATTAATTAATTACCAATTAATAATAACTAATTATATAGATTGGTGATTTATAACTAGTGTTTAAAATTAAATTCCCACGTACTATTACTTTATTTTTGTATACAATTGTGATAGTACAAACATACAACTTATTTTCTTAGTATAAATTAACCTACCATACCTCATGAACAGACTTCTTAAAGGATTTGGTCCGGCGGATCAAGTCGGTGACGCCATGTGAACTTCTCGCGTGTGTTGTAATGTCGGAGCTTGATGTCATCCGACTTGGTCTGTCTGACCAAATCCTTTAAAAATCCGTTGATAAGTGTCCGCCTATTGATGTCTCTCCATTAGTCCTCCTGGTATACTGGTCACGTTTTTCTTGCGCACTACGTAGCACTGTCTCTGGTTTCACAACTAACACATACAACCAGCATTTACTATGCTTTTGTCACTAACTTACATTACACTAACTCAAAAAGCTTCTATCTCTTGAATCTTCTGATCAATCCGGTGTTGTCGAAGAGCTGTATTGGTTATTTTGGTAAGTTAGGTGCTGAAATATCAACCTATTTTGTGTTAGGGTGCACCATAGTTTAAATTTTTTTCAATCCGGACAATTTTGACAAAGAATTTGATGTTTAGAATTATTATCTTAATGACAAAATATACAAAATACAAAATTAAATATACGGAATTTATATATCGGAAAATTTAACGGACTTTTAGTGACATAACGAAGTGAAATGACCACTCTGGCCATTAAAAAACTCTTTTCTGATATGCTTTCTTCCATACAATTTGAATATGCAGTTAGAAATTGTGTATTGATTGATGAATCTGCCAACGTTTCTGGTATCTACATATATTGTTATTTTTTCAGATAGGGGCGGCCAAAGGCCACCCCTATCTAGGAATTAGTTAAAATAAAATTAAAATAAAACTGCCCAAAAGAAATGAAAAATTATATTGTTACGTAGCTCGTGATGGGATGGGTCCAGGCCAGGGTGAATATAAATAAAACTCACACTGGTTTTACATGCGTGTATAATGTTGATAAGATTCTTCACGAAAACAGCTGAGAAGGCAGGTCGCTGCCTTCTCGTACAGGTGTCGGATGTCTCGCTCGTAGATACAGACAAATAACAATTCCCCTTGATACGCCGCGTTACTGTATTTATATCAATTGCCCAAATACGTCATTACCGTTAAATAGGTTACCAAACGTCGAGGTTGTTCACTTGCCTTTTGTGCAAACTTGGCGTTTGGTATCCATACTAGACACCGCAGTCATTCAGGAATTCGGGTTGTTCACATTATATTTGTACGCAATTTTACACAATAATAACTTTAATAATAACTCCTTTGTACCAACCTCCTCGCCAATAGTTGCTCGTCCCAGAGCAATGCCATCATTAGATTAAAATCTACAGCCACAAAGCGGGGTAGCAAAACACAAGCCAAAAAATAATTTATTGTCCGTACAAAACAATTTTAAAAAACAAGAAAAAATACACACACAAAAAATCGTAAACTAATTGCCCACGTATGTATGCGGCTTGCCACGCTCTCATTCACCGGACTGATTATTGAATCATCTCACCATCTTCCTCCTTCTAGAATTGCGATGGTCACCTACCTAAGGGACATCTTTGAAGACGACTTCGACCGTGTACACAGACTCTCCTATGCTTGTACAGCGGTGCGTCACGTGTCGGCAGCTTTCTGTGGATGACCACCCATCCGTATTGAAGATCCAATTTTCGCCATCGTCGGTGGTTTGTTCCATTCTTATACGTCCGCCCTGGTTGTCGAATCCTCCCACCTTCTGTCTTCTTCTAGGATTGCGATGATCATCTACCTAACGGACATCTTTAAAGACGACTTCGACCGTGTAAACAGACTCTCCTATGCTTGTACCGCGGTGCGTCACATGTCGGCAGCTTTTTGTAGATGACCACCCATCCGCTTCGTTTGTGGGATCTAATTTTCATTCCTCCTCTCTTTGAGAAGCAGGGGCGGATCACAATACTAACTTCTGCTTCTTTATTTAAATCGGCGTCTTCGAATGTTCGTCTTGTACAGGAATTTGTCGAATTGTACAGGAATTTGCAGCTGGACCCTTCATAATCTTCTTCTTAGTCAATTCTACACTTTCTGCATTGTAATTATCCTCTTCCTTCGTTTCTTCTCTTACTGCTCTTGTTGGTGGCCACCCTGACCTGAATGAGCCGTTGTTGTTCTTCCTTGGGATCATTTTGCGCCTCCACCATGTTACGTAGCTCTTAATGGGATGGGTCCATGATGGGTCGGTCCAGGCCAGGGTGGATGTATAGAGTTTATTTCACGACAAGTGGCAGTAAGCCGCTGACATAATGCGCAAACGTTCCTATATGCATTGACGTGTGCTAGAATGACATAGCAATTTTCTTTATTTCATTCTGACACACGTCAATGCGTAGGAACGTTTGCGCATTATGTCAGCGGCTTACTGCCACTTGTCGTGAAATAAACTTTATAAAACTCACATTGGTTTTACATGCGTGTATAATGTCGATAAAATTCTTCACGAAAACAGGTGAGAAGGCAGGTCGCTGCCTTCTCGTACAGGTGTCGGGTGTCTCGCTCGTAGATACAGACAAATAACAATTCCCTTTGATACGCCGCTTTACTGTATTTATATCAATTGCCGAAATACGTCATTACCGTTAATTACGTTACCAAGCGTTACTCGGCGTTTGGTATTTGGTATTTGGAATTCGGGTTGTTAACATTATATTTGTATGCAATTTTACACAATTAATAACTCCTTTGTAACAATATAGCGTTATCCTGTGTTCCGTTATTCTTCAAGACCATCATAAATAAAATATTGTTTTACCGTCATAACCCCCCCCCCCTCGGGTTATTTTCCCAAATTATTAATATATCCGGTCTCTAAAGCATCTGTTGTTGATTATTCTTCTTAAACTTGTCGGAGGTGAACACCAGAACTCCCCAACTTCACTACCTTTCCAAGACTAATTCAAAGAACTTTCCTGGACACTGAAACTAAGTCCTTAGAACTGTAGATGTCAGAACAACGGCAGATTTCCAATTAGGTCCTGAATTTGATAAGACAATTAAAAAGACAAGAATCCCAGTGGAATGCCGACACAAAAATCATGATTGCTTAAAGTTTTTAAGGACAAAATTCCCAAAGCCTACAAATATCTTTTTGCAAAGTCATGCACACCTTCTAAGCAGCCCAAAATGAAACATTAAAATATGTATGCTACAATGTGAAAAATTATGTGCATATAACTTGGAACATTTGGGAACATTTCACTTTTCTTATGCGAGTGTACACCATAACGACATGGGCCGACATGGGGAATACATTACTGGGAAATTTTCATTTAAGCCTGAAATTGGAAAAAGGTCCAATGTTTCATTTCGACCTGCCTATAACGTGTCCCCTTTCTTTTGTCCTTAGATTCCATGGAAAGATATAATGTTATGGATAAGGTATGAGACTGCCCGGCATATTCTTTGTTGGGCAGGTAGCCATTTAGATTAAATTATTGTCTTTTTCTACTTTGCGTTCGTTATGAATTCATTACGACACCGGTTTCGGTGTCGTTATGAAAACAATAGGTCACAAACATTTGGTAACTTTTAGTTTTCCAAGATTAATGATATTGACGTCGAGTGTCAAATAAGGGTGACTACAACTACCAACTGTTGAATATGAAACTACTCTAGATTGGAAGATGACAACCGCAATTTTCGAAATTTATGCAAATTTAATGTCGCAAAGTAGAAAAAATAGTATATAACACTCGTTTTATAAGACGTATTGGTGCAGTCGTTCCATTTGGGCATAACTACTCGTACGCCAATTTTTGTCTTATAAAACTTGTATTATAATATACTATTTTGACGCGACCGTCTATTTTACTAGTGTTTAGATTCCACAGTATCAGCTATGGTAGTTCAGGTACAACTGACTCAAAAAGCTTTGTCGATACGTTTAGCACAATTTGCATATTTTACGTAATTCGGCAAAACCAGCGATGGTGGCGCCCCGCAGCGGAGAAAACTGGAATATGCCTCTGATAGATAAATGCGGTTATGTCACAGGATTATGTTGTGTTCACACATTGATGGCTGCGTTTGTTGTTTATAAATACGGTGGCAATGATAACCATAAGCGAAATTTATTGTTGCGTAGAAAACGGAATAAACAACCCCAACAATCTAGTACAGGAAATTTATCAAATCAGCATGGCATATTACTAAGATTTAGATGTGTCGATGGAAACTTAATTACTGTTTTAACGTGCTAAATGTGTAACTGGTTTTTAAGATACCTTTGTGTTGAGGAGGGGTTGATAGTAAACAATGCACTAAGGGCAGTAAATGGTATATATAATGTAATACGCATTAACGTCCACAATATTAACTTCTTTCAATTCAATTTTGACGTGGACTTGTCTAATTATAATAGAGCTTCAACAATGCAAGGTTTTGAATTTCACATCAAATTGGTTAAATTCTTCATAAGTGTTTACTTGTATCCCTTTATCGATGAATTTCTTTTTTCTTATAACCGCTTTTTGGGAAAATCATAATAACAACTGCGCTTTCTTTCTCTCTGTTATCAGGACCTGTCTGCCTCCTGAAATATAACATGTTAAAATTGTGAAGGTAATGGTACTTATGGTTCCTCTATTTTAACTTGAATCGGACACACATCAATTTTGCTCCTTTCTCGGGTTGTCCTCCTTATACTTCGTTATTGAGCGAGTGTCTCATTCCGACACAATTCCTGTGTAGGTACCTTTTGGTAAATTCTGAGTTGGAATCGCATTATTTCTCAATTTTTATACCTTGCAGGGAAGCTCTACAAAATGCAGTTACATATTGAGGTTAAATTATGTTTGTGTTAAGTCAGAGTTTACTTACGTCTGTTACCACCCAGCCTACTGGGTAGTTATGGTTAGCCGAGCGGTTAGCTAATTTATTTGATGTTATATGCACAGGTGACTTAAAGTGGAGCAAAAGGGGTTGGAAGATTTATCTCATGCGAATGTAGGTATTGATATTCGAGATATTAGACTGCACTTACCGTTATTCTCATCTATCACACTAAATATTTAGAACTAACCTTTGTTCACTAGGGAAATAGGGGCAAACTTGAAATAGTAAATAAAAACAACTAAAGCCAGATTCAATTAAAATTAAAGTATATTAAGAAAGTAAATAAAATTAGCAAACAAATATCCTGATTATCAATTATTTTAAAAGAACAACACACTGGGACAATTCAGTTAATCAATTTTTAGGAATAATTATAATTTACAACAAAGACTCAAACTAGACAAATGTAATGACAATAAGTATAAATGCGACAAAGTCTCAAGTCAACTCATTTATATTAAAAGCAAATATAAGTTTCAATCAAGATTCAAATAAATCGAATATTCATAAAGAATCGCAATATGCAACAAGATTTACTCAAACATTTAAAAGGTACCACTAATTTCGACAAAGATTCAAACACTTACAAGAACAACAATTATGGCAATATGGCAATGTGAACGTTAATTTATAAAAGACCTACACTTCGAACGGGCAGCAGCACTTTTCTCTCATATAATATAAACGTAAACTTATCAGATAACATACACGAACAGTTGGACAATTTTCAGTACATACAAAATGAAAAAATAAAAAAACGCAGTTATCGTACCAGGTGTTTTCTGCGATCTAGTAAAATCCAATCCTTAGCCACGGCTTAACAATCACCAAAACTCTCACAAATAAACGGAACAATATTGACGCCCGATATTCCACAACCAAATTCGACCCTGACCAAACTAAAAAAAAACCAACTATGGGCCCACGGCCCCCACTGACCCAAGAATTCCTAACTGCGTTCAAAACCGGAATTAAAACCTGAATTCATACTGAACTTTTCGCGACCAGCATCTCACCCTTTCCCCGATTCTTCCCCACCGTTAAACGTTTTCCAAGCCAGCCCACAAAACCCACTTTTAAAAACAACCAACCAATAACCGTTCTGCTATTTTTCAACCCACGTCTATTTTACATCGGCCGTTTGAGGAATTTGTCTATATCATCAAAAGACATTCCCACAGGCCAGAGAACAAAGGGTTTCACAGCTAGTTCTTTGAACGTAAACAGTTGATGTAATCTAGCTCTACTTTCAAAGTTCTTGATCCGCTTAACAAAGGCACCTACAGAGAAGTACCAACACAAAATAAACTAAACGCGAGATTTCAAGCCGTTGTTAAACATCCGCTGATAACCCGCGTTAAATGCAGCTGCGCCCGTTTATTATTAATTATTAAAGTCTATGAAATAATTATTACTAATCCATATCCAGCGTCTAATTTCCCATACTTTACATTAATCCGTAACCCGGGTGGTTACACGTCTATTGTAGAAAAAACTTCGTCTTGAAGTGTTTACTGAAAACTCTCATGAATAGAGATACTTTCTTGCCAATTTTCGATATATGTATCCACTTTACAGGCAGTATTTTATCATTAGGAAACGTGTGGAACTACATATTTTTAGAATAATATGTTGTGCCCTGCGGTATGCCTGCGGTACACAACAATACATGCTGCCTTGGCAACGTCTATCGCCCATAATTTTGTCAAAGCCAGTGAAGCCCGGGACAAACACACTGGTAAACAATAGCATGGTGTAATGGCACGTTATGTTTACTTGCATTATGCATTATCGCAGAGCCACCTATAGATCGCAATTTCTCCGAATTAGCGTAGGTACGTAATAGTATATTACATTACAAGAGCTGTAATTACCATATTTCCTACGAGTCGAAAGGTAACAGTTTTATTATTTTTCACGAACACGTAATATGCGTTACAGCTCGAGTATTGTGCGTAATTTAGCTACGACCGACAATTTCAATAAATTGTATTAAAAATGAAAAATGTATTGAGAAATATTGCGACAGAAGTAGATGTATTAGGTTAGGTTAGTATATTTGACAGTTCAACAAAAACGTATTTTATCTATTGCTAGTTATTCACGCAACATTTGCATTGTGATGACATAATGTCGTGCGTTAAAAACAAAAACGCACTACCAATACTATTAATATTATTTGGCGAGCACATAATTAAGGATATAAATCGCGAGCATCAAGTTTACACGAGAGCCGTAGGCGAGCGTGTAATCATGCGAGCGATTTATATCCGTTATGTGCGAGTCAAATACGACGTTTTATCAACGACTCATAAAATCCATTTTATGCATAATATTTTAAATGTATTTGTCAATGATGACGAGGCGAACAGTCAAATAACTGTCATCTAAGGTTTTGACAGACTTTGCCACTAGCGTTGTATAATGATGACACTTCGTTGAAATAATGAGATCATTTGGAGCGGAGGTGGCCGAGTGGATAAGGCGAATGCCTTCCACTCAGAAGTCCAGGGTTCAAGCCCAGGTTAGGCAGGGGATTTTTCTAATACTTCGTCTCCCCGACTGCCGCACAGACAAGCCACTGGCTTTGTGCACATGGCAACATCCCCCAAAAAAAATAAATTATATGAACGAACTGTCATTATTATACAACGCTAGTGCTAATGATTATTGGCGCGTATAATGATGGGGATTATATAGTCATAGATAGATACGTATGCAATGAACTTATTATATGTGAGTCTTAGATAAAACACATATTTGTCATAAACGATATACGAGTGAAGCAGTCCGTGACGTAAGGAATATTTATACAAACGGTCGTAGGTAAAAAGGTTTTTGTTACATGTTACATATATTTCAACTTCAAAAACTGAAATAAATGTAATTTTAACGCACAGCAATTGATATTCAAAAGGAAACTTTTCCTGAATAAATATTACGTTGTGTCCGCTAGTTGTGTGCGAGTTATTAGTATGCCCGAAATATCCCCGAAAATACGTGTCCCTTTTCGGCATTTGCATAAAATCCGTTGTAGGCGGCGTTTAATCCTCTTCACAAATGCCTACCGGAACATTAATATCCGATATATAGGTTTAAAATATCGCCGCCCTTTAAGCCTATCATCATCGTAACACTTTTTTCGAGTGTCCGCCCTAATTCCGAAGATATAAAAGGCCTGGCTAAAAGCAGCCAACGTATTGATGAATGAACTCCGCGCCTTTTGTACGCCGTAATCAGATTGCCCATTTTCGTCAGCTTTTCCACTTTTAAAGAGCAACCGTCATTCCCGAATTTTGTACACCATTTACTCTGATAAATGTGCTGCTTTCTTCTGCGTTCAACTTCAGATAAAGAGACAGTATCCTGTTCGCGTAATTTACGTGTAACAAAGGAGGGTTCCTGTCTATAGACCGAAAACCACATTTGACGATCATGTCCCGTATCTATCTTTTTGATAGTTTAATATTATAGATTATTCCCTAAGCATTTGAACGTGCGCTGTATAACATTTGAGCAATGTGTGACTCTTCAACCAACTCCAAACATGAGGCCTGGCTCTAATGAGTTTATTGTAAGGTTTTTCCCCACTGCACAAACATCAAATAATAGTATATTATTTCACGAGTACATAACTAAGGATAAAAATCGCGAGCATGAAGTTAAGTAATTTAAACATAAATATGAAAATCTATGAAAAAAATATGCTAAATATTTTTGTTGTTGTTTTTCTTGCAACGCCTTGTTGGCTAAACAGCAATACTTCGAAGTTAAAATAATGCCATGAAATAAAGCCTCATCTAACTGTACCACAGATTTTAAGGGGTTCCTAAGTTATTTTGATTTCTTAGTCTACTTTTAATTTCTTTGGTACTTTTAATGTTAATTCTTTTTAAAACAGAGACGTATTGTTATGCCAAATATGAATTAAAAAATTACGACAATTTTTATGACATTCCTGAGTAGTGTTCGATTGTAATTGCCAATTATAAAATTTAAGATCTCTATTATTTTTTAATTCAGAGATAAAACTCCTTCTTGTGTCGCGTCACAGGCACTTCACAAGTTCTTAACGAATTAAGCTCATATGAAACTTCTTAAAATAATAACATTTACTTTCTAAAAAAGTCAATAAAAAGTTTCACATGGATTTTAGTTTGTTCTTCAATATAATTTTTATTGGTTTTACTTATACATGTATTTACTTTGTATTGTTGTAATGGGTACTGATGGTGTTATTTTTCAGATACGCATTGTTTCATATGTATTTTCCTTTGAGTTGGGTTGTGAATATTGCTAACGACTGTAACTTCTTAAGGAACTGAAAAAAAAATTTGATATGGCCAGGCACATGACTTTATCATACAATATATAAAATTAATAGTTTAGCTGCATGAGGATCTATTTTGTTAAGATTAATCGTAGGTATTGTTAAAACATCAGCATTTGACACTACCTACACTACGTCATTAGAATAATAGTTATTTATGTCACAAGTGTCGAAAGTACAGAATAGCGCGACGAGCGGTGATGCGGCGCGTCACCGAAGGCGGAGCGTCGCCGTCGCTTGTGAGCGAGTAGCGCCATCTAGTTTTCAGCAGGAGTGACATCAACGTTTATTGTGTTGCTTTTTGAGAAATATGTATTTGAAAAAAATAGAACATGGTTATATTTCTGTGTAGGAAATGTTAGGTTGGTACCACTTTGACGAAACGTCAAGTTTAAAAAGCTAATTCAAATTCTGACAGATTTATATTTCTTCATGACACTGATGTCACATCCGTACCAACATACTAAAATAATAAACTACACTCATCGCTATACTTTATTTACAATTTTCTCAATTTATCGTTTTTAGAATTAGATATAAAGACGGGTTGATATTTCTTATCAACAGACAATCAAATTGGTGATCTTATTTTATTTGAAATTTGTATTTTGTAATTTGCGGCAACGTCCCATAGCGGTTCTCCAACCTCTGATGAAATCAGCTGTTTTCGAGTGTGACAGCACAAAAAAATATTTGTCAAATCCTGACTACTATGTAGTTTCATATCAATGCAGGTGCGACTCGATCAAATAGAATTTGCTCTTGCAGCTAAACTATGAATTTTACCAAAAAATGTCATAAGCATAAATTATTCAAAATTTCCTCTACTTTAATTTATTATTTAACTATTTTGACGAAATTACAGAAATGGCGGCTCATTAGCAAAATCCTTGAAAAGAACTTAGAATAAACTACCAGTTCCTTTGGACCCTTGTGAACCAAAAGTTTTTCAGCTCTAAGTTAGGTCAGAAAACTTCTAAATATGAACTTTCGTCCCGATACCTTTAGTAGTTTTTCCGGAATCGTCGCCACAAAAATCGTTTACACACAGACACACACACACACACACACACACACACACACACGCACGCACGCACGCACGTACGCACGCACGCACGCACGCACGCACGCACGCACGTACGCACACACGCACGCACGCACGCACACACGCGCGCGCGCTTGCGCACACACGCACGCGCGCGCGCTTGCGCACACACGCACACGCACACGCACACGCACACGCACACGCACACGCACACGCACACGCACACGCACACGCACACGCACACGCACACGCACACGCGCACACGCACACACACACACACACACACAGACACACACAGAAATTTTTTTGTACCTTGGTCAAAAATGTTCAGGGGACCCATAAAGACCTATTTCCGCTAAAATCTCAATTTTTTTTTTCGGCACGATTACAATACTTCATCATACTGCGTATGATAGAGTAAAAAACATGTGTCTAGAAAGTAATTATGCGGGGAAAAACTGAGACTCTTGTAAAAGGAAAGTATTGTAACCATGCCATATAACCGATGGAACGATAACTGAACTTTTTCCAAAGGGAGCCAAAAATAATTTAATAAATTTAAAATTTAAAAATTTAATAAATTTTTGCACTCACAAGAAAAATATCACGCGCAACAAATACCATTTGTTTAAACAAAAATATACAATGTTACTGACATACTTTTCTATTTTCTTTTAGAAATTACTATTAGATTATTTGTACATTTTTATTATTTATTAACTAATTTGCACTTGTTTAAACATACTATTTGTTTAACCCTGCATCACCCAGGTCAAAAATCATTACATATTAACCCAGGTGGGGTATGATAGACCCCAATTTTCTAAATTATGTAATGATGAATGTTTTGCTTTATAGAGTTATTGATAAAAATATTCCTGTTCCTGGCAAGGTTTATTACAAAATAAAATATACTAATTGCTAATAGTCACTAACATTTTTAATTGCAGATCAGTAAACAAAATACATAACATTCTCGAGATAATAAATACAACATATTCGTAATAATAGCAAAAATAAAAAAAATCATATTCTATACAAACATAAATGTGAAGAACTTAATCTATAACATTCAAATTATATGTTCGTAATGTACAATTCTATTCATTTACAAGGCAAGAAAGTTACGTGGTACTCAAATCCATGCAAGTTTGGCATAAGTGGTGGAAATGTTCTAAGCAAAAAAAATCCCACATTGTTCACAGGTGTATTTAGATTTGCGATCTTGATTTCTGGAGCAGTCTTGACATCTTCCACGGCCAGTGTTTGTTTTTTTTGGTGGTGTTGGTACAGATTCTCCCAACATATGAAATATTTTCAAGCGTAAATCTTTTCTAAGTCTAGGGTTATTTTTTCGTTCATGTAGAGCTGGTTCTACTAGTGCCAGGCCTAGTCCTTCCAAAAAATGTCGACGTGTTTTAGAATAATCATTGTTATTGGTTCTGTAGATGATCTGGCTGTTTATTCCCGCTGTGTCCATGAGTGAGAAAAATATTCTTAGAGGCCACCTTCTACAATTATGAGCAACTGAATAAGTTCCTGCTAACTCATCCACGGTGTCCACTCCACCCTTAGTAAAATTATAAAAGCTTATAATTTCTGGCAACATCTTGTCGCCGGTAGAATGATCTATTCTATCATCGTGATGTAATGATGAAAGTAATGTGACATTTCTTCCCTTTCTTGGTACATAAGACACTATAGTGTGATGCGTTTGGAAGCCAAACATGGACGACTTTGGTGGTCTATTTTTTAGTGCCAATAATTCTGGGGGTATAACACGCTTATTTTTTCGAAGTGTACCTACAGATGTCAGCATATGCCTCTCTCGTAACAAACTTACGAGTTCATAGCTAGTATACCAATTGTCAAATGTTATGTTGCGCTTGCTTTTGAAAATTGGTGCTACCAGTCTTCGAACTATATCGATAGGTTTGTTGCTGATGTGAAACACACCCTGTGGTTGAGTTCCTGCATACACTTCCATATTGAGCACATAATATGAACGAGCGTCCACTAATGCGTGGATTTTTATTCCATATTTTGCCGGTTTGTTTGGAATGTATTGGCGAAAAGAACAACGTCCACGAAAACTTTCTAATTTTTCATCAATGGTCATATTTTGTCCAGGTGTATATGCTTCTTGGCAGTTTGATATAAATTTATCAAATATTGCTCTAATAGCAGCCAATTTATCTAACTGAAGTCTTTCGGCCCTGTTGTTGATGTTATCAAATCGCAAACATTGCAGTAAAAATGAAAACCTATTGAACGCAGTTCGGAATATATCTATCCCAGTACCATTTGTTCGCCAAAGATCTCGAAGATTGCGATGATTATTTCGGTACACTCCTGCAAGATACAACAAGCCAAACAATACCTTTATTTCTGAAATGTTTGTGTTTCTGCAATAATCCTTATCTTTATAAAATTGTGCCTTTTGGCCGATCATTATGTTTGTATTTTCTGCGATATCCTGTAGAAGTATGTCATCAAAATACAGCAGCCAGCATTCTAATGGAGTTTTTGCATTTTTGGCGTATGGTTTTACTCCTGGTAATTTTGTTATTATATTTTCTGCCCTCGTTCTTACCCTGTTATTCTCATGATGTTTGAACCATTTTGTTTCAGAATCTCTACCTAAAAAATATGGGCGGCTATCCGCCTCTATCTCATTTTCCGCATCTACCTCCTCAGTTTCACTGTCTGGATGATCACTATTCACGCTCACATGATCTTCTTCGCCTTCATCTTCAGAGTCAACAAACTCCTCTTCGTCGTCTTCCATCCATACCGCTAGTTGCTGCGCCCGTTCTAACTCGTAATTAGACATGCTATAACCAACCAAGTATAGGTATTATAAAAAAAATCTTTACTGTAATCGACCAAAGTAAAAATAATCTAAATACTTACTTTTATATCATCTGTAGTTACCTTGCACACTAATTGTATCTTTATTACCCAGGTGGGGTATATCAGACCCCAGCTTTGATAATCACTGACTTGCTCGCTTGGTTATCAAGTTGGTACTAATACTGCATCAAAATGTCCCAGAGCAATATGTTTCACGAAGCTATAGGCAACCACAAATGAATGTGTGCAATACAGTTGAAAACACGACAGTTTGAAAATAGTTTGGGTCTGTCAGACCCCACCTGGGTGATGCAGGGTTAAACAATGATATACAAAGTTACGTACATATTTTTCTATTCATTTTACGAACATTCCATATAAAAAAAAAAACGCTAGACTTTGATATCGAGACTCGAATAAATGCGAGACAACTCAAATAATTGTGTTTGGTTCGGTTCCGAAAGAAACTAGCTGTACTCGACTTGAAATTCGAGACTTGAATTTTTTGATAACTCGAACAGCCCTAGTCTTATATTGCTTAGCTTGTACTGCGTACGGTATTTTGATTTCCTTGTTAGCTGTTTCGACTTGTGTGTTTGCTTAGTCATTATTAATAGAGTTATTATTTACTTATTCATTATTATTAGTAGGAAGCAAATACATACATTATTATCTAAAAAAAATCTGATGTGGCCAGGCACATGACTTTATCATACAATATATAAAATTAATAGTTTAGCTGCATGAGAATCTATTTTATTGAGATAAATCGTAGGTATTGTCAAAGCATCAGCACTTGACACAAGTGCACACTGTCACAAGTGCCGAAAGTACGGAATAGCGCGGCGACCGGTGATGCGGCGCGTCACCGAAGGCGAAGCGTCGCCGTCGCATGTGAGCGAGTCGCGCTATGTAGTTTTCGGCAGGAGTGACATCAACGTTTTTTGTGTTGCTTTTTGAGAAATACGTACTTACAAAAAATTTAAAATGGTTATATTTCTGGATAGGAAATGTTAGGTTGATACCAGTTCTACGAAACGTCAAGTTTAAAAAGCTAAATCAAATTCTGACAGATTTATATTCGTTCATAACACTGTAGATGTCACATCCGTACCAACATACTAAAACGTAACTATACTCATCGCTATACTTTATTTACAATTTTCTCAATTATCGTTTTTACAATTAGATAACAACGGGTTGATATTTCTTATCAACAAACAATCAAATTGGCGATCTTATTTTATTTGAATTTTGTATTTTCTACTTTACCGCAGTAGAGCGGCAACGTTCCATAGCGGTTCTCCAACCTCTGATGAAATCAGCTGTTTTCGAGTGTGACAGCCATAGACATTTCTGTGGTGACAGCACAAAAAAATATTTGTCAAATCCAGGCTACTTTGAAGTTTCATATCAATGCAGATGCGACCGATCTCGATCAAATAGAATTTGCTCTTAAAGCTAAACTATTAATTTTACCAAAAAATATCATAGGCATAAATTATTCAAAATTTCCTCTAGTTTAATTTATTATTTAACTATTTTGTCGAAATTACAGAAATGGCGGCTCATTTGCAAAATCTTTCAAAAAGGCTTAGAATAAACTACCAGTTCCTTTGGACCCCTTTCAACCAAAACCTTTTCAGCTCTAAGTTTGGTAACAAAACTTCTAAATATGAACTTTCGTTCCGATACGTTTAGTAGTTTCTACGGAATCGTCGCCACAAAAATCGTTTACACACAGACATACATACGCACAGACACACACACACACACACAGACATTTTTTTGTACCTTGGTCAAAAATGTTCAGGGGACCCAAAAAGACCTATTTCCGCTAAAATCTCAATTTTTTTTTTCGGCATGATTACAATACTTTAGCATACTGCGTATGATAAAGTAAAAAACTGTGAAATCCAGTATTTCATATAATAATAATTTCTGCAACAAATACAAAAATGTGTTCGTAACATTGTATATTTTTGTTTAACCAAATAGTATTTCTTTAAAAAATTGCAAATTAGTCAATAAATGCCAAAAAAAATCTATTAATTAAATAATAATTTCAGCAAAAAATAGTAAAAATTTGTCCGTAACATTGTATATTTTTTGTTTACAGTTGCAAATTGGTTAATAAATGACAAAAATGCCAATATTCCAAAAAATTCTGCAAAAAATATAAAAATGAGTCAGTTACATTAAATATTTTTTTAAACAATTTGTAATTGTTTACCTAAACAATTTGAAATTAGTTCATAAATGACAAAGGGACATGTCAGTAATCCATTAATAATAATTTATGCAAACAAAAATAAAAAACACGTAACAATATAAAATTGTAAATTTGGAGAAAATTTTGCCTCATATTTATGGTACTGCAGGGGAGGGTGGGGGATGGTGAAAAAAAATAGTGGTTGTGGATTTGTTTCTTAGGGAGTTCTAAACAACTTCTGATTATCTCCCGCAACTTTTTTTTCTAAATACGAAACGTGAAAAAAAAAGGAAAAATGATGCATTTTTGCAATGTATTTTAAATGGGAAATTTGAGGTGCTCGGTGGCACGTGTTAACGTTAACCGATTTTTCTCAAATTTGGGGGTAACTTTTATTTCTGGAAAAGGAACAGATTGGGGGGATCGTGGCCCTCCAGCAAAAAAAACGATTTTGATAGGTATAAATTTGGACCACCCTAGGGCGCTCATTTCAAAGAACATTTTAAAGACCGCAATTCCTATGTCTACAAGCATATCCAAGAAACGCAACATAAAATCCTGATTGACAATCTCACATTGCTCCACCATATGAGAAAGTCACAAAGGATGAACCTATATGAGGAACTTGAAATAACAAAGCACTACCTGAAAGCACCAGACCTGCTGTTAAATCAACTAATTGAAGTTAATCCTCATAGAATGTTTCTTCGTTTTTTGAAAACACCCGCTATACGGAGCCCTCAGCACCATCTTCCGGCGACTAGTGTACTCTAGCTGTGGTTGACGCGTACACATAACCTGATATTTTATAAAACGTGTTACGCATTTCTCTTCTCGTCCAGTAGACGCATAAGATTTTATAATTGTTATTTTGATTAAGGTAATGTCCTCAGTATGTTTGTAAACTCATTGTTAGTTGTTTGTTTGTATAATTTATTTTTAGAGTAGATAATTAGAACTGTGATAAGATTTAACTTCTCGATGTTGCACATAAAGATTTGACCACATGACGCCCCTTTAAATTTCCATACAGCAACTTACGGTAATTATCGATGTTAATGCTGTTCGAACTGTATATAATACATTTTATTGAAACTTTGTCTTTTTGTCGTAGCGCGGCCTGAAGACGAGAACATGGGTTCTCGAAACATGTAGCCACAAGAACAAAATTAAAAGTAACATCGGAAGTATTTACGTCTTTTATTTATTAATCCTTCACATATCCCCAGAAAAAGAAATCTAGTTTGTTGAGGTCTGGAGATCTTGGTGGCCTCGTCTTCCCTCTTGGGGCACCGTTTTAGTGCTTGTTTTGTGCTGGTAGTTAATATTACCTGTTTCTTCAAATTGCAACCGAACTTTGTTTATAACACTTGGTTGGGGATGCCGTCTATCCGGATATCGCTGTTCATACATTCTGGATGCTACTAATGCATTTCTGTAGGCTTCGCCATAGATGTAGATCATGTTAATTAATTATTCTTTGCTGTAATTATAACTCATCGTTCAGAGAAAATACAAATATTGTTACTAATTTTTACAGCAATAACTTATTGAGTGTCGTTAGATCTCAATTGTTTGTTTCTATGAATAATAAATGCTAATAGTATTAATTATCGCTTTTATAAGTTGTATTTTAATACAGTATTACTGATTTGCAAATCAGAGACAAACAAAAATAACAGAAAAATAATGGCATTATTAGATAATATTTCACATTTTTCTTTAAATTGTAAATATCACGAGAACTACTACAATTGGACATATAGCATACTTAACATAAATTAAAGGGAACTCGGGGGGCAATTCAACTACCACATAATATACAAGCTGTTCCATTGAAAAAACTCAAGGAAAAGCCATTTAAAAAACATCAAAATTTACTAAGTTTTATGAACACACTGTATAGTGAATCTACTATCTTTAGATACTATCATCTATCTACTCGCTTTAACTATTGTCTGACATAGTTTAATGGCAAAATCTGCAAAAATGACGTTTTTACATAGTTTTAAAGAAGATCCTGCAACGGGCATATTTTGGAGAAATAATTGAATATCTCAGGAACTATTAACGCTGATAGTTAGCAACCTATACGGTTCGATAAACAAATTTATAATTATTGATATAATAATAAAATATATCGGGCGTTCAATTTAAAAAAATTTACATACTTTCCGTCACGGCTAAATGCAACACCCTGTATAAGTGAAAATATTTTTAAGTTATAGAAACTGGTGAGTCAAACAACTTTTGTGTTAATCATTTTTTTCTTTCTCTAACGATTTAGTAGCTATCGACTGCCGGGATACTAATAACTCACCCTGTATATGAAATATATAGTTAATTAATTAGGTTCCTTATTTTATTATCATTGTGATTTATAGATAAAAGAAGAAAAAAGTACAGAATTTAGGTAGGTATCCATTCTAATATCAGAATTTCAAGATTATCCTACTACCAGATACCAGGGAGAAATGAGATTTGCGTTGTTGGCTGAATATATCATTTCTCATGATCAAGTTTTAAACGTTATCCATTCGATGCATATTTCAACTAAGAACAGACTGATACAATTCATTAACAATTAAAAGTGCACATGTTTACTTGAAAATGTAAATTTTACAAAAAATCTGATGTGGCCAGACAAATTACTTTATCACACTATACAACAGTGTCAAATGTGTCACACTCTGATGTTTTGACAATACTGTCAATAGAATCAAAATATCTCTCAAATCCTGGTTAACTAGTTTTAATGCAGTACGAGCGATCTCCATGATATAGAATTGGCTCGTGCACCTAAACTAAAAATTTTAACGACAAATGTCATAGACATAAATTATTCAGAATTTCGTCACCTTTAATTTATTATTTAACTATTTTGACGAAATTACAGAAGTGGTACCTCATTTGCAAAATCGTTGAAAAACGTCAAGAGTTATTCTGGACCGTTTTGAAAAAATCTATTCCGCTCTGATTTTGGTCATGAAATTTCTAAATATGAAGTTTCATCCCGATACCTTTAGTAGTTCCTCCGTAACCGTCGCCACAAAAAAAAATCTGATGTGGCCAGGCACATGACTTTATCATACAAAATATAACATTAATAGTTTAGCTGCATGAGAATCTATTTGATTGAGATAAATCGTGTCTGCATTAAAATTAAACTAGTTAGCCGGGATTTGACATATATTTTAATAGTCAATAGTATCAATAGCAGGTATTGTCAAAGCATCAGCATTTGACACTACCTACTGTCATCAAAATAATAGTTATTTATCTCACAAGTGCCGAAAGTACGGAATAGAGCGACGAGCGGTGATGCGGCTAGTGACCGCGCGTCACCGATGGCGGAGCATCGCCGTCGCATGTGAGTGAGTCGCGCTATGTAGTTTTCGGCAGGAGTGACATCAACGTTTTTGTGTAGCTTTTTGAGAAATAAGTATTTTAAAAAAATCTAAAATGGTTATATTTCTGTATAGGAAATGTTAGGTTTATACCGCTTCTACGAAACGTCAAGTTTTAAAAGATAATTCAAGTTCTGACAGATTTATATTCGTTCATTACAGTGCAGATGTCACATCCGTACCAACATACTGAAATATAACTTCACTCATCGCTATACTTTATTTACAATTTTCTCAATTTATCATTTTTACAATTAGATATAACAACGGGTTGATATTTCTTATCAACAAACAATTAAATTGGTGATTTTATTTTATTTGAATTTTGTATTTTGTTCCATTGCCGCACTAGAGCGGCAACGTTCCATAGCGGTTCTCCAACCTCTGATCAAATCAGCTGTTTTCAAGTGTGACAACCATAGACATTTCTGTGGTGACAGCAGGCGGCAATATACTATTACACTTTCCTGTCAGAGTAACAGTTTACATTTTTCTGTCAATGTGACAGTGTCCGTGTCAGTTTGAAGTAATAAATTTACCTCTTTTGCAGTGGCGCCATCTAGCGGACTTTTTCAAATCACGGCTGTCGCGCCTGCTAGTTTCGTAAAACGTGGACATCAAAGGTGCCGCCGCAAGGGTCGTATCTTGATATTTCTAATCGCTGGTGACTGCACAAAAAAATATTTGTCAAATCCAGGCTACTATGTAATTTCATAGCAATGCAGATGCGATCGATCTCGATCAAATAGAGTTTGCTCTTGAAGCTAATCTATTAATTTTACCAAAAAAAGTCATAGGCATAAATTATTCAAAATTTCCTCTACTTTAATTTATTATTTAACTATTTTGCCGAAATTACAGAAATGGCGGCTCATTTGCAAAATCACTGAAAACGGCTTAGAATAAACTACCAGTTCCTTTCGACCCTTTTGAACCAAAAGCTTTTCAGCTCTAAGTTTGGTCATAAAACTTCTAAATATAAACTTTCGTCCCGATACCTTTAGTAGTTTCTCCGGAATCGTCGTCACAAAAATCGTTTACACACGCACACACACACACACACACACACACACACACAGACATTTTTTTGTACCTTGGTCAAAAATGTTCAGGGGACCCATAAAGACCTATTTCCGCTAAAAACTCAATTTTTTTTTTCGGCATGATTACAATACTTTACATACTGCGTATGATAAAGTAAAAATCTGATGTGGCCAGGCACATGACTTTATCATACAATATGTAAAATTAATAGTTTAGCTGCATGAGAATCTATTTGACTGAGATAAATCGTGTCTGCATTAAAATTAAACTAGTTAGCCAGCATTTGACAGATATTTTGATAGTCAATAGTATCAATCGAAGGTATTGTCAAAGCATCAGCATTTGACACTACCTACTGTCATCAGAATAATAGTTGTTTATCTCACAAGTGCCGAAAGTAAGGAATAGCACAACGAGCGGTGATGCGGCGCGTCACCGATGGCGGAGCGTCGTCGTCGCATGTGAGCGAGTCGCGCTATGTAGTTTTCGGCAGGAGTGACATCAACGTTTTTTGTATTGCTTTTTGAGAAATACGTATTTAAAAAAAAATCAAAAATGGTTATATTTCGGTATAGAAAATGTTAGGTTGATACCACTTCTACGAAATGTCAAGTTTAAAAAGCTAATTCAAATTCTGACAGATTTATAGTCGATGGTTCTCCGAGTGTGACAGCGTGGTGACAGCCATAGACATTTCTGTGGTGACAGCACAAAAAAATATTTGTCAAAATCCTGGCTACTATGTAGCATATCAATGCAGATGCGACCGATCTCAATCAAATAGAATTTGCTCTTGCAGCTAAACTATTAATTTTACCAAAAAATGTCATAGGCATAAATTATTCAAAATTTCCTCTGCTTTAATTTATTATTTAACTATTTTGACGAAATTACAGAAATGGCGGCTCATTTCTAAAATCCTTGAAAAAGGCTTAGAATAAACTACCAGTTCCTTTGGACCCTTTTGAACCAAAAGCTTTTCAGCTCTAAGTTTGGTCATAAAACTTCCAAATATGAACTTTCATCCCGATACCTTTAGTAGTTTCTCCGGAATCGTCTCCACAAAAATCGAGTACACACATACGCACACACACACACACACACATACACACACACACACAGACATTTTTTTGTACCTTAAAAATGTTCAGGGGACCCAAAAAGACCTATTTCCGCTAAAATCTCAATTTTTTTTTTCGGCATGATTACAATACTTTACCATACTGCGTATGATAAAGTCAAAACGGGTACCTACACAGAAAAATTGGTCAAAAGTTACTGAACTACAAAATAAATAGTGTGTAACTTGAGTCCGGTGGAATGGAGAAGTTTATCTCATTAATATGTGAAGGAGCTGGTATACCAATGTTAACCAATGTTTTTGACAATCTTAGAGTAAATAAGAGGTACATGTTAAGAAATATCTCAAGATCTTTTATGCAGCGAGTTAATGCTTGCAGACGAGAAAATGGGCGTCATGTTGAACAACTTCCAAATATTAATTAAAATGATAGTTACTTGTTGTGCAATGTTTATTAAGTGTTTATAGTTTGTTTCTGAATTTGCTTCAAATAGCTAGTAAGAAGGGATTTATTTTTTAATAAACGCTAATAGCATTAAAGTTTTTGTTTCTTAAATTATATACTATTACTGATTTACAACTAAGAAGCAACAAAAAGAAAGAACAACTAAATAATGGCATATTGAGATAATATTACATATGTTTCTTTAAATTATCACAAAAACTGCTAAAATTGGACATATGACATATTTGACATAAATTAAAGGGAACTTGACGGGCAAATCAACTAAAAAACTCAAGGAAAAGCGATTTGAAAACATCAAAATTGACTAAGTTTTATGATGGATACTATCGTCTATCTACTAGCTTTGACTATTGGCTTACATAGTTAAAAAGCAAAATCTGCAAAAATGTCAATTTTACGTAGTTTTAAAGAAGATCGTGCAACGGGCATATTTTAGACTTTTAACGCTGAGAGTTAGCAACCTGTACCGTTGTTGGATAAACAAATTTATTAGTATTCATACAATAACAAAATATACAGGCATTCCATTTAAAAAAATGTACATATTCTACGACACGCCTAAATAGAACACCTTGTATAAATGAAAATAATTTTACGTTATTGAAACTAGTGAGCCAAACAGCTTTTGTCAAAAAAAATTTCATTCTCTAACTATTTAGTAGCTAACTCGCCCTGTATAGGTGGCAGGGTAGTTTATTGTAGGTATACAAACAACCGAAATAGCATTTTATGAGGAATTTAATAAATATGTTAAATTAATAAATGTCTACTGATAGTAAAATACAGTGGAAGTGAAATAAAAATTAGAAAGGGAATAATCAAATGAAAATTAGAATAATTTTTACGAACTGCGGCACAGGGAAGGATGAGTTTCGGCAACGACCGTAACTTCGTTGATATTAATGTCATACTAGTTATCGTGGAAACGTCGGTCAAGTGGGCGTAGTAAAGGAAACTTATTTTGGCTAGGTTAAATGTTTGTGTTATATTTTAATACTTCATCACGAACAAGCTAAAATTAATAAACAAATCACCACAGAGCTGCACAAACTCACTCCTCAATAAAAAAAAAAAAAACATATTTGTATGCATAGGTAACATTTTAATTTAGCCAATAGTCAGTATACAGCATAGGTAACATTTTAATTTAGCCAATAGTCAGTATACATTGTAGTACACATAATTGTTAACATTATGCACTACTTAGAAGGGAAAATTGGGGTGTTCGCAAAGCCTGAAACAAAGAGTAATAATTACCGAAAATAAATCATTAATCATCCAACTTACATTCCAAAAACTTTGAAATCACAAATGCGCACAGACGGCCCAACTTCCAGATCATAGAGAACTTTCATGTCGTTCTCGTCTAACGCGAAATCAAAAACATCAATGTTTTCTATGATCCTTGATGGCGTGACGCTCTTCGGAATAGGAGACACCCCAATCTGAAGCAAATATCGTAACAACACTTGTGCTGGAGTTTTGGAATGCTTTTGGGAAAGTGTTTGGACTGCCGGATTAAGAAACAGATCAGGAAGTTCCTTAGCTTCCTTGCCCCATTTTGCCAAAAATTGGTTGTATCCTCTACAACCCAGCGGAGAGTAGGCTACAACAGTTATACCATGTTTTTTGCAACAGTTGACCAAGTCTCTTTGCTGCATGTAGACATGGAGTTCAATTTGCAAGTTAGCAGGCTTTATCCTGGCATTCTTCAGCACATCATGCACTTGGCGAATGTTGAAGTTGGATATACCGATGGATTTGGCGCGCCCTGCGTCAAATTGTTCCTCCATTTTCTACAGAAACAAATATGCATTATTAAGTTTATTATTTATTCTGCCTATAGATTCTAACTTACTTGCCAAACGTCTAAATAAGACACATTTGGATCACCATAGGCCACTTCATCTTTATAAGCTATGGTGACAGGAAAATGCATCAAGTATAAATCGACATATTCAAGCTGGAGTTTCTTTAGCGATTCAATAGTGCAACCTTCAACTTTTGCCGGATATAAAGATGTAGCAGCTAATTTTGTGGTGATAAAAACATCCTCTCTTTTCAGTTTTCCGGCGTCGAACCACTTTTTGAGTACTTTTCCAATGATTTCCTCATTCCCGTAAGCTTGTGCAGTGTCTATGTGTCTATATCCGGCTTCAAGTGCCACCTCTAGTGCATTTTCTAGACTATCGTCCACAGACTATAACAAACAAAAAAGTTAACTATTCTTGAAGTAAATTTAGGTCTGCGTTTAATAGTAGGCACAATCAGACGTCTGTGAAGTTGCCAACCTATTGGCAACATATCGGCAAGATATCATAATTCTGTTTCTACAGATTGTTTGCGAATCGTTTGACGCTTGTTGAATCTGTCACAATTTGCCACTGTAGCAGTTATTCTTGCTTTTTGTTTGTTCAGACTTTGTGGTCTACCCCTTAGGACCTTGAACTGTTGCCATGGCCTTTTTATGTCTGATCTTTTTGCTTACTATATCAATTAATGAGTAAAATAACATCCAATTGTAAATCTGTTGTTTTATTAATTTGGTATTACGATTATACTTCCACAATTTTAATTTTTTATATTAAAACAAACAATAAAATATTTCATTGTCAATTTAACCATAAATCGAGTTTAGATGTTCAGACTCCTTGAGACCTAAACTTGGTTTAAACTGGAAAACCCCGGCCTAAGTATATTACTTATAAGTTAGATTAATTATTTATTTAAAATAAACGCAAATATGTTTTTTAAATTGCCATACCAAAAGTTCTATTATCATTTTTATACATTTGGAGGCCCTAAGCATGGGGCCTCAATCCGGAAAACCGAGATACCGGGCCCAGAGCTCAATATGCATAATATAAAATTTGCCTAGGCCCGACCCGGTGGAATAGCGACAGATGCAACAACGGTCCAACGGCATACATAAACAACAATTATTAGTTTAATTTAAGAAAATATAAAAAGTAAAAATACAAACGAATTGCAAAGACATTACAATTCCGTATTAATGCCATACAGTTGCACTGCCTAATAATAAATAATGCCAAGCAGTGCAAGAATTAAAAGTAAAAGTAACGTTTTTGGTCATTTTTGGCGCACGCAGAACAGTAACTCGAAGTAACAGAGCCCTGTAAGTAGAACAACAGAAACATTGAACCTTATCTTTTTAACTACATTTAGCCCAAAATAAGATGTCGTAAATTTGTAAAACTTTTGTGTGGGCGTACCCATCAGGGTTGCCACCTTTTTGTAATTCTTCACGAGGACAGTAAGGGTGAAACTATTATGTCATATCCAATATGTCCATCATACTGCCACATAAAACACAATCAAACACTATCAAAATATTCTTGAAATATAACAAAAAACAAATACTACATTACTTTATAATACTAATACTGTGGTAATGTCACATAAAAATTAAATTTTGTTATATTCTCAAATACCACCATGTAAACCAAAATTTCGCCATCGGAATTTCAACCTAGCATAATGTGTAAAAGATTTTAAACTCGTCGACTTTTTGGTGGTTAGCCAGAATTGTTAAATTTTGTATCTCGCTAAATTTTTATGGTGGCGCAATTCATCATTGCTGTAATTAAGGTAAGACGTAGTAGGTCGAAAAAAAATAAATCTTATTGAAATGTTCAAAACAGTTCGTAGTTTACGTTAGGTAGCACAATTTCATCCCAAACAGATAGACAACTTTGTTTAATTTAAAAAAATCTTATGTGGCCAGGCACATGACTTTATCATACAATATATAAAATTAATAGTTTAGCTGCATGAGAATCTATTTGACTGAGATAAATCGTGTCTGCATTAAAATTTAACTAGTTAGCCAGGATTTGACAGATATTTTGATAGTCAATAGTATCAATCGAAGGTATTGTCAAAGCATCAGCATTTGACACTACCTACTGTCATCAGAATAACAGTTGTTTATCTCACAAGTGCCGAAAGTACGGAATAGCACAACGAACGGTGATGCGGCGCGTCACCGATGGCGGAGCGTCGTCGTCGCATGTGAGCGAGTCGCGCTATGTTGTTTTCGGCAGGAGTGACATCAACGTTTTTTGTGTTGCTTTTTGAGAAATACGTATTTAAAAAAAAATGTAAAAATGGTTATATTTCGGTATAGAAAATGTTAGGTTGATACCACTTCTACGAAATGTCAAGTTTAAAAAGCTAATTCAAATTCTGACTAGGGGGGGGGGTCGATGGCGTATAGGATAGAGCGGCTGCTATCTACGCTGGAGGCCCGGGATCGAATCCCGGCTCGGGTTAAAATCGACTGTCCTGGTATTTTAGGCAGGGAACAAATACCTTTGTATGCCGCCTTCCATCGGATGAGGAAGTAAAGCCGGTGGCCCCGTGTGCTGTCATTATGCGACGTGCACGTTAAAGAACTCTTACTGGAGGTTGGAATTCCTTCAGTAGGACAAAATTCCTGGGTGTGTGTAGCCTGCCCTCAGCGTCGGTGATTGGCCTAAGTTGCGGAACTAGACCGACGTAAAATAAACAAGTCAAAAAAAAAAATTCTGACAGATATATATTCGTTCATGACACTGTAGATGACGTTCCATAGCGGTTCTCCGAGTGTGACAGCTTGGTGACAGCCATAGACATTTCTGTGGTGATAGCACAAAAAAAATATTTGTCAAAATCCTGGCTACTATGTAGTTTCCTATCAATGCAGATGCGACCGATCTCGATCAAATAGAATTTGCTCTTGCAGCTAAACTATTAATTTTACCAAAAAATGTCATAGGCATAAATTATTCAAAATTTCCTCTGCTTTAATTTATTATTTATCTATTTTGGCGAAATTACAGAAATGGCGGCTCATCTGCAAAACCCTTGAAAAAGGCTTAGAATAAACTACCAGTTCCTTTGGACCCTTGTGAACCAAAAGCTTTTCAGCTCTAAGTTAGGTAATGAAACTTCTAAATATGAACTTTCGTTCCGATACCTTCAGTAGTTTCTCCGGAATCGTCTCCACAAAAATCGTTTACACACGCGCACACACACACACACACACACACACACACACAGACACACACACAGACATTTTTTTGTACCTTGGTCAAAAATGTTCAGGGGACCCAAAAAGACCTATTTCCGCTAAAATCTCAATTTCTTTTTTCGGCACGATTACAATACTTTATTATACTGCGTATGATAAAGTAAAAATATGCATTGACTCAAAGAAATCTGGTGTTTGCATAGAGGCAAAGAAATATTTATTTGCAGATAAAAACGCATTTGTTTGAAATATTTCTTTGGTAGAAAGAGCGTTTATTTGTGTCAAACTACTTATGTTTTCAGTTAAAATTTACAATTTGTGTATTATAACGAACGAGATTTATTAAGTTCAAATAATTATGATTGTGTGAGTGAAAGAATTGTAATTTTTTAAATTGTATAAACTGTTGGGTGACTTAAAATGCGATATTTGAAGGTTGCGATAGAAGGTTATTTGATTAAAGAAATTATTGACCTATTGACTAGAACTTTTCGAAGGGTACAGTAGAGCAAAATCTCCACGTGTCACCGCGTTTTGGGATGTCGCACATCCACGGCCTTTTTAAGATGTGGTTCGAAATGAGTAGGCAACCAAATATACTTCATCATATTATCGTGAGTTCTTCAGCGAAATGATTAGGTATTTCCATTCAAATTATACGTCGAAACAGAACTTGAAATCATTGCAGATAAACCAAAAAATATCCGGCTCAATTCCGTCATGTATAGGTCACGAATTCTGTGAATATCGGCGTTTTTTTTTTGTTGAACGTAAGAAGACTACGACATAGCCATCAACAATCGTATAATCCGTCACCTAGACCCGCCAGAATTGAGCCGGATATTTTTTGTATTATCGGCAAAGGTTTCAAGTTCTGTTCGACGTATAATTTGAACGGAAATACCTAATCATTTCGCTGAACAACTCAGGATAATATTATGAAGTATATTTGGTTGCCTACTCATTTCGAACCCCATCTTAACAATTCAACCAGGCACATGACATCAACTGAGCGGTAGACTTTCACTAGTCTATTATTTATACTCAGGATAAGGCCAAACTGCGAGGAGCGTGTTTACAGCGCCATTTAACAATACAGTTGGATGAGATATTCTCACTGAAAATATATTCATTTTAATCAGTGATTTAATTGGCGGAAGAACCCCTATTTTTAAGCCAAAGCAAAACTATTTCTTTGGCGGACATAAATCTATTCTTGTAGGTATACAAATATAATAATTTGAATCAAACTTAGATTTCTTTGGTGTAAAGAAACGTCTTTTTAAATCAAACAAAAATATTGCTTTAAAGGAAAGTAATTTTGGTTTGAATCCAAATATACACTGCGGGCAAAAGAACGCTACAAATTTTTAATCACTCTCGTATTTCTAATAATATTCAGTCAATTCAAGTATTTCTTTAAAACACGAGTTGCTTGTAGTGTGAAGATTGACACCATACCATATGCGTAATTACAGAACGTTTCAATCCAAAGTTATGTTGCTTTATGTTGGGCTATGCTAGATTTGATAATATCGGGTCAATTTAATGTGACATGAAAGGTGTATGAACATTAATAGGCAATCTTGTGTTGTTCAAAAAAGACAGTAGAGATTTGAAAGCATCGTATACAGGGTGAAAATTTTATACAATGTTTTTGCTAAAAACCAGCGGAATTGACAATTGAAACAAACACATTACTGGGTGACATGTTTGATTTTATCATTTTAGGTGGTCTTTTCGTGAGTTTCAATTATGATGTATCACACTTGTTGTTTAGCTGTAAATTTTAGACGAATGTTACTCGTTCTTATTCTTTTGTTTGTTTTTGCAAAGATTGAATCGTAGGTGGAATCAACGTTTTTTAGTAAGTCACATCACTTCAACCCAACTCTTCTTATTTATTTTTTATGTCATGTTTAAATGAACACCACTTCCAACATCAGCCTAAAAAACGAACAGCAAAGATCTAACCGCCAGAAGTGAAAGCAAATTTCCATAATTTTAGTTCAATTGAAAATTATTTTTATTTTAGTTCTAAAACACTGCAAAAAAACAAAAATTTGTAAAAAATCTACATTTCAATAAGTAGTCCATTACGTAAAACAGAAAATTGCTTCAAAAATTACTAAATCAAACATGGCGCCCATAAAAAACGAAACGTTGGCAATAGGTTCTCCGCCATCGTTAAAGATAACTCAAGTACGCAATTGGATTTTTCGTGCCTATGCAATGTTATCGTAGCAAACGTCCAATTCCACTGCTTATGGCCGGGTGCGCGTCGACAAGCACGTCTGTTTCACCGCAGGAAAAGTCTAAGATAGCCAGGAGGTGGCGCTGTTCTAAGCAGTTTTCTCCCTAGTAATTACCGACGTGGTGCAGTTACCTGTAGCCAGAGCGCGTTTACGAACGCCAACAGCAGACAGATATAATAAAGTCGACTACAGCGCCTTTGCGTGTAGCGGTGACCGAGAAAAGTTCCTGCGGAAACATAGTCCGCCGGGATTCCGCAACGGGCGCCTAAATAGCTTTTAAAACCCCCACTCTATACTGTGCACGGGGCCATCAAAAGAAAACAAATACCATTACCTAGTAATATTACATCTTTGATTTCTCATTAAATTTACGCTGTATCATCAGAAATGTTGCATAGCCATACATAAAGCAACATAATATTGGATTGAAACGTCAGTTTGTCAAAGATATGCTTGAGTTCCCTTAATATCTTTGAAAATATGAGTAATTGAAAATTTGTACCGTTTTTTCTTGCCCAAAGTGTATTTATTTTACATAAACAAATATTGCAAATAAATTAATCTCTACCAGCAAATAAAATAGAGTACTCAATAAAGTAAATATTGTTGGCACCAAAAAATATATTTTGATCAAAAAGAATAAATTCAAAAGAATATATTTCGTAAAAACAAGAAATCGTTTCTATCCGAATCTGTGTACACGAGGACAATGGTATCACGCCGAGGACACGAGGACAAATGATTCGTACGAGGACAATCCTCGTGAAACGAGGATTGTCAACCCTGGTAGTTGGCAACCCTGGTAGTTGGTAGTGTTGGTACCCATTCATGCACCGCAATCGGGACGCGGTAGTCGCTCCATGAACTAGTGCAAATGGAATTAGGTTAATTTTAAAAAGATTTTTGTTGTTGAAACCGATAATGTATCGAGAGAACGTTCGCTCGAGTGTAACTGATGAGATAAGATATAAGAGTGTAACACCTTATACCTTGTTTTGTTTTTATCAAATTTCAATTTTTCTTCTTAATTTTTTTAATATGGTCTTCTTATTACAACAAAAAATACATTTGCTCTCTTTGATGTGAAGTCACAAATATCAAGAAATCCATATCAAATATGGATTTTGTATTGAAAATGATTTCTGGTATACGTTATTGCCATAAACAACTAAGTACAGACTAATTAATATTTTTAAAAAAATTTATATGGCCAGGCATATGACTTTATCATACAATACAGTGTCAAACGCTGATGTGCTGACAATACTGTGAATAATCCTAGTTAACCAGTTTTAATGCAGTACGAGCGACCTCGATGAAATACCGTTTCCTCATGCAGCAAAACTAATAATTTTTACCAAAAATTATCAGACATAAATTATAAAAAAATCTACTTTAATTTGTTATTTAACTATTTTGCCAAAACATCATACTACGTATGATAAAGTAAAAAGTTTTGAGATTTCAGCGGAACTATGTCCTTAATAATCCGTTATCAAATTAGTTATATAATAAATTAAAGTAGAGGAAATATTGTATAATTTATGTATATGACAATTTTAGCTAAAATTAATAGCTAATTAGCTGCATGAGCAAATTCTATTTGATCGAGATCGGTCGTGTCTGCATAAAAACTAGTTAGCCAGGATTTGACAGCTATTTTCATTCTAATGACAGTAGGTAGTGTCAAAAGCTGATCTGTTGACAATATCTGTCAATAGAATCAAAATATCTGTCAAGTCCTGGCTAACTAGTTTTATTTTAATGCAGAGACTACCGATCTCGATCAAATAGAATTTGCTCATGCAGCTAACCTATTAATTTTATATATAGTATGATAAAGTCATGTGCCTTGCCACATCAGATTTTTTCGACACGATTACAATAGTGTATCCTTCAACGTATGATAAAGTAGAAAATAATGCATCCTTTATATTTTATTTTGCAACACACACGGTTATACTTCTTTTCGTATCAATGTTGACATCGATGT
Source organism: Melinopterus prodromus (assembly GCA_964023965.1). Taxonomy (NCBI): domain Eukaryota; kingdom Metazoa; phylum Arthropoda; class Insecta; order Coleoptera; family Scarabaeidae; genus Melinopterus; species Melinopterus prodromus. The sequence goes on from OZ030392.1 coordinate 44,883,540, forward strand.
GTTACATAGACTATAGAACGAAATGTGTGCAATAATTTGGAGCCTTGGAGGGGTAATGTAACTCAGAATGAGGTAAAACAAGCTTAATAAAATGTTGTGGAATTATCTATTTTTATCACAGAAAACAACAAACGGCTCGCTCAGCTGATCGCGAAGTAAGTAGGTCGAAATCCCAGTGGGTCAACCACTAAGGCCGTTTGCACATCCACCGGCAAAACCGGATCCGATTCCGGCTCCGGCCGCCGGATGCTATGTTTTTACATGAAAGATGGCACACACACAGCCGATTTGATGGACCGGCAAATTGATATCAGCGGATGCATTGCATCCGGCGCCGGAGCCGGAATCGGATCCGGTTTTGCCGGTGTGTGTGTGCAAACGGCCTGTCTTCCTAAAAACGCAAAGCATCGAATTCTGCATTTTAAATATCTAATTAATTACTCAAAACAGGAGTCAGAGAAAAAAGTATTTGAATTTTTAACTCCATTATTAAGATCTATAACCCTATATATCTATAACTTTTTGAGTTGCGCATATTCATTTTGAATGATTTATTATTGGCTATTGTTATATTATAATTACCGGCTAAAGTAATCTTTTGTGTCCTCTTTTACACAAATATGCTATCCCTAAATAGTAGGTACACCGTACACATTAACTACACCTGTCCACATCGATAACAGTTTGTATTGATTTTTATCACATATTGAGTGAGAATACATAACCTATTTGAATTCACCGATTTGTTAGTCGTTGGTCACATAAGAAATCCAATTGCGACTGATTGCAAGTTAGGCACTTACCTGCCATGTTCCAAAGCCCAAAGCAGGCATTTTGACACCATTTGGTAGATCCAAAAATATGTTACAAGCCATTTTTATCAAACGTCTTGGTCTAAATTACACTGACATACTGACCACATACTGACATTCAACAAAAAAAAGTGGCATCTATAAATTAATAGTCACGTGATATCCGCCAAATTACGACACCGTTGCTTCTTATTCAAATGAAACAATAATCACTTAATAGTAGTGATAGTCAGTGATAGTAGTCAGTACTATAGTGTGAAGAATATATAAATTATATCGATTTCCTATTTTTAAGTGCAAAATATCGATTTATTAAGTAATTGTCAAACAATTTGCGTTTGAAATTACTCCTAAACTCTAAAGCCATCTTGCGCAGTGACGCCAGTGACTGTGGCCGAGATATTTATTCTAATTTGAATTTTTTAGACACCTCCGCCAAACGACCTTTTGATGCGTTTTCAATTACCTACTCCGGTATACATCGATATCACATTTTAAATTGATGGATTTTTGATCATGCACATTAAATTTGGTAAATATCCAGTCAAACGGATAATAGTGGGATAACACCTATTTTTACTAATTGGAAGTCAAATAACATAATTATTGTTGTGGAAGAATTTCTATAAATTAACCAAAGATGGCAGCAGGAGACTTGAAGGCATGAAAAGTTGAATTTAGAGGTTAAATTGTGCTATTTGTAGTATCAACAAGAGACGTTATGGCATGTAATAAGTTTCTAAATTTATCTAAAAACATAAAACTACCCGCTATAGGACTGGGAACGTTTGCAGTAAGTGGCTGGTTAAGCTAGTAATGCTTCAATGTTTGTAATTTGTATCAATAAAATATACAAAAATGCATAATAATAAATATTGTTTTAGCTACAAGGGGATACCTTAATTAAGTCTCTCGAACATGCCTTGAAAGTCGGTTACCGTCATATAGACACAGCGCAGAGATATGGCAATGAAAAAGACATCGGAAACGTGCTTAAAACAGCGTTTGCGAATGGTAATATTAATAGAGAAGACGTTTTTATCACCAGCAAAATTCCACCAGCTTATCCTAATGATGTTGAGAATTATCTAAGAACATCTTTAAATGATTTGAGGTTAAGCTATCTCGACTTATGGTTAATTCATTTTCCCATGTCGTTTAAAAAGGAGGATGGTGTTATTGTTCCCGACACAAACCTAGATTACTTAGAGACTTGGAAAGTAAGTAATTTATAGAGAAAATCAACATACTTCGTTGTAAATTTACTTTTTAGTAGATGTATGAAAATATGGTTGATTTAGGTTTGGTGAAAACAATTGGCGTCTCTAACTTCAATATCAAACAACTCGATCGGCTGCTAAACAATTGTCGCATAAGACCATCTGTAAATCAAGTAGAACTCCACATTTATATGCAACAAAGGGAATTGGTTAAGTTTTGTAAATCAAACAATATTGCCGTTGTAGGATTTGCACCTTTGGGCTCAAAAGGTTACAATGAACTATCTGCCGTGATGGGAATATCACAGAAAATAGTACGCAACGTTCTAGAAGATCCTGTTGTTAATAAAATAGCGGAGAAATACTCAAAATCGTCTGCACAAATTCTATTGCGGTATTACATTGAACTAGGCGTTGGCGCAATTCCTAGGAGTTCTAATTTTGAAAGAATAAAGCAAAATATTGATTTGTTTGACTTTGTTTTTAGTGAAAATGATATGGATGCGTTAAAAAAGCTAGAAATTGGACCAATGGCAAGAATTTATGATTTCCGAGGATATGGAAGGTATATTTTCTATATATGTATTTTATTTAAATATTTTTTGTCTTTTCTTATTATTTTTAGGTTGATAGAACATCCAGAATATCCATTTGAGAAGATTTCCATGTAAAAATTATGTTGTTTATAATTAAATAAAGTATTGGTATTCTCAGCACTTCTTTAATAAAAAAATGGCCTTCACTTATTAACAGATAAGAGAACTAGTAATAACCGATAGTTTTACTGAATAATCTAGTGCAGTTTGCACAACAATCCTCTAGCGTTATATGCACAAAATGTTGTACTTGGATTTACTTAAGGGACAGAAGATGCCAGCACTTGGTTTAGGTACCTGGCAGGTAACTTACACATTTATTAAAAATAATAATTTCTTTACATGTATTTATAGGTTATAAAATGTTACATAAATTTTAAAAGGTCTTGCAGAAGCAGCATTTTTTTTTTTTTTCATTTAAAAATTGTAAGAAATCGTAACCTTAGCGTAGACCAGGGTTGCCAGAATTCCAAAATCACTGATTTCAGTCAGCATTTCGACCAAGAGATTGTTAAGTTAATAAATATAAGATATTTTCAAGTTCAGCCATATTTTCCAATATTTTTTAGTATTTTGTTACCATTACTAAACCATTAAAATAATTAGATTGTCTTTTTGTTCCCGTAATATTATGAATTAAATAAACTATATTTGGCAGGTCAGTGATATCGATGTAGAGGTGTATCAGAATATAAAAATATAAGACCAAACAATACAGATATAACAGCAAAAATAAATAAAAAGGGGGTATGATTAATCTCAGCGCTGATTATGAGGTGTGATTGATCACCTCATTGTAACAATGGAGAATGGCTTTATATTGTAGTAACAATCAGTCTCAATATCAACAAAATGAAGCGAGCAAATTTCTTGGAATTAGTATAAGTTAGTAACAGGATCATATTACTTGTAACTTACATCTTGGCAAATTTTAGTATGTACCAACATTTTCTATGGTTATCCTCTCTCAATTTAGGGGTGGGCCATGGGGTTCGAGATCGTGCTCATATGCCACATATACGATGAAACAACCTGTAAATATTTTTATGCAAAAATGCATTGATTTAAAAACTACGCTTTGAAAAATTTCCAATTTTTATTGATTCATGCATTCATCCATCGGAAATCCGTCCACATGCCAAATTTTCAACTCAATTCGAATTTTCTAAATATAATTTTTTTTGAGAATTTTCCCCAATTATATAAAACTTTTAATTTAAAAAAGAAAGTCAACATATGTAGTTGATGGTACGATGATTTGTAAATGCTCGATAGATTTTTTATTTTAGGCATCTGAAATGGAATTGGAGAATGCACTGAACAAAGCGCTTGAAATAGGCTATAGGCATTTTGATACTGCCATGCTATACCGAAATGAATCAACTATCGGTGGAGTTCTTAATACTTGGATTGCAGATGGAAAAATGCAACGCAATGAGTTATTTATTACCACAAAATTACCACCAGTTGGAATGTATGTTGAACAAGTAGGAAGATACTTTAAGGAGTCCTTAAGTAATTTAAATTTGGGTTACATCGACTTGTATCTTATTCATTCACCTGATGGAATTAGAACTGTACCAGAAATGAAACACAGAGAAATAGTTGATGTAGAAATGGATACCAATGTGAATCACGTAGCAATTTGGAAGGTAGTATCGTATGGTTTCGTATAAGATTTGAATGCAACAATTATTTTTAAGGAAATGGAAAAGTTTGTTGAATGTGGTTTAGCCAAATCAATAGGAATCTCAAATTTTTCAAGAACTCAGATACAAAATGTTCTCAATAATTGTAATATAAGACCATCGTCACTACAAATCGAACTCCACTTGTATCATCAGCAGAAGGAACTTGTAAACTTTTGTAAATCGGAGAATATTTCTGTTGTTGCATATTGTCCGTTAGGGTCACCAGGAATAAAGAAATTTTTTGAAGATAATGGAAAAAAGTAGATAATTTTCATGTTTTTAATCGTTCATAGATTAGAGTATTATTTCATTTTTAGGTGTGATATTCCTAATTTATTTGAAAATAAAATTGTCATAGACATAGCTAAAAAATATAATAAAACGCCAGCTCAGATTTTACTTCGACATACTATACAGAACACAATTGGTGTGATACCAAAGAGCTCCAATCCTACACGACTCGAAGAAAATTTTAATATTTTTGATTTTGTTATCCAACAATCTGATATGGAAAAATTGGATAATGTAGATTTGGGTGAGACGGGACAACTAACAACTTGGGACAGTTGGACTTGGTCAGTATATTTCATTCGTATAAAAAAAAATTGTTGATTAATTGTTGTGGTTTTATTTATAGGATATAGACTACATTAAAATATCAAGTTACGAGATATAAATATTGTTTTAGACAATTGATAATTTTAGTCCACAAATATATATTTTTAAATGAACTATGTTTGTTTTATTTGTTACATATCTTAAGTTTTTGAATTTTTAAATCAGTGCTTACAATTTGGTAATCACTGTTGCCAACACAGAATTGCCAAGCGTATTTCAAAGGAAAACCAAGGAAAACCATAGGAAAACTGAGACAACTTCAGCGTAGGGATTTTTATTCCGTCGAAATTTGTAAGTTTTCGTAAGTTGGTAGCACGGTTGGTAGTAAAATAACAGTGTGAAACGCCATTTTTGCTGTAATATGCTCAATACAACGTTGTCAACATAAAACAAATATTTATTGAGATTTGGCGGCGTACGTACGCTTAAACATGGAGAATATCCCACGTACTCATGAAGGTAAATGCTTAAATTCTAATTCATTCGACCTTTTAACCAAAAATTGTTGCAGATATCGAGGCCCAAATCCGGGAGATTCAATCTAAAAAGAAGGAAGTACCCGAAGAAGCGCCAGACAAGGGTGTTGGACTTGGTCAGAGTGGATACTTTGACAGTGAAATATACGACGAAGGCAGTGGCAAAGGCAAATATGAAGGATATGTGACATCGATCGCTGCCAACGATGAAGTAGATGATGAAGAAGAGGATGTTGGATTTAATCAGAAGAGATCAGGCCTGGGGGCACCGGTGGCTTTGCTCAATGATGTTGCACAAGTAAGATATGTTTTAATGTTTGAAATAAGATTTGTTTTGAAGTAGATACCTTAGTCATTAACTTGATGTTGATTGATGTTGAATGTTATTACTTGTGTTCGATTGCTGGCTGTGATCAATCTGATTAGCAGTGATTTGGTTAAAGTGCTGTTTGATTGCTTGTTTGACGTCTGACTCAAACTGATTCCACCAATAGGAAGCACGTGTTTCAAGTTTGCGATCATCAAAATCGTAATCCGATTCAATTGAACATAACTAGATATGAATACAGTAAAGCCACAAACATGGATAACGCGAACACCTCGCTAATGCGAACCAGAACTACGGTCCCGGCCATTCCTCATATGCTACCCATTGAAATTACTTCGGTTAACACGAATCTCCAACAACATTTCGGGGCGGGCTGATGGTTTTGCCTTGTTTTTGCTCGCTTAACACGAACAGAATACGTAAACAAAGATCGTACACCGGTATATCTCGAGATATACATGGGTATATCTCGGCAAATCGGTGTGTTTGGGTGGGTATGGGAATGGGTGTACCGCCGGTAATGCAGTTTGGTTCGTTGATTGCTGGTATTTGGGTGTTATATAGGTTATAAATATAATTCACTATGATAAAGCAGAGACAAAAACGTGAACAAAAATTTATTGATCTAAAGACTAAAATCTCGACTTTGAATGGAGTAGACAAGGCAGAGTTGACCAAATCGGGGGTAGCACAAAAATTCAACATTGCGAAGTCCACTCTGTCAACTATAATTAAAAATAGAAAACTTGGTGTAAACTTGTGTTACACCAAATTGAGTGTGAAATGAGCTATCAAAAAACTCAGTTTAATTTTGGATTTGTTTCTAACACTATAAACTTGTTTCTGTTTTTGCTGTGAAGAACTCACAAGAAGCAACAACTTTGAGTTCACAACTTCATGGTCTTCTAAAACCAGTTGACATTTGGTAGAAAAATATATGGAAGAAGTTTTTAGACACGTATTTGAGTTGCTCTATAAGAACTAAGATTGTAAAACAACAATTAGTTAACATTATCGGTTATGGTTAATATTTCAAAATATACAAGGCTTTGCATAGAATAGCCTTGTTGCCTTTGGGTATCATTGCTTTCGATATACATGTGGTGAGATATATTCTTGACTAATTTTCAAGTTTAACAAATTTAAATTGTGTAATTTAACTATCATTTTATTTCAGAGTGACAAAGATTTTGATCCGTTTGCTGATCGACGACGAGCCACCATCGCTGATCGTGAAGATGAATACCGTCAAAAGAGGCGACGGATGATTATTTCTCCAGAGAGAATTGATCCTTTCGCAGACGGTGAGTACAATTTTAAGAACTTAAACTTATTTGTAAAGGTAAAACTTAATCACCTTTGGATTATTTGTTTCTCTATGATTATTACAACAAATATGTCATGCACATCCATATTGTTTGAGAAAAACACATTGTCATATGACATATTTGATGTACCTTGGGGTGAATGAATGATGTGGATGAATGTACGAATAAATGATAAGCCTTTAAGAATGATGTAGATCCTTTTAATTAAAATATAAAAAAGAAAGTGTTACAAAAAAAAGATGTATACATAACAGGAAAGGGGCAGTACAAAAAAGCACTAATGTATGTTTTGTTCTTCCGACCTGACCGGCATATAGGGAAACACAGCGCAATGTGAAAAGTGTTTGAGATTGAGCTGAACGCAGCCTTGTAGTGGAGTCTCGTCTGCGTAGATCGCTAAAGTGATCGGTAAAGATACATATCAGTAACGTCAATTAGCTAATCCAGCGTGAAAGAATGCGTGCGTTGCTATGAAAATTATTAATTACCCCAGCCTATTTCTAGGTTCGATTTGTTTCCGAGTTTGCGAGAGCACCCTGTGCGGAAGCCACCACACGTACGTATATAGGGTTTGAAAAGCATATGTCACTCATTTCATTCTAACCGTCGTACCTTGTTCACCTCTGAATTGCATATATTTTTATTCTAGTTACAAGGCGAAACATGTGTCTATACAGGTGATCTATTAATTCATTGCCAAGCTCGGAACATTTAAATGTAATACAATTATAAGAGAAACATAAAAACATAGGTCTACTGCGTCTTAATTAAGGAGTTATAAGTTTTTAAGTATCGGTTATGAAGAATTGTAATATCAATGAAAAAACAAATCAGTAATCAGTTTTCATGACAACAAAGCTTTGTTACCAGACCATCGTTGAAATCAGAACAAAAATTACCTTAAAAAATGTCTAAATCCAAATAAAACAAAAGACGAATTAGTCTGCCATTAGTTTGGTTGCAGCTCTATATAAACTATACCACTGTTCCACACGCATTAGTTGGATTGGACTAATAACCTATTGCCAAGTTAGACACTTGTGTATAGCAGAAAAACATGGCCGTACTCCGTACATGTTTGTACTCAAAGTGAGTTGTAAAATAAAAAGTTAAAATGTCTGGCAGCCACTTCATGTGAATTTTATACTACTGCTCTGCATGTGAGAGGTAAATTAGATAACCCATTTCCAAGTTGGTCAGTTATTTGTCTGAAACAGCCATGGAGGAAGATGGAGTCGCTGTACGCTATACTTTTAGCAGCGAGAAAATGACCCCGGGGGGCGGGGCTAACATGACACTAAAGTAGCCTGGCAATTGGTCGCCTGCCAGGTCCGGATTAACTTTAAAATTGGCCAGATATTACAAGAAATTTTTCCTGTAATATATTGTAACGCGCTAAAGTGGTTATATTATATAAAAACGCTGTATGAACACCTTTAAGAATTTATTTAATATAATTTTTATAACAAATACGTATTAAACATATTTCAAAAAATGTTTGTGCGTGCGGCCAGTACAAGCCTGTACATTGTTGACATATACAGTCATTTACCGATGAAATGTTACCCCGGACGAAATCTGGTTTATAGCTGATTTTCTGCTGTTGCAGCTGCGAACAGCTCAATTAGACGTTAGTTTTTTATGTATATCTTCATACAAATTCACTATAATATCTTTAAACAAAGCGCAATAAGCGAAATAAATAAAATAATAACACGTCAACGTTGCGAATGTCACTTTGACATTAAAGGTGCTCCGGAGTGGGGAAAGTGGTCCCATAGCCGAGCGCAATGCCGACTCCTCCTTCCTCCATGGAAACAGCAAACATTTAGTGACATTGGACATGGTCTGCTTTGAATATAATAATTTTTCTTTAGTTATAAAAACATATCTTTGGGTAAAGAAGTGAACTTTACTGTGAGATTAGTTCACAATGGATGATGCACATGCCAATTCTCACCGAAAAAGAATTAGTAGAATACAAAATTGATGAGGCCAAATATGTATGTTTGTATACATTTTCTTTAAATTGCATCACCTTTGATCTGTCAAAGTTAGTCAGTGAGCTAATAGATGACCCTGTCTCTAAATCCCATTTTATTAATTCTGCTGTTTCGCATATTTCTTGTATGTACGGTTAGCTTAAAATAGTTCCAGGTAAGGTTTTTGGGGCAGCTCTCCAAATAAACTATGCGGAATGAGTGAATATGGCAATCAAATCTCTTTCAACTGATTAAATATACTGGAGACAGATACTACAAGAACAGCAAAAGACTGTTTTGAACATGTTTTGTAGTAAACTGTGGCGATAGATTTTCCTCTATCCTAGTCTTATACATTTTGTTTTGCAGGTGGTAAGACGCCCGAAGTCAATGCTAGAGGTTATACGCAGATTATGAAAGAGCAGCTGCTCAAAGGCGAAGAGAAAGAGGTAAGGCTATATTTGGTTTTTGCGATTAAAAAAATGTTATTTTTTTTTTTTTGCTTTTATAGCTGCAAAAGAAAATAATCGAAAAGGCTAAAGATGGAAGCCTAAAGGTCAGCAACGGAGAAGCAAAATCAGCCCCAAAGAAGAGAGCACGTTGGGATCAAACAGTTGAGGATTCATTTGTTCCAGCTAAAAAGAAAACATTGCAAGTCACCACAAACAGTTCGTCAGCTACACCTGTTTGGGAGGGTGATGTAAGTTTTTATTTTTATGTTTTTTTGTAATTCCTAAACGTTTAAATAAAGGAAGTTTTTAAAAGTCAAACCAATTTTGGTTAGAAAGCATTTTCAGTGTTTATTTTAGTTTGTTTGTTAATATCAATTTCTGAACCACAGCGAACACCAGCTGATCATCGTTGGGATGAGACACCAGGCCACAAAGGCAGTGAGACCCCTGGGGCCACTCCTGGTCAGTCCACGAGAGTTTGGGATTCTACACCTGGAGCCGCTACTCCTGGTCGAGAGACGCCTGGTCATGACAAGAGCACAAGCCGGAGGAATAGGTGGGATGAAACACCAAAGACTGAACGAGAGACTCCCGGTCATTCCAGCGGATGGGCAGAGACCCCAAGAACTGATCGTACTGGTGCAGATCTTATTCAAGATACGCCTACTCCTGGTGCATCTAAAAGAAGGTTAGCCGTAAAAACTTTATACTTATATTTTGTTCCGTTTATTTCTGTAGTGACAAAAATGACAAGTAATTGAGTAAATTAATCGTTACTCTCAGTGGTAAATTACTCATCACCATAATGATTAATTAACTGATATGATCTCTGATGTCGTTCCACTATAAATTGGTGTGAAATGTAGCAACCACCTTTTACTATGACGTTAATTTAGGTTTGAATTTCAGATCACGTTGGGATGAGACACCTTCAGCAGCAACACCGTCCGTAACCATGACTCCTGGTGCAATGACTCCGCAGACTCCTCACGGCACACCAAGTCATGCAACACCCATGCTAACGCCCGGTGGGTCGACACCAGTTGGAGTGAAAGCTATGGCAATGGCAACACCCACACCAGGTCACCTAGCATCGATGACACCCGAACAATTGCAAGCTTACCGATGGGAACGGGAAATTGATGAGCGCAATAGACCCTATACAGATGAAGAACTAGACTCAATGTTTCCACCTGGCTTCAAAATTTTGCCCCCGCCGGCTGGGTATATCCCGATACGCACGCCGTCCAGAAAGCTTGCGGCCACGCCTACACCTATGGTCGGCAATACGCCGCAAGGTTTCTTCATCCAACAAGAGGATAAATCGGCGAAGTATTTGGATAACCAACCAAAGGGGCAAAATTTACCATTTATGAAGCCAGAGGACGCTCAGTATTTCGATAAGCTATTAGTCGATGTTGATGAAGAGTCCTTAAGCCCTGAGGAACAGAAGGAAAGGAAAATCATGAAGTTGCTTTTGAAGATCAAGAACGGAACTCCTCCGATGAGGAAGGCTGCTTTAAGGCAAATTACTGATAAAGCTAGAGAGTTTGGAGCCGGGCCATTGTTCAACCAGATTTTACCGCTGCTGATGAGTCCTACATTGGAAGACCAGGAGCGCCATCTCTTGGTCAAAGTCATCGATAGGATTTTGTATAAATTGGACGATCTTGTAAGACCGTACGTCCATAAAATTTTGGTCGTCATCGAACCGCTGTTGATTGACGAGGATTACTACGCTCGTGTTGAAGGTCGTGAGATCATATCAAACTTGGCAAAGGCAGCAGGTTTAGCTACTATGATCTCGACTATGCGTCCTGATATCGACAATATAGATGAGTACGTCAGAAACACAACAGCTCGTGCGTTTGCCGTTGTTGCTTCCGCTTTGGGAATTCCCTCCCTATTACCTTTCTTAAAAGCAGTGTGTCGTTCAAAAAAATCCTGGCAAGCCAGACATACTGGTATCAAGATTGTTCAGCAAATTGCTATATTGATGGGATGTGCAATCCTGCCACATTTAAAATCTCTGGTCGAGATTATCGAGCATGGTTTAGTCGACGAACAGCAAAAAGTCCGTACTATCACTGCTTTGGGTATTGCCGCCTTGGCAGAAGCTGCCACACCTTATGGTATCGAGAGCTTCGATTCTGTTTTGAAACCCTTATGGAAAGGTATCCGAACGCATCGCGGTAAAGGATTGGCCGCCTTTTTGAAAGCTATCGGCTATCTGATCCCATTGATGGATGCTGAATATGCCAATTATTATACAAGGGAAGTGATGTTGATCTTGATCAGAGAGTTCCAGTCGCCTGACGAGGAAATGAAGAAGATCGTATTGAAGGTAGTGAAGCAGTGTTGCGCAACTGATGGTGTCGAAGCACAATATATCAAGGAGGAAATTCTACCGCAATTCTTCAAGCATTTCTGGAACCATCGTATGGCGCTGGATAGGAGAAATTACCGGCAATTGGTTGATACCACCGTGGAGATTGCCAATAAAGTTGGTGCATCAGAAATTATTAACCGGATTGTTGATGATCTTAAAGATGAGAACGAGCAGTACAGAAAAATGGTGATGGAGAGCATTGAGAAAATTATGGGTATGTTATGAATAATTATCTATTATAATAACATATTCCAAAATATATTCAGAAGTGTATGAAGTCCTGGTTGGCTTGACCCTAAAATGCTATAATGCTTTGATGCTTTTGATTTACACTTCTAACTTTAACATACACAAGTTTGTACTTTACATAGATTTCTATTAGCTGTTGAAACTACGAAGCTTATATAAAACTATGCATGATTTTGTATGTGTAAATTTGTACTGTTTGTATGTTTTTGGTAGATGACATTGTAGCAGCAAAATGTTAGAACTACTATCGGTGTCATCAACATAATTATACATAATCCTTCCGCATCTACTATTTACATTGCTGAGGTGTGGCGGCAACAGACTCATCTCCACTGTTGTCGATCCCATGTCAGAACTTCCATCTCCCTTCAATTCTGGTCTTCTTCCACAGTTTTGTGAGCTCAGAGTGCCAGCTTCTTATAGGGCACTCTCTCTTTCTTCCTTTATTTGTTGCTGCCTTCCAGGTTGCTTTTATTGGCCTTTTATTAGCCACTGAGTTGTCTTCCTTCTATTTTTCCTTGCACTGGTATTACCTTCAGTAGTTCTATGATCTCTGAATTTCTAAAGTGATCTCGCCATCTAAGTCGCTATAAGACCCTTGGCAGCTTACACAACACCCCGCTTTTCTTCCTGTCGTGCTCTAAATCTATCCAGTTACTCACTCCCAATCTGTTTAGGTCCTTCTCTAGGCAGTCTTTCCTTGTTGGTCTTCTTTGCTTTGCTCTCCCTGTTGCTTACCTTCCTCTGCTTAACCTTTCATTTCTCCTCTGGTCTGGCTTATCTTGTGTCTACACGTGCTCTTTGTTTACCGTACAGCCAGGATTGAATGAGTGTGTACTTGTTTTCTTGATTCACCTCTACGCCTCAACTAATTGGTGCTGTAATTTGCTTATGTCAAGTATTTGGTGTGGTTTATTCTACTGTACTAAGAAAAAAGGTTCTATCCGCATTTGTGAAAAGTTGTAAAATGTTGCGTTTAGAAATGTGTCATGCTCCTTTGGGTTATTATCCTTTGTCATATTCTTACATATTTCACATTTAATAGGTCAACAACAAATCATTTCATCTATGATTTTATTTGAAAAAGTACAAATGTTTCCAAATTTGTAGCACAGCAGTTAATTATCAATCGTATATCTTGACCTTATTGTGTTGCTTAAAGCCTTGTACAGACTGAGCTGCAACGTGTAACGCAACACGTAATGTAACATGCAACGCAACCTGTGTGGACGGGGTGTTGCGCGTAACAACCATGTTGCAGAGCGCGTTCCACTGAAAGCGCGCCGTGATCCACCGACTGCGGTTTTTGTTAACAGCGTCCACGCGCATTGCATGTTACATTACGTGTTGCAATACACGTTGTGGCTGCAGTCTGTATAAGACTTAAGATGATTTTAAATAGCATAGGTGATATACTCTACTTGTTTTAAACTATTGTTTGATATGAAGTGGTTTCCCATTCTTCCTCTTATTCCCACTCTACTCATGGCGTTAAGTTGTACTGTCAAAAAGTGTGTAGTGTTAAGAAACAAGCTTCACATCTTTTATTTTTTTTTTATTTTAAGGTACTGCACTGCCTAGAACTGTCAATTAAGAAAATTAGTAACATATAAAATCAATAACTTTCTATATACAGTCGAACTTCGATAACTCAAATCATGACTTGGCACAAAAAAATCGTGTTATTAAGACTTTGAGTTATTAAAACAAAAGACATAGTATGTATATAATATGTACTTATGTGTGTTTTTTTTTTAATATTAGAAAAGATACAAAGATCACTCTAACGTATATTTTTAATGCACATGTTACATGCGTATATAATAAAATCTGTAACTAAAAATTATAACTGCATTTCTGATTTAAACGCCACCTTAAAGTACATTTTACTGACATATCAGTTTCTCTTATTGAAGTTTGACTGTAATCAAATATTTCCTGTCTTAACAATATCGTTAAAAATCACACAATGCATTGCACTCACAATATAGGTTGAAACCAATCATATACGTTTGCTCTGCAATGGTTTACACTGTATGTATACTAATAAGGTCATTAATTACAGGTAACTTAGGAGCTGCCGATATTGATTCCCGTCTTGAAGAGCAGCTCATTGATGGCATCCTCTATGCTTTCCAAGAACAAACCACCGAAGACGTTGTCATGCTCAACGGTTTTGGCACAATAGTCAATCAACTGGGCAAACGTGTAAAGCCATACTTACCGCAAATTTGTGGTACGATTCTCTGGAGGTTAAACAATAAATCAGCCAAGGTTCGTCAGCAAGCCGCAGATCTAATCTCGCGGATTGCAGTCGTTATGAAGACATGCCAAGAGGAAAAGCTGATGGGCCATTTAGGTGTTGTCTTATACGAATACCTTGGAGAAGAGTACCCTGAGGTCTTGGGCTCAATCCTCGGTGCTCTGAAAGCAATTGTCAACGTAATTGGTATGACAAAGATGACACCACCTATCAAAGACTTGCTTCCACGATTAACCCCGATTTTGAAGAATCGTCACGAGAAAGTCCAAGAAAACTGTATAGATCTGGTCGGAAGGATTGCCGATCGCGGTCCTGAGTACGTGTCCGCGAGGGAATGGATGAGGATTTGCTTTGAATTGTTGGAACTGTTGAAAGCGCACAAGAAGGCAATTAGGAGAGCCACAGTCAACACCTTTGGTTATATTGCCAAGGCGATTGGTCCCCATGATGTCTTAGCGACACTATTGAATAACCTTAAAGTTCAAGAGAGACAAAATCGTGTTTGTACGACTGTTGCCATTGCCATTGTGGCTGAGACATGCTCTCCGTTTACAGTTCTGCCTGCATTGATGAATGAGTACCGTGTTCCTGAACTCAACGTTCAAAATGGTGTGCTCAAATCTCTGTCGTTCTTATTTGAATATATTGGAGAGATGGGAAAAGATTACATTTACGCTGTGGCTCCATTACTGGAAGATGCTTTAATGGATCGTGATTTGGTGCACAGGCAGACTGCCTGCGCCGCGATAAAGCATATGGCGCTGGGCGTTTATGGATTTGGGTGTGAGGATGCGTTAATACATCTGCTGAACTACGTATGGCCAAACATTTTTGAAACGTCACCCCATCTGGTTCAAGCTTTCGTGGATGCCATCGAAGGGATGAGAGTTGCTTTGGGACCTATTAAGATTTTGCAATATACTTTACAGGTGAGTTGATCAAACATGGATCTTTACGTTTACATCATCTGGTTATGATAGGATTGTTATTAGTTCATAAATGTTTAATGTTTGTTTTTAGGGGCTGTTCCACCCAGCACGAAAAGTTCGTGATGTCTACTGGAAGATTTACAATTCTTTGTATATAGGAGGGCAGGATGCACTAGTAGCAGGATATCCACGGATCAGCAATGATCCTAAGAACCAGTACATCAGATACGAGCTAGATTATGTTTTATAAGTTTGTTGTTGCACCTATTTTAATTTTCTCATGTATTTAGTGTTAAGAGAATATTGTGTGTATTTAATTGATTGTACAAAAAGGACATGCTGTTCGAACTAATAAAACATATTGAAAGGTGTTGACTTTTTCGTTTTTAAAGCTGGCTGGCTAATTTCTGGCATTGCTTATGAAGTCTGCTGCATTTGAGTTTCATCGTGGGTGTACAGGCAGTCAAAGACTCTTATGGAAAATGAAGAGAACAGTTAGGTTTAGTTAAATTCTAGAAATACACGTAGGCAGACTATTTTGGTGGAACAGTTGGTGCAGCGCCACTTAGTATTCAGACAACTAATTGTCATGGGTACCAATATCACAGAGGAAAGAATAATACACCCTTCTTGGATATTAGTCCTGAGCAGATAGTGTTACGGGGCATCCATTAACTGCGCGAAGCGTTTAAGGGGGGGAGGGTGTCAAGCCGAATCTCATCTAATCTTACTTTTGGGAGAGGGGGGGGGTCTCGGTAAATAACACATAATTTTTTTTCCTCAAGAAACATTAAAATTGTGAGAAAATTGGGTTAAAATCATTAAAGTATATTCCTTCTCTAAAATATGGCCAAATCTTATGCAATAATATTTCACTCTTTAGACCGTGTATGAGTCTCCGTGGACTGAATTGGAATAAATATTCTTTTATTCATCTCGGTATAGTTACTTTTCAAGTATTTTATTGTTCAATTCTCACTGTGATTTAGCCTACTTTCTAAGCAATCTCAAATACTAGTCTCAGCTAGTCAAATAAAAAGATAAAAATAAAATATAAATCCAACGCATTTTGAAAAATCTTACTTGAGATTGGGGAGGGGGTGAGTTAAATCTCACAACTTTTCAGCAGAGGGTTTGGCTCCCTGTAATCATACTATATTTTCAAAACCCAAAAGGAATGTGGGGTTTTCTGGTATACCCATTTTTGATCAATAATAAAATGTTCATTAGGTCATTTGAAAGAAGCAGAACCCATGTGATAGCTTTATGAAGTTGTAAAGATCAAGCCTTTTTAACCATCAGGTGTGTACCGATTTTAGTCCCGTTTTGTTTTCTCTTCATACTTCATATAGGCTATGAGGTTGAAACTTTTACTTCAGATTTACTTACAAAATTCTATCAGAGTGCATTACATTTTTGGAGGGTGTTAACATTAAATTCCTTTTCTTTTTTTAATGATCAGCAAACGGATTTAAAGATTCCTTTAGGTATAGGTCAAATAAAAATTTTGAACCGTTAAAAGTAAAGCAAGGAAGCCAAACTGCTTGTGACCATGAACTGAAGTGAAACTCTGGATTTATGATTGCCTTTGATCATGTAGAAATATCACTTCCAAAGTTATCATGTATTTTGCTTCATAGCTTTCATGGCCAGCTTTTGTACAAACCTAATCAAAGAATTCTATCATGCCACCTTTATTCAAATCCTGGCTGGTAAACAGGCATTGCCAAAGGTAAAAATTTACAAAAGGGTAGAAGACTGACACCCAAAAGGAATCAAATTAAGAAAACTAAACCCATCTGTATTTAGGGACGGCAGCCCTCATTATTGTTGACACAGAACTCATCCATTTTCAAGCCATAAAGTGGTAATATCGGAATGATTGATAGAGTAAAAGATTTTCTTTCAGGTGGTGTATTGATGTACAAGAAGTTCTGTATTAAGAAAAATTTTAAAGTTTGTAAATGTAATACTGGAGTTGAAAATGTTGAACAGCCAGTAGCTTGTAAGTATAACAAGATAGTGAATTCTGGTAGCCTGGAAGGGGCAACTTCGGAGTATTTAGTTATAAATGTTCAAATCGAGTTTTTTATGAAGGATGTACTTTTAATAACTATTATATTCCCCACACCACTTGGAGATGGAACTTTAAAGGCGGCACTCATATTGAATGTCCCCTTTTCAGCAAAATAATAATCGTCACCTAGCTGTGACAACTAGTTGCATTTTAACATCTAAAATAAAAACAAAAATATATGAAATAAACTTTATTTTAGTTGAATTGGTACAATAAAGAGTTAATAGCCATGGTATTTCAGAAGCTGTGCATTCAACAGTTTGTACACAGTTCTACATAATCGCGCTTCTAGTACTGAATAATTAATTATTTACATCGATATAAAATAACAGAGCAAATCGTGGTATTTTTCCTATTTCTTCCTTCTGTGGGTTTTCTTATGTCGCTCATCTCTAGAACTGAGTTTAGAACCCCTTTTCTTAAACCGTTCATCTTCAGACTCCGACGATGAAGATGAACGTGATCGCTTTTTCTTTTTTGCCTTCTCCATCTTCTCAATTCTTTCTAACTTCTTGAGTAGCAATAATTTCTGCCCTTTGTTCAGTGATTTGATAAAATTTGCATCCATATCGCTGTCTTCGTCACTTACAAGTAGCTCATGTTTGTTAGACTCTGATCTATTGATGTGCTGCTTCTTCAATGCTAATCCATCCTCCAGCATTTGCTGTACTAGCGAGTTTTGATCTAAGATGGATCCTGCTTCCAGTGACCTGGCTGCACTCATGGATAAACTATACATGGGACACTCTTTGTCAGTATTAATGTGTCCCCATTTGTGGCATTTTATACAACGGACATTCCGGACTTGTATACCAAACGGTTGGTCACGGATTTCTTGATCACCTTTGCAGTAACTTTCTCTAGGCGCGTTGTATTTTCGTTGCCATTCAAATTTGTACTCTGGTTCGTTGTCCTCCCTTTCGCGTTCTTTCCTAGCGCCTGGTGGCGGTTCGTACATAAAACTTATGCTCAACTTATCCTTGCTATCTTTACTAAGCATAGCTTTGTTATCATGCAAGTCCTGCTCCTTTTCATATTGCTGGCGTAGCTCCTCTTGCTTCTTCTTATAAGCGTCTGCTTTCTGCTCTGCCATCCATACTCGTTTCAGATTATCCCGCGACGCTGGATGGAAGAACTTTTTGCACATGTAATTATTGAAACCTTTTCCCATCTTGAAATCTGCTGTGAAGCACTATTCCACGAAATATATAAAACAATTGTGCAATTTCAAGCAAACTGTAACTGTCCAAGCACTGTTTTACTGTTGATGAGTTTATTTACGACTTCCGACGTTTGACGTTTTTATACCATTACCAGCTGACAAGCAGGGTTGCCTCAGTTGCCCAATGCCAATATTCTGGTATAGAAATCCCTATTATTCCCTAGATTGTGATTGATTCAGAAACTGATAATTTGGGAAGCACTGACATCTGAAGTAAACGTATAAATTGAGTATTGTTATATTAGTTAGTATAATATATAATATTTATAATTCCTTCACACCAATATGTAAAATGTAAATTGACTGCAATTGGATGTGCAATCTGTTCACCATAGATGGCGCTCGATGCGTCGAATTAAACGCTCGAATATTGTTAATAATATAAATTACAATATTAATAATAACCAAGCATTTAGCACATTAAAGACAGTAGTAATTCTCAAAATAAAAGTTGGTTATTTAAATTACACAGAAATTACATTATTTACATGAATACTTGCCAATAATATAATATATTCTTAAATTTATTTACTTAGTATTAGCAGTATTAGTTGATATGTAATTGCAATAGTCCCAAATCAACTAGATAGATTTAATTTATCCGTTTCTATTTCTGAATGTGGTTATTCTGTTGAGATTCGCCGATGGTGATGCAGGAGCGAGGGGAATACAAGGGAGTCCAACACAAATCAATACGACTCTTGTTTACAGATTTCAATACCAGTCCAGTAATTTTGTAACCGCGCCTTTCCGATTATTTGTGTTACTTGCAGAGCGTAAAAATGGAAATGGAAATCACAGTACTGAATGAGAGTATTTCGCTTGAAAATCACAACTTAGAAGTGGCAATAAACGAGAATAGGAAGTTTGATGAGAAACATTTCAAATGTGCCAAATGTAAGACATTCTACAAATATTTTTGCACAAACTGCAACATGGTTTCGACGATTTGTCTCTATCCAACACAACTATCAGCTAGGAACTTAATAAATGTTGTATCAATATCCAACGAGCTCACTATAATAGCCGCACATGAATTTGAGGTAAATACAAGATTTGGTCCGTGCATGGGGCATAAGAGGATCGATGGTGAAAATCAACATCATACTTGGAAGATGTATTTTAAAGGTAGATCTAATGACTTGTCTGAATGCAACTGGTTGTACTTAGTGAAACCTGTAACCGATATACATGCTGCAAATTTAGTTGCGTATCAAAGTCATGGTGAATTATTTTTTGTAACAATTAAAAAGATCTACGAAGGACAAGAATTTGGTTTGTATTTGCCATACAGCACAACTGACTGTATAGAATTGGATCAGTTTAGCTTGTTTACCCCTGAAGTGATTAATTATGACAAGGATATATGGTGTAATTCCTGTGGAATAGCATTTACATCAAAGAATTATTTAGTTATGCATACTGCTCATTACCATTCCTCGGATGACTGTGATCCAGAATTTTTATTGTGTGATCATTGCCATGGAAATTTTATGACTTATAATTTTGAGAAACATAATAACGCTGACTGTCTGAAACCAAACCCCACCACCAAAGTAAGATCACGGGTTTTACCAGTAAAAGAACAACCGATCAAATATGTTTGTAACGGCTGCAAGCAGAATTACCAAAATCTGGCATATTTTTATAAACATAAGAACCGATGTTTGAAACTTGAGGAAAACAAATCCAAAAAATTTGTATGCGAAGTTTGTCAGTTTAGATTCTCCTTAAAAAAAGACCTCGAGTTTCACATTGCCGGACAACATCCAGACTACGAAAAGTTAAAATGCAATTACTGCAGTTTCCGTGCAGACACCGTGCCTAATTTGGATTATCATAAAAAAGCTGAACATCGGCAGTTGTACCTGCAAGATAAAAACGCCAAGCAAAAAACGAGTGAAGTTAAAAATTTAACCGAAGGCCCTGGACTACTAGATGACCTATCGGAGTTTATAACAATTAATGAAAAACAGAAACCACCAAAAAGTGAATACTATTGTGAACAGTGTGGTGAAAAATTTTCTGCAAGACTGGATATGATTATACATCAACAAGCACAACATTTCCGTAGAGTGCGTGGATGCTTCAAATGTGGGAGTTTCATTCCAGCGGGTACAATATTCAACCATATAAAACTGGTCCACGATGCAGACATGGAAAAAATTTATAAATGCGGAATATGCGATTATGCATCTGGTAATATAGAAAATATCAGGAAGCACTTTAAGAACCACGAAAGAGATTCTTCAGTAACCTTTATATCATGCAAAGTAGTTTATATGTCTACTGACGAGCCAATCAAAAATCCAAAGAAACGACCAGGCGCTCCAAGCACAAATAAGAAGATTGTTGTGTCATCGGGTAAAAAGGCTTATCAGTGCAAAAATTGTAGTGCATTTTACCCTAATTTAAAGACTTTGTTGTATCATGTTAAGGAATATCCAGTGACACCAGGTGCAAAATAATGTATATATATATATATATAGAAGAATAGGTACAAATATAGACCACTCATTTATTATGGGCTATCCGCTATTCCAATATGTTAGTTACAATTGTCGCCATCTATTAAGCTAAGCTTACATTAGAATAGTAAGCAGTTGAGTTAGTACTTAGTACTTACTATCCCGCTACTAGCCTAATGTAAGCTTATGTACCTTAATAAATGGCGATAATTGTACCTAAAATATTGGAATAGCCCATAGTAAATGTGTGGTCCATATTTGTATAAATATATTATATATATATTTTATGTCTGTTGTGCTATGTTTAGTGCAATAATTCGTATCTATATCACCTGCATGTGATTCATATCGATTTTAATGTTTACTAATTGTTCTAAATTGACGTCATTAAAATTCCTGTTTTCTTCAAAATACTGAATATTTTTTAACCCCTTTTGGGTACCATTTCAACTTTCCCTTCCTTATTTAAATATTTATTGACAAATTCCCAAAAACACAGTCTGTCACGAATTTTGCAGTTTCGCTGCATGGGTTACGACTATAATCGTTTACGGTAGGTTATTTGATATTTTACTTTGTTGTATGCATGTATCATCAAAATTCAAACCCAGCAGGACTATTGCAGATACCACACCTTTGGTTGGGCATTACAAATAGTGTTCAAAAAGTCCCTATCGATATCATGTCTGCGTTGTTATTCACAGTCAAAGATGACCAAATTGTTTTTTTACAATACATATATGGACAACAATGAGCGTTTTCACAATTTTTTTAATCTTTTAATTGGGTAAAAAAAAATAGAAATAAAAGTACGAATTAGCATTTTGAAGTTTTAATTCACTTCAATATTTATTTCCACAAAATACAATGGCAACGCACAAATTGGTATAACAGGTATTAGTAGTATTGTGTATTGTTTATATATGAAAATACGTCAAAACTACGTAAGAGCTGTAGCGGATAAAGGATATTTGGTGGCCCAAAGCAAATTGTATTTGGGGTTTCCATCTCCACCCACAAAGTAAATAAATGAATAAAAGGAAGAGGTAGGTACCAAATAACTAAAATAGTTTGATTTTTTGGCTCGCTGAAATCTAATAAATTAAAAAATCGTGTATATAACATAAAACAGTTCATAAATTTCTTCACATTAGCAATGCTTTTTGAAATGAAGATAAATATACGCATAGTACATATTATGTTTCTAGTTCGCAATGTTTCTTCATAATATTTTCTGCATCACTTCTTGTCTCTAGTCATCTAGTGAGAAGACTAAAAATAACTAAACCCATCCAACTATAGTGAATCAGTAAATTTTGTAAAAAGCAGAGGACAGTTAATGAAGTGCTTCTTGGTTAGGACAAAGTTAATATAGGACATCAGTGGATATAGCTTATGTATGTACCTAGTTTTAACCATTGTGAACTGGGCCCCGCCTTTTTCGAAATTTAGAATTCTATTTCTACAGATCGTTTGCAACTGTTTGCACCTTTTTAGTTTCGTTTGCACCCCTGCCGTTTTCTTGATAAAATTAATGCAAACGAAACAAAAAAGGGGCAAACAACTGCAAACGATCTGTAGAAATAGAATTTCAAATTTCGAGAAATGAGGGGCTAGTGTGAATCTGGCCTCTGCGAATTTGTTTTAATTTTATCTCGAAAACGGCGGGGGTGCAAACGAAACTAAAAAGAGTGCAAACAATTGCAAATGAGCTACTTCTAAATAAACATTAGTTATCATACCAAAATAACAAAAAATGTATTCAAATTTCTAAAATATAGATTAAAAAGAACCACTTAGTATCACTGGCATTTACTAATATTTGTCACAAGAGTAATAATTAAGAAAAAAAGGGAAAATATTTTTTTCAAGGTGGGTGGCTCTAAACAACATATCCAAATAAAGTTTATCGATAATAATGAAAATAAAGGTACTTTACTCTTATCACAAATATCATTATTTTGAATCGCTCGGTATATGGCACCGAAATATACATATTTGACTGTTGCAGTTTTGGTTTCATACGAGCCGCCAACTTTCATAAAGAATAAAATTTTCTGAGAAATAGGTACACAATATAAAAACGTTTTCCATATGGTGCGGACTTTCGTGGACTCACTGTAGATCGCGTAAATTTTCAAAAACTTCAAGGCTTGATATTTGAAACTCTCAATTTCACATATAAATTCGGAAGCATCTAAATCGCTATTATATTTCAATGTAGATGTGTTGCACATCGTTTAAGATCATCTAGTGGCATGAATTTAAGCGTGTGTATTTAAAAAACTTGAATCGTGTGCGACCTCTTACAAAGCAGTAAATCTATCATCGAGTTGTATCAGTATTATATCTAAAACTTTACACATTTCTTTGTTTAGTAATGCAGTTTCATTCATGGTAAACGAATCATCGGTAGCTTTCTCACCAGGCATGTGAGAGTCGGTGTTGGTTCATTTAGAGCAGGGCTGTCCAACCTTGGGCAACGTAATACGCTTCACAATGTAATTCTCAATAAGAGTGGGTCGGAATCCTTTGTTTTGCGCCCCAAACCCAGTTGCGCCCGTGGCGGGCGCCTCTTTTGCCACGCCCTCGTTACGGCACTGCCGTCTCCAGTTCGTCTACCCGCACTCATTTCACGGTCACTTGCAATTACAGTTACACTCTTTTCGCTAAAACCAGTCGCTGACGTCATCATTTTTCCCCCGTGTAAATCAAATCGGCAGAGAAAAATTAAAACTTATTGCTGCAATGTGTATGGCAATACCTGTCGTCAAAGAGTTTTAGTTATACAAAGGAGCATAACCGACAGAAAGGAAGGAAGAGGGATCCCCATTAATTGAATTCGCTACGGATTTCGCTACCCGTATGGAATGTATTTTAGCGTAGCAAAACGTACCCGATCGATTTCTATACATAATGCTATTTGCCTAACAACGGCTTGGGCAAATACGTTTGCCTAGGCAAATAGCTTTAAACCGTAAATGCAGACTCAATATCTATTTGCCATGGCAAATAGCTTTTACCTAGGCTTACATTAGGTTATGCAACCAATTTAACAGTTATGTACATGCAGAACAGTAGTATCATAGTAGTGTAACCACCCGGGTAACGGATTACTATAAAATAAAGTATGAGAAATTAGACGCTTGGCGATAGTTGGATAATAATTGTTGCTAAGATTTTAAGATTTAAGCGTCGCTTGAACGGGCACGGTTGCAATATTAGCGCTGCAGGGGGTTATCAGTGGATGTCTAATCTCGCCTTGATTATCAACTCTTATGGCGTTTTCAGTAAGAGCCTTGAAATGGCTGGGATAAAGCCATGTATTTCAAATATAGTTTGTTTTACTTGATATTCTAGAAAAGCAGTGCTGGCAGTTTTTGCCGACTGCAGCGTGGAAAGACCCCGCCTAGACGACCGTTGTTCAAAACCCCATGATGGCAAAAACTTAAATCAAATATGGCTGGAGAGCACCAGAGCAGTTATTGGCTAATTGCTGTTGATGACCGTTTTGGCCCTGCCTGGAAAAGTTCTCGGGAGTGGGAAAAGCCTCAATTCCAGAGGGCTTGACGGCGAGAGGATTCATTCACGTTTTGATTCAGATTCGAGAAGCATTGGCTTCACCTTTTGAATCTATATTTGTCAACATTCAATATTAAATTCATGCGAATTGGTGGCAGTGGGGGCCGTGGGCCCATTGTCAGGGTGTTTGCAGTTGGGTCTGGCCCCAAGTTTGGTTGTGAGATTTTTTGTGTTACTATTGTATCTTTCCTTTGATTTACCTGTTGCTATTACAGAGATACTTGGTAGGATCTTAAGTTTACATTCTTATGGTTTCTGTTTATAACTAAAAATTGTTCCACTGTTCTTGTTCGTGTATGTTGTCTGATAAATTTATGTTTACTTCGATTGAGAGAAAAATGCCGTTTGCCCGTTCGGTTGATAGGATTTATTAATTTTTGTTTACCACATTGCCTTTATTTTGCTTGTGATTGCTTTACTTTGCTCTTGCCAAATATTTGAGATATTTCCTTAGAGTATTTTTGGGAAACTTAGTATGTACCAAGTGGGTTTGAAGTGAGTAATTTTTTGGAATGTTTTATGGAGTTCATTTTTAAATAATTAACATGGTACATGTTATTGTTCTGGCTGTTAATTTTAACGAACTTTGGATATTAATATATTACTGTAAAGTTATGCTTTTCCTTTTAATGCATACTATTTTTAATTATGGCTAAATTTTGGTAGCACTAACTGTGTGTTAATTTGAACCTTTTGTTTGAAATTTTTAATTCTTTTTATATATTTAATTTAATTTGAATCATTGTGGCAATTTTTAACTCGTTATAATATATTTAATTTACTTTGAACCTATGTGGCAATTTTTAATGATTTATAATATATGTAATTTAATGTGATTCTTCGATGCAATTTTTAAATCTTATTAATATATTAATGTAATTTGAACCTTGCCTTGGTTGTTATTTTATTATTTCAAGAATAATTTCCAATTTACCCAGTGAATAAAAAGTAGTTCTAAATGCTCGTGAGATAGATAAGAATATTGAGGTAAGTGCAGAAGTGCATTATCTCGAATATTACCATCAAAATTCGCATGAGCCTAATCTTCCATCCCTTTTCGCTCTACTATAAGTCACCTGTTTATTTAACATCAAAAAATTAGCTCACCGCGCGGGTAACCATACCTACCCATATGCTGGGTAGTAGTATTCAGATTAAATGAAACGGCAAACACAATTTTTTACATTGTATCTCAGCGCCTACTTCGACTACAATCATTTATAATAACCCTCGTTCGTTGCTATTTGTTGACGTTTTTCGGTTGTATAAAGTAAGAACCGTTACTAGAACGCAGAAGGAGAATATAATATTTATTGTAAAACATTAAAAGATGTGTCAATTTCAATCTAACCTTGTTTATCGTGAGACCAATACGAAGCAAAGATAACGTCACATACACAATTTTTCCCATCTTAGGTGATCGTTTGTTGATAATATCTTCATATCGTCTAGCGAGAGTGAAAGTTCCGAAACAATTGCTAAAACTAATGTACAATAAATGTCGTATGCATTTTTCCGTTTAAGCAACTTTTCTTACCTAATAAGGCTGACAGGCATCACCACAACCACACAAATAGCACCGCACACATTGTATACTGGATGTCACCTTACGTGTCCTGAAAATTTACAGTGGAATGAAGCTTCATATTTTGTGATAATAATTCAACATGTAGCCAATAGATGGCCGTTTTTCGATATTTCCTTCTTTAGAAAAAAGTTTTTTATATACATACTTGCCTCACTTCGCTTTTCATGGTATTTTTGTAAAAGAAGTGTTCTTTACTAGTGTACAGAGTATTGTTACGTTTCCGCAAAAGAAAATAAGTTAGTAGTTAGTGAAGACCCTTCTTAACCTTCTGATTGACACGACAAAGTGTCATGGACAATGTTTACCCAAGTTCTGGTTAAGTTTTAACTGCGTGGACATTTTTTGAATAGAACTAAAAGATTGATGCGACTGAATAAAAATGTATTTATTAAAATCATGAGAAAGAAATAGTGGAGAACAAAATAAAAATCGTTAGTGATGAACTTGAAACCCTAAAATAAGTGTCGATTACAATGCATTCTAGACCTAAAATACCTGCTTAAATATACAATTTCCTACAACTACTAGAATTAAATAATTTTTTTCTATTTTGATAAATAAGTTTTGTTAGATTATTAGTTAACGAGTTATCGCCAAGTCCAGCGGAGGGCACATACAGGCGTGTGCATGTATTATGTATTGGCCCTATGCATACCCCGTGGAAGAGAGTTGCAAAACGATCTAAGCGCCCGTAGGGGAGAAATACCAGCCAACGCTATGTGCAGTGTGCCATAACAGATGGGACATAATACAAAATTGATCGGACCACTTTATACACTACAGATAACTGTAACATTTAGTAGCAATATGCACCATTTACTCCTCATGGATACACTACCGCCAACCCCTGTAGAGGCGCTTGCATCAGGCACCCGGCCGGTACTTCCCGGAACTTACCAGCGATACACATTTTTCATTTGATTGGGCCTCCAAAATGTATTTAAATTTTCCTGGCGTTTGGCAGCTCCAGCCGCATTTCGCTTGTGAAACGAGAATTTAGTCAAAATGAACCGGCGAAAAACGTTTTGAAATACAGTCGATTTAAATTTTGTATAAATAATAGTCATTTCCATTTTTAGGAAACCAAAATAATCTTTGTGGATAACTTCATATGTTTAAGAACGAGTAGGCTCGGTTTTATCAAATATAGCAGACATTATACCAATAAATCACAATTTAATTTTATTTATGTATCTCCTTAGTTAGTCCACTTCCACTGCCTCCAAAGCGAAGTATGTAAAGATACACAAGATACAGCTCCGGATCTGGTCCCACGGCACATCTTGATCATCAGATTGATGAGAGCCAAATTCAGCGATACCAAACGAGACAGCAGCTATGATACCGCACCAATTACTTTCCAAGTATGAGAAGACGGCACAAGAAATGGCGTTTAGACCAACAACGATTTCACTGAAGTCTTTTCGAACACCTTCCTCAGTTGCGTACCCAATCATTGGCAATGTGGATACAATTGGATGCAGGTAGCCGAAAATGTTGTCGTATCCGGCTTGAATGCACATCTGTCCAGAGAGGAATGATAGTGCTAGCAGCTCTTCTACTTTACTGGTCACTCGGAATGTACTGTCAAGTTTGTCTCCTTTCTCATCTGGCAACGCTAAAGTTGAAAAATGATTGATAATACTTATACTGATAAGTTAAGAATAACGTCTGTCGGGCATTTGAGTATTGGTTAGTAAGATAAGGTTACCATACAACATATATGTAGCTTATTTTACATTTGGATTAAACTGCCTTTTGCGTTTTGTAGTTATCTAGTTACTTTTCTTATTCCAGCGAGAAAACCACAACTTAGGTAGTATGGCGAAAGGGATCAATCCAAATAAATATTCTTCAATAGCACATATTTTATTCCTGACAGTGCTTAATTTAGTCGTCATAAATAACACAAAATCCTATACAGGCTGTCTCACAGAACTGGTACATTAGAAGTTTCTCATGTTCTACTATTTCTGGAACAGTGAAATTTTGGAATTAGAATTTACTCGATCTGTGGTGTTCTGCTAAAATATTCTTAACTTTACTGTCACGTCCGGTCAACTTTGTTATTTTAAATGGAATGATATAATGTAAATGTTATTTTTGGTTTCTATGTATCAAAATACATCATTTTTAATAAGGTTTCTCCATACCTAAATATCACCATTTTCGAGTTTTTGCCGTGTCACTGTTCACTAACATACCAGTGGAGTTGGTTTTGGATGTGGTTAGAGAGGAATTGCCAAGCGTATCGGTACATACTGAGATACCACAGCAGTCACTGATCGGGGCAATCGAGTTTTTCTTTGAGTCTGCAACTTTTTCCTTTAAAGATGCTTACTATCGACAGGAGTGCGGGACACCGTTGAGCCCGATAGTTGCGACGTTGATAATGAATAGGCTACTTGACGTGATTCTGCCTCAGCTTCCCTACGAGCTTCCATTTATCTGTAAGTATGTAGATGACATCATTTGCGCGGTGCCAGCCACTGGGGTGGACGGTACGTTGGATAGGCTGAAAGCCTTTGATCACCATTTGCAGTTCACGGTTGAGACTGAGACTGATGGTGCAGTTCCGTTTTTGGATACGTTGGTAATTAGACGGGAGGACCAGTCAATACTTTTGAATTGGTATACAAAACCAACATATAGGTACCGGCCGTGTCATCAACTTTTTTTCTAACCACCCACTGCATCAGAAAATCAACACAGTCAGAGCAATGCGAGATAGAGTAATGAGGATATCACATACTATGTTCCACAAAGAAAATCTAAGAAGGTTGTATGATGTCTTTACTAATAATGGATACCCAAGGACTATGCTGAAGCGTATCATCTACAACTCTTCGGCGCATCCACCTTCTTTGCAGAATATCTCCCTCACGTATCCTGGGACAGTGCCATTGGTGAGGCAAGAAGAAAGATATGTCCGGTTTTCCTACATCCCGGGCCTCACGGAGAAGGTGATAGGACTGGTACGTAACCTGGATCTGTGTGTGGCTGGGTATAATAGTAAACCCTCTGCGGTACTGTTCTCCAAGGTGAAAGACAGTGTACCCCTTCTACAACAAGCTAATGTCATCTATAAGATACCCTGTGGAAGGTGCAATGGGGTCTATATAGGGACGAGTTCGACTACCTTAAGACCAGAATACAACAGTGGCATTATTTTTGTAATTATTATTTTATTTAACTGGGCAGGAATGTGATAATTGCTATTACTCTGTTTATGGGATCAACGTTATCGCGAGTTGGTCTATGAGAGTCATTCAACACGTAATCTTATCACATGTGAAACTTTTTTAATGGTTTGTGTTCCCATGCATCTAAGGGCGTTCTTTGGTAATAGGTTATGACATTTGTCAGAAACTGTATAGTATACTGCTTAACGAGATTATTATGCTTTTGGGGCAACTTGTCGTGTTGGCCTTTTTCTCCTAATATGAAGTCAAGGAGGGGGAATCTTTAATAAATAGGTGAAGCGTCGATTAGTTGGTATCTAGAAAAGATCCAGAAGATAAAAAGGGCGGTTTGAGATGTAAAACAAACCAGTCCACAACCTTCCCGCTTGCTTTATCTTAAAATGTAGTTTTTTAGTGTGTGCTTTTGTAAATGGTAAGCCAATCATTACTTCCTTACTTTGTGTGATTTGGTAGTTTTAGAGTTCCAGTTCATTGTTTTAATTCTTTTGTTTTATTTGTAAATAAATATTTGTTACTTGATAACCAGACTTTACCTAACCGACGAACTATTACAACAGTATAAACTGGACTGTAATAACCACAGAGAGGGAAAAAGCGCACTGGTGGCACATTACCTGGAGATGGGTCACAGAATTGATTTAGGAGATGTTGCATGTGCGGGAGGATGAACGTTCTGTGAACTTCCGAACTGAAATTCAAGGTGTCAGCTCCACGTATAGCTATTTGCTGCAAATTCATCAATACCGTGTTGGAGACCATACACTGGCCCGGTATTCTTTTGAATTTTGAACTTATAGACTTATAGAGCCTATTTGTTATGCCACAC
Organism: Melinopterus prodromus; assembly: GCA_964023965.1. Classification (NCBI taxonomy): domain Eukaryota; kingdom Metazoa; phylum Arthropoda; class Insecta; order Coleoptera; family Scarabaeidae; genus Melinopterus; species Melinopterus prodromus. The sequence goes on from OZ030392.1 coordinate 44,913,839, forward strand.
AGAACGCTTTCGGACATGTGATTGTGTTGACCGGTATTGCAATTTCCATCGCTTGATTCATTTACATGTGGATAGTTGAAAAGATTCGACAACCTGACTAACTCTGATCATTGATTACATGGTTTGTTGCGCCTGTGCTTTGCTACTGGATTTTCTGTGTTTATTAGTTTCATTGTTTTGCTCAGTGGTTAGTTGTACCTTAGATAAAAGAAAACCCTGAGGTAACCTGTAGAGTTTTTATGTATTTAAATTTTTTGACTGCTTGTTTTAATGTATTTGTGGGTAGTTTTTTTTTATATTGTCAAAGAGAAGTACTCGTCCTTGTAATTTTTTGTGTAATGTCATACTGTCCTGTAGCTGCCCACTCGCGTCTAGTTGTAAGTATGTAAGTATGTAGGTTGTAAGTATGTAGGTTTGGTTTTTACTGTGTTTATTTTAATGGTTTTGTTATTACAGCGTACCCTCTGAAGAAGGCAAAAATCTTTGCCGAAAGCTTAGAGATTGAACAAATGAACGTGATGTTTAAATTCCCCTTCCGTTTACTAGCGTCTAGGATGTCTGTCACTACATAATCCCGAACGTTCACGACCGCCGGCGAACAAATTTTAAATGTGGCCGTTGCTATCAGGTGCGAGTACCGGTAGTCCGGTAAGCAAGTTTGTGTTCATTTGTGTTTACAGTGCTTGTCAGTGCCATGTCTTGTTGACATCTTTAGAAAAACACATGTATAGCAATTAATTAATTGATAGAACACAAAATCATTTCAATTTATTTAGCAAAAAATCTTGAAATTTGTTGGAAACTCCGAATTAACAGTCTGTTTTCGTATATTATATAATAGTGAATACGTTTATACAAGGTATCCTGCAACTTGTGGACATAAAACTCAGATAAATAAAGAGACACGAATAGGCGTCGTGAGAAGTAATGTGGAGGTAAGCGACTGTAAACAAAACAGTTCTTAGCTTCATGGGCGGCGAGCGTGTTTTAGCCAAGGGGTTTAGAATAACGCAACATTTTTCAATATTTCCAGCAAATAAAGACAAGTTTATGGAATAAACTATGTATATCATCAGTATAATATATAACAATAGTCAAGATATAGGACTACCACAATATATAGATACTAATACACTTATTAAAAGTACAATTAAATATAAAAAGTATTTATTTTTTAAATTGAATTTATGGCATGCGTATTTTTTCTTTATTCAGAAACATATACAGGGTCCTGCAACTAAGCTCCCGTCTTCTGTAGCTCACTTACTCGTTAAGCTAAGAGTTTGACATTTTGCAGGCTTACCCTGTACTTCAAGGTACAATTCAAGAAATTATTTTTTATTATACAGGGTGTTCCAAAAATGTGCAACGCCATGGTAATATATTTTTTTAAATTGCATGCTATACATTTTTCTACACATTTGGAAGCGTTTTATGGTTGCCTACATATCACCAAAATTTTATTGAAATCGGTTGAGTGACCGCAGCGGAAAAAAATAAAAACCAAAAAAAAATTGATTTTGCATCGTAGGCTTTAAAAATCAATAAAAACCACAAAATGTACCTCGTTAATAAAAGTTTGCGACGTGCTTATTAAGTTAGATGTGATAGTCTCGTTAACCAAGCGGCATTGTTCCAAATTATACAGGGTGACCAAAATCGAGTGTCAAACTTGTCAAACTTCAAAGCGTGTTATTGTTCTTATTTTAAATTGGAACCCATAAATTTTTTTATGCGAAATGATGCAGAATTAAAAAATAAACATTGTTTCTAAATACAACCCCATCACAATTCCCAATATTTTAAAAGTTATTCGCCAAAAACTCATTTTTCAACGTTTCCAACGGCAATTTTAGATAATAAATATCGTACGTGACGTTGAAAAACAATTTATTTCATAAAAAATAATAGATCTATTTTAGATTTGAGTGTACTTAATTAAGTAGTTATTCAAATGCTAAATTTACTGCATAATTTACCTATAGCGGTAAGGACGGAAATGTGGCTATAGGTAAATTTTGCAGTAAATTTAGCAATTGAATAACTACTTAATTAAGTACAGTAAAATCTAAAATACCTCTCTGCGTTATATTTTATGTAATAAATTGTTTTTCAACGCCACGTACGATATTTATTACCTAAAATTGCCGTTGGAAACGTTGAAAAATGAGTTTTTGGCGAATAACTTTTAAAATATTGGGAATTGTGATGGGGTTCTATTCAGAAGCAATATTTGTTCTTTAATTCCGCATCGTTTCACCTAAAAAAAAATATGGGTTCCAATTTAAAATAAGAACAATAGCGCGCTTTGAAGTTTGACAAGTTTGACACTCGATTTTGGTCACCCTGTATGATTTGGATCAATGTCACTTGGTTAACGAGACTATCACATCTAACTTAATAAGCACGTCGCAAAATTTTATTAACGAGGTGCATTTTGTGGTTTTTATTGATTTTTAAAGCCTACGATGCAAAATCAATTTTTTTTGGTTTTTATTTTTTTCCGCTGCGGTCACTCAACCGATTTCAATAAAATTTTGGTGATATGTAGGCAACCATAAAACGCTTCCAAATGTGTAGAAAAATGTATAGCATGCAATTTAAAAAAATATATTACCATGGCGTTGCACATTTTTGGAACACCCTGTATAATAAAAAATAATTTCTTGAATTGTACCTTGAAGTACAGGGTAAGCCTGCAAAATGTCAAACTCTTAGCTTAATGAGTAAGTGAGCTACAGAAGACGGGAGCTTAGTTGCAGGACCCTGTATTTTAGCTTATGATATTGCTGAAGATACTAAGCTTATCTCTTTCCTGTCCACACAAAATATTCAATTATTAATATTAGTTTTTGTAAATACTAAATACTATTTAGCTATTATAATTTCTATATTTTTGTTTCAAACTAAATATTGGTTGGTACTAATATAGAAATAGAAAATTTTGTGTTCAAGTTTATACTTATTTTGTTACACATAATGGCATGGGCCTATCTAGGCTGGGGCAAGGGGGGGGGCACCGGGCAGCTACCGGGGCGTATTTTGGTATGTTTATTACTCTTTCCCTTATGGACACTGGTTATTTTCATTTGAAAAGAAACGATCACCTCCAAATCGTTTCCAAATCCAAAAAAGTGGACACCTATTTTTGGAATTTTTGAATTTTAATGGTTCCTTGCGAGGCCACAAATTTACAAAGGAAGAACATTTTTTGTTGTTTTTTTCTAGTAATTGTTCGGAGTTTGCGAAAACTTATGTTAAAGTTCTAGGACTTGTAGAGGACTTTCGTTCTCATCATTGCTATAAGTCTTGCGGAATGTTTATAAACATTTGTCACTTAATTTATGGGGCACTGTGGGCTGGATTGGGGGTGTCAAATCCATATGTATAATAGATCAAATTCTTCCTTATAAAGTCTTGTACAAGTCCTTAAGTAATCTTACGTTTTCCCAAACTCCGACAATTATTTGAATTTACAAAAAAAGGCTTCTTCCCATGCTATTTCTCATGTAAATTTAAGCTCTCGACAAGCACAGTTAAATCAAAGTTTCAACAAAAAAATACGTGTCCACTTTTTTGGATTAGGAAACGATTTGAGAGAATCGTCACTTTCTATCACCACACAAATTTTTGCGATGCAGTTTTGTACCACCCTAGTAGGCACCCTTCTCCCATTTGAGCTGGATACGCTCATGCATAATGGTCCTAATAGTACACTAGGTATATATTTCCAGAGCTTGATAATCTATCTCCGAATGTTTCAACTGACAGTCTAGACTAGACATCGAGTCTACAATTATAGCACAACTATCAACAACACAAATGCTGTTAGCAGATTTAGAAGCCGAATTTAGAAAATTGTATGTCACCTAGTAAATTACATATTATAAAAAAAAGCGTGTGATGCGCTTTCGCATACTTTGGCAGCAGTTCACCACGTGAAATACAATTTTTCCACCATAGAAACCAGCAAAAGCTTTGGTCTACAAAAAATAATCAGCAAAAAGCAGGATAGACTACAGTAGCATTAAATGTCAGTATTTTAAAAAAATAAATGCCTTTTATAGGAACTAGTGAATGTTTTAATTGATACAATATTCATCTACGTAAGTAAGAATGATTGCGGTGCACTTAATACATTCTAGAACTTTAGAATCATAGTTATGAAACACGAAAAAGGAGTAAAATAATAACTATAAATTTAATATTTTCACACCGTGTGTACTTCATAGTAAATGATACTTAATTTAATAAAATGCTAAATAACTTATATTTGTATCATTTCGTGCAAGCGGATAAATGACTAAACAATAAATAAAGAACGTTGAGTAATATTATTTATTAACGTCAAAAATTATTATTGCTTAGGTTACATGTTCGGAATATAATCCATTGTTAATATTTATTTATCCATCACCTGCCTTTATTTCTTTGTTTATTAATTTAGCTGCGATCACAAAACTTTAGAATATCTCGAAAACTAAAGCCGTTCGAAAAATGAGGTATCGAGTTATAAATCACTCTGTATATATACACATAAATTGTCAATCAAGTGGCACGTGGCACGCAAGTATTGAAAATTTTATGAGAAAGTGATAAAAAAAGTTACTTGTTAATAAAAACACCCGGTATATGCAATGGATTATAATTATGGATTATAATAATGGATTACAGTAATGATTATAATTTCTGATGACCTGCAACATTTCTAAATACTTTTTTCAGATAACATTTTTGCATTGAACATAAAGGTACTCCTAAGATACTTGCATTTTAATATTTGCATTATAGGGATAAGACAATTCAGAAGCTTTTATAAAGAACGCACTAAATTATTTAATTTAACGTATTTTATAGTTTGTTTACATCGGTATCACGGCCATTTCAGTCATTTCTCATCTGGAGAGAAACTAGTGAGTCTGTACTATCAAATTCTAAGGACCAAGAGCATACTAGCGTAGCGTACCGACCGATCCTAACGGCTAACTCGCCGGCGCACGTAAACGTTCGGGATCATGAGTGACAGACATCCTAGACGCTAGTCTTCCGTTTGGCTGCTATCCCCAAAAGCAATTATGAATCGTTATAAAATTATATCATTCCATTTAAAATAACAAAGTTGATACCGACTTCCGGTGACCGGACGTGACAATTAACTTAAGAATATTTTAGCTGAAGAGCTCAGATTGAGTAAATTCTATTTCTAAAATTTTAAGTTTCCACAAAATAGTAGAACATGAGAAACTTCTAAAGTACCAGTTCCGTGAGACAGCCTGTATATGCACTTAGTGTTTCTTGGGGCCTGGCTCTTCGGTCATTAGACAACAGACATTACATGAAAAGTCTATTCATTGTAGCTCCTTAAATAGAAACACTCATGCAACACATTTTGTACATTAGGCGCAACTTAATAAAACTTTTTTGAAATTTCACTGTGCCAACACCACCTCACAAAGATAAAACAAAAACAAAAATTACCCTGCTAAACTTTCAGGTCTAAGGAAACTTGAAAATGTGCTAGCAAAATCGTTACTTTTCGTTTAATGATGATGTGGACTGGGAGGCTATATGAAGAGAACAAAGTGAATGCATTTTGTTGTTCTTGATATCGTTAAAGACAACGTTAGAATTGTTAAACACTGGTTTTACGAAAATAATGTTCCAATTTGCTCTAGTGGTATGGTGGAACCACGACAACAGTGCAGTTTTGTCATTATTTGCCGGCACCTCAAACATACTACTACATTCAAATTAGACGAAAAATACAAGATTTTATGTCCTACATGATCATAAAGTTACATTTTATATCTTAGATACCGAGGCAAAAACTGCTTCTTAACGCCCGCTAGGGCGTTAAGGATTCATAACGCCCGCGCGGCCGTTAAGGGTTGCCATGGTTATATGTCAAATATAACAAATATTTGTCATTCAAATTGTAAATTTTAAGTCATCAATGTCAATTACTGGCGATTAAGGTTATAAGTTTGACAATTACTTGTCTGTACTGTCACTCGCCTATGTCAATTATTGGCAATTAAGGTTACAAGTTTGATAATTAATTGTCTGTATTGTCACTCAACTCCGAATTGTTTGTATTGTTATTCAACTCCGTAGATACGCAGTCACTTGATAACGTCAAAATATTTATTTTTATTATTCAAACGGAGGAACAAAATCAGTGTAGGACATACAATTTTGTATGCACCTCGGGCATTACTTGATGTTTATACCCTTGGGCGACTTAAAAAGCTCTCGGGCCTATCGGCTCTCGAGTTTTTTAAACGGTCACTCGGGGCATAAACATCCGTGTCCTTGGTACATGAATAACTATTATGTCCTACAATGGTTTCGTTCCTCCGTTTGAATAATGTTAAATACTTTGACGTTATCAAGTGACATGTGTATCTACGGAGTTGAATAACAATACAAACAATTCGGAATTGAGTGACAATACAGATAATTAAATGTCAAACTTATAACCTTAATCGCCAATAACTGACACTGATGACTTAAAATTTACAATTTGTATGACAAGTATTTGATATATTTGACTTATAACCATGGCAACCCTTAACGCCCACGCGGGCGTTAAGAAGTACTTTTTTCCCCGGTATCTAAGATGTAAAATGTCGCTTTATGATCATGTAGGACATAAAACATATATTACATTTTCGGCACCATCTTACAGGGTGGTGCAACGTGGTCTCAAATGTAGCATTTTACACAAAATATCACGCAATTAAAAAAATACGAAAATTCAGAACTCCTTTATTTATGTATTATAGTGAATATCTCAAAATTTACAACTTTCACTGATCGTATGATCAGTGATACACCGCCACCTAGTGTAAACATACTCGACAGACAAGATAACAGAAGCTTCTTTAAATCATTTATACAAGCAATATAATTATACCTATTTATTTATTACTTTGCTTATAACCGGACTTTCTTTTATTGATTTTCATTGTTTGCATCAATGGAAGGGTTCACCACCGACTGCTCTAAATGCACAAAACGTAAACACACACAAAACACAATTGTGAATGTCCAACCATTCCATATCCGAGTCGGCAAATTTTCCAAACTCGGCTACCGCAAATGAAACCGCAGCAGCAACTCCATACCAATTCTCCTTTAGTGCAGCAAAGACTCCACATGATATGGCATTCAGACCGACGACAGTATTAATAACATCGTCGTTAGGTCCGTCGCTGCTGACATACCCCACCAATGGTATAGCGGAGACACCTGGATGTGCGTACCCAAAGATATTTTCCATGCCATATTGTATGCACATCTGACCTGCGATACAAGATAATGCCATGACCTCTTCAACCTTATACATGATGTTGTAGATGTCTTCCAGCTTATCCCCCTGCTCATCCGGTAGCCCTAAAGCGAAAAAGAGTAACAACTAGAAGCAGAAATCTGTCGGTCGAGTATGAGTACGTTACAAGATGGTTGACCCAGACTTCGAACCTATAAAATAAACATTTATAGTTCCACCAGATCTACAACCTACATATCTTGTAAAATGCACATCGAGCATAATCGAGCATTTTTATGTTGTATCACAAATATCTACTTTAAAACTCCTTGCAAGTAAGCTACTAAGTCAAAAATTAATCTCACATTTTAGACGATCATTCATGTGAAATTTAAATCAAATTTAATTGATTTCCAATCTATAATGGATATCAGATTTTTATTTCTGAAAAATTCCTGCGTAAGTAGACGTTGCTGAAAACTCTTTGATCTTTCAGACATCAGGAATTTTTGCCGAAAAAGTCTACCGCTTTGTCAATTTAATAAGTTGAGGCAAAAAGCATTTTTTTTTTTTTTTTTTTTTTTTTGGGATGTTGCCATGTGCACAAAGCCAGTGGCTTGTCTGTGCGGCAGTCGGGGAGACGGAGTATTTGAAAAATCCCCTGCCTAACCTGGGCTTGAACCCTGGACTTCTGAGTGGAAGGCATTCGCCTTATCCACTCGGCCACCTCCGCTCAATGCATATGACTTTTCTAATACAAATGTTTTCTAAGAAGCCGACCAAGTCAGTTGAAATAAGAGGAATTTAACATAAAAAAACGTAAGACGTGCCACAGACGCGGGCATAATAATGATAATTCGGGCCTGCCGATGCCCCCGTAGTGGCGAATGCTGTTGGGGGATGTTAAGGCGTGGATTATTATTATTATTATTTTATTATAAATTTCTTTTTATCGGAACGGCTGTGCGACAAATCAGTCCAGGTATTCTTTCAAAGGGGACCTCGATCATTGCTATTATCGTACATTCAAACTAGCAGAAAGAAGATAATTAAATAGAATACAGTTGTTCTCAGGGGATCTCACACGGAAAGTGTTGACTATCAATATTTTATGGCGTTCGAAAATTTTACTAGAACTTGGTACCCCAAAAACCCACCCCTAACGTGTATGTTCACGGGTTTTTGCATTTTACCTCACAACGGTAACAATTTGGAATTTTAACATCTATATAAAATTACCCCTTATAAATTCTCTACAAAAAAATCTGATATATGTGTACACACATACACACATGGGGTACACACGGGTACACACATACATACACACACACACACGCCCATACAATCATACACACAGACATTTTTTTGTACCTTGGTCAAAAATGTACAGGAGACCCAAAAGGACATAATTCCGCAAAAATCTCAATTTTTTTTTTCGGCACGGTTATAATACTTTGTCATACTACGTATGATACAGGACTTGACAGATATTTTGACACTATTGACAGTAGGTATTGTCAAAACATCAGCGTTTGACTCTACCTACTGTCATTAGAATGAAAATATCTGTCAACTCCTGGCTAAATAGTTTTATATTAATGCAGACACGACCGATCTCGATCAAATAGAATTTGCACATGCAGCTAAACTATCAATACATAGACTAGAATAATTACATAGACATAAACTATACAAAATTTCCTCTACTCTAATTTATTATTTAACTATGTTGACGAAATTACAGAAATAGCGGGTCATTTGTAAAATCCCTGAAAATGCCTAGAGTAAACACCCAGTTTCTTTGGACCCTTTTGAATCAAAAGCTGTTCAGTTCTAAGTTTGGTCATGAAACTTCTAAATATGAACTTTCGTGTCTTTCGTCCCGATACCTTTAGTAGTTTCGCCGGAATCGTCGCCACAAGAAACGAGTATACACATACACACTAGGGGTGGGCGATCTTAGAAATTTGTTATCGAAGTGAAGACCGATCTCAAATTGCGATCGAAAATTGATACATCGATCACAAATTACTAAGATTTATTGGGTTTATACGGGAGACGAAGGAAAACTAATATAGATATATAGACGTATGTACAAAAGTGTTGGGCTTATATAAGCAGCGAACTTCATGGCGGGATATACTACTGATATACTACAACTTCATGGGTATATACAACTGATGTTAAAAGTCTATTATTCATTATCGAATATGTAATCCGAATGCGCCCACCACTAGATCAGATCGATCCGATCGATTCTGATCGATAACTCATCGAGCTGATATCTTTGATATCTGATCGAGCTGATCGATATCTGATTAAGGGCCGATATATTCACCTATCGTGAAACTGTTCGTCATCTAAACGACAGGATAAATGGTAAATATGTGTCTATTCACCTGTCGTTAACGTTACCGACCGGATAAATACGCTTAACGAACGAATTTATTTAGCGATCGAATGAACCTGCCGGTAAACTGATAACGAACACTTTGAACCAATCACAGAGCATGTACTGAATGTCAAACAAAAAGTCAAACTGACAAATATTTACGTACGTACGTGGTACTGTAATAATATTGAAGTCATTATTGATCAATGTTTAGTTAATATGGCCGAATTTGCGGAATTCGACTTTGAGGAAGTTGAAGACCTCATTATTTTTGAAGAAGCGGTTATGGCTGACGGAATTCGACTTCTATGGCTGCGTTCCGATATTGTACGCCGTTTATACTTTTACTCATTCACGTGTCATTTGCTCGCAAGAATAGTAGATTATTCTACTATTCTTGATTTGCTCGGTGTACCCCAGTGTACCCGGTGTCATGCCGGTGTCAACGGTGTAGAATATCCGCACGCAGCTAATATACCAATGATAATGGGCATTACCATATTGACAACTTTAATAAATGGGTCAACGAGGAGGTTTGCCTACGACCACGTCCGACACTGCAAAACTGGCGCTCCTTCCTTTCCTTTTTTTCTTCCATGCGATTTTATTTTTTATTTTTTGTTTGGGTCTTTTTAATTGATGCGGTTAGAAAATAGGTTCGAATGAATTTTGGTTATGTTTTGTCAATGTCATTTACGGCGCTGCATCTAGTGGCAATTAGTCCAAGTTATGATCCAAGTATTGATTTAGTACATCTTTTTTACCGACATTTGATACTATACTGCCGAAAAACATTCGTTAGCGATGTTTACGTCCTCGTTACCTGACGACAAGTTACAGATCGGTGAAAAGACAGAATCATTTTTAACGCGAACGTTAGCGTAATCTGTTCGTTGGCTAACGACAACTTTGACGATAGGGGAATATATCGGCCCTAAATCTTACAAATAAGAAAAACGCACGATTGATCTGATCGGTAAGATCGATCTGATCGATAAGATCGATCGATCGATTTTTTGCCCAGCCCTAACACACGCACACAGACATTTTTTGTACCTTGGTAAAAAATGTTCAGGGTACCCAAAAGAACATGTACCCGCAAAAATTTCAAATTTTGTTTTCGGCACTATTCAATACTTTGTCATACTACGTATGACAAAAAAAGGTAAAAAGGTTCGAAAGAGACTATTTTAATGTAGGATTAGCCTTTGTATATTGTACTAGTATTTTTTATTCTTTGTTATTTTAAAAGTATTGTTTGTAATAGTTTGTTGTTTGTTCGAGTTAGAAAGTTTTAATATAAAAAAATCCCAAATATTGTGTAGACCGTATTTTTCTGGAACATGTTTTTTTTATAACTCTGTTTTCATTTAATTTTAAATTTTGTGAAACTTGGGGGCGGCACTTTCAAAGTTTAAGTAGACCATTTTTGAATTACTGTAACGATTTTGACACAAAAGCTGCAAGTTGATGGTGGAGTTTTGTCGTAGTAGGTGTATGGCAGAAGATAGAGCCCATTTTTTAAAATTTAACTTGAACGTACTATTACATTTGATTATCAAAATCAATTGGAATAAACATTTCACATTATGTGATCGAAGAAGATACAATTTACTATTTAAGGGATTAATTTTATCATTTTATTAATTTATTTTTATAATTTTAACCGTATTGGATTTATTTTCCTTCTTTTTGGTAACAATAATAGATCGCCTTTAAAAAAAATAATTTCGTCTAATTTGAATGTACTATTACCTAAATATTATGATTATCAAAATGATCGAAGAGAAACAAAAACTGACACGTTTATTACCAAAATTAAAACTCTCTTCTCATTTGTGATTTTTAGTTTTTATAGGTACCGGTTTTGCCTAATTTAATTAGAGGTTTTTACTAATTTATCACGAGCGTTAATAGTCATAATTGCAAAAATCGTATGACAACCAGTGCCTAAATTAGCGGATTTATGTACAACGGATTTATGGAATTTGAAGTGAATAGGCAAGTTCACCCGCCTATGTGGCCCGCTCCGAAGAAGGGCTTATGACGAAAATTATCCGCATTGCGATTGATGAACTGTCTACGATTTCGACAGTTTTGGAATCTCCAAACCTTCCCCTTTCATGGCAAGTAATGTCTTTGAAGTTCAGCATTTATGGTCAGCCTAACGTAACGTCGAAATTTTGGAAACAGAAAAATCTTGGAAATGTGCATGTTTATCTATTTATTTATTTATTTGTTAAATTAACTATTAAAAACAATGACGTTACACCGATTTAAGGCCATTAATTTCTCAACAAAAGTAAACAACAACAACAACGTCGAAACATCTAGAGATCATTAATTTTGCTATCATGACAAGTGACAAAAAGCAGAAAAAATTGCCTTCCAGAGGAAGGTTTTCGAGTTTTTAATTAATGGTCGCCAAATGACAATGAGCGTTATTAGGAAATTCTAGATCAGAACAATAGAATGTCTGTACATAGTATAAGTACATTGGCATTTGACATTGACATTGACGTTTCGTCCCGATACCTGTAGTAGTTTCTCCGAAATCGTCGTCACAAAAGCGGGTACACACACACATACGCACGTACCCCCACACACACACATACACACAGACACATACATTTTTTGTAACTTGGTCAAATATGTTCAGGGGACCCAAAACGACAACTTTCCGCAAAAATCTAAATTTTTTCTTGCGGCACGATTACAATACCTTTTCATACTGCGTATGATAAAGTAAAAAGAGGTGGTCGTTTCAGTAGACATTTAACCGATTTTGATTATTTTTTAGCACAGCAATAAAACTTTCATTTTTTTTCTCAAACTGGCCTATTTAGCTTTTTTACAACATTGTGCAATTTGTTTTTTCTTTCTGATAACATGCATTTTGACGTGTATAGACTGTGAACCAAAAATCTGATGTGGCCAGGCACATGACTTTATCATACAAAATATAAAATTAACAGTTTAGCTGCACGAGAATCTATTTGACTGAGATAAATCGTGTCTGCATTAAAATTAAACTAGTTAGCCAGGATTTGACAGATATTTTGATAGTCAATAGTATCAATAGAAGGTATTGTCAAAGCATCAGCATTTGACACTACCTACTGTCATCAGAATAATAGTTGTTTATCTCACAAGTGCCGAAAGTACGGAATAGCGCGACGAGCGGTGATGCGGCGCGTCACCAATGGCGGAGCGTCGCCGTATCATGTGAGCGGGTCATGTAGTTTTCGGCAGGAGTGACATCAACGTTTTTTGTGTTGCTTATTGAGAAATAGGTATTTAAAAAAATCAGAAATGGTTATTTTTCTGAATAGAAAATGTTAGGTTATACCACTTCTACGAAACGTCAAGTTTAAAAAGTTAATTCAAATTCTGACAGATTTATATTCATTCATGACACTGTAGATGTCACATCCGTACCAACATACTAAAATATAACTACACTCAATCGCTATACATTATTTACTTTCGCAATTTATCGCTTTTACAATTAGATATAACAACGGGTTGATATATATTATCAACAAACAATCAAATTGGTGATCTTATTTTATTTGAATTTTGTATTTTGTGCTTTGCCGCACTAGAGCGGCAACGTTCCATAGCGGTTCTCCAACCTCTGATGAAATCAGCTGTTTTCGAGTGTGACAGCCATAGACATTTCTGTGGTGACAGCACAAAAAAATATTTGTCAAAATTCTGGCTACTATGTATTTTCATATCAGTGCAGATGCGACCTATCTCGATCGAATAGAATTTGCTCTTGCAGCTAAACTATTAATTTTACCAAAAAATGTCATAGGCATAAATTATTCAAAATTTCCTCTACTTTAATTTATTATTTAACTATTTTGACGAAATTACAGAAATGGCGGCTCATTTGCAAAATCCTTGAAAAAGGCTTAGAATAAACTACCAGTTCCTTTGGACCCTTTTGAACCAAAAGCTTTTCAGCTCTAAGTTAGGTCATGAAACTTCTAAATATGAACTTTCGTCCCGATACCTTTAGTAGTTTCTCCGGAATCGTCGTCACAAAAATCGTTTACACACACACACACACACACACACGCACACACACACAGACACACACACACACACACACAGACATTTTTTTGTACCTTGGTCAAAAATGTTCAGGGGACCCAAAAAGACCTATTTCCGCTAAAAACTCAATTTTTTTTTTTGGCATGATTACAATACTTTATTATACTGCGTATGATAAAGTAAAAAATCTGATGTGGCCAGGCACATGACTTTATCATACAAAATATAAAATTAATAGTTTAGCTGCATGAGAATCTATTTGATTGAGATAAATCGTATCTGCATTAAAATTAAACTAGTTAGCCAGGATTTGACAAATATTTTAATAGTCAATAGTATCAATAGCAGGTATTGTCAAAGCATCAGCATTTGACACTACCTACTGTCATCAGAATAATAGTTGTGAGCGAGTCGCGCTATGTAGTTTTCGGCAGGAGTGACATCAACGATTTTGTGTTGCTTTTTTAGAAATACGTATTTTAAAAAAATCTAAAATGGTTATATTTCTGTATAGGAAATGTTAGGTTGATACCGCTTCTACGAAACGTCAAGTGTAAAAAGATTATTCAAATTCTGACAGATTTATATTCGTTCATGACACTGTAGATGTCACATCCCATTGCCGCACTAGAGCGGCAACGTTCCATAGCGGTTCTCCAACCTCTGATGAAATCAGATGTTTTCGAGTGTGACAACCATAGACATTTCTGTGGTGACAGCAGGCAGCAATATACTATTACACTTTCCTGTCAGAGTGACAGTTTACATTTTTCTGTCAATGTGACAGTGTCCGTGTCAGTTTGAAGTAATAAATTTGCCTCTTTTGCAGTGGCGTCATCTAGCCGACTTTTTCAAATCACGGCTGTCGCGCCTGCTAGTTTCGTAAAACTTGGAACACCGACATCAAAGGTGCCGCCGCAAGTGTCGTATCTTGATATTTCTAATCGCTAGTGACAGCACAAAAAAAATATTTGTCAAATCCAGGCTACTATGTAATTTCATATCAATGCAGATGCGATCGATCTCGATCAAATAGAATTTGCTCTTGAAGCTAAACTATTAATTTTACCAAAAAAGGTCATAGGCATAAATTATTCAAAATTTCCTCTACTTTAATTTATTATTTAACTTTTTTGTCGAAATTTCAGAAATGGCGGCTTATTTGCAAAATCATTGAAAAAGGCTTAGAATAAACTACCAGTTCCTTTCGACCCTTTTGAACCAAAAGCTTTTCAGCTCTAAGTTTGGTCATAAAACTTCTAAATATAAACTTTCGTCCCGATACCTTTAGTAGTTTCTCCGGAATCGTCGTCACAAAAATCGTTTACACACGCACACACACACACACACACACACACACACACACACACACACACACACACACACACACACACACACACACACACACACACACACACACACACACACACACACACACACACACACACACACACACACACACACACACACACACACACACACACACACACACACACACACACACACACACACACACACACACACACACACACACACACACACACACACACACACACACACACACACACACACACACACACACACACACACACACACACACACACACACACACACACACACACACACACACACACACACACACACACACACACACACACACACACACACACACACACACACACACACACACACAGACATTTTTTTGTACCTTGGTCAAAAATGTTCAGGGGACCCATAAAGACCTATTTCCGCTAAAATCTCAATTTTTTTTTCGGCATGATTACAATACTTTACATACTGCGTATGATAAAGTAAAAATGGTTATATTTCTGCATATGAAATGTTAGGTTGGTACCACTTTGACGAAACGTCAAGTTTAAAAAGCTAATTCAAATTCTGACAGATTTATAATTGTCCATGACACTGTAGATGTCATCCGTACGAACATACTAAAATAAAACTACAGTCATCGCTATACTTTTCTACTCAATTTATCGTTTTTAGAATTAGATATAAAGACGGGTTGATATTTCTTATCAACAAACAATCAAATTGGTGATCTTATTACATTTGAAATTTGTATTTTGTAATTTGCCGCACTAGAGCGGTAACGTTTCATAGCGGTTCTGCAACCTCCGATGAAATCAGCTGTTTTCGAGTGTGGCCGCACAAAAAAAATATTTGTCAAAATCCTGGCTACTATGTAATTTCATCTCAATGCAGATGCGACCGATCTCGATCAAATAGAATTTGCTCTTGCAGCTAAACTATTAATTTTACCAAAAAATGTCATAGGCATAAATTATTCAAAATTTCGTCTACTTTAATTTATTATTTATCTATTTTGACGAAATTACAGAAATGACCAAAATCGTTGAAAAATGCTAAGAGTAAATAGCCAGTTCCTTTGGACCATTTTGAACCAAAATCTTTTCAGCTCTAAGTTTGGTCATAAAACTACTAAATACGCACTTTCGTCCCGATACCTTTAGTAGTTTCTCCGGAATCGTCGTCACAAAAATCGTTTACACACACACACACACACACACACACACACACACACACACACACACACACACACACACACACACACACACACACACACACACACACACACACACACACACACACACACACACACACACACACACACACACACACACACACACACACACACACACACACACACACACACACACACACACACACACACACACACACACACACACACACACACACACACACACACACACACACACACACACACACACACACACACACACACACACACACACACACACACACACACACACACACACACACACACACACACACACACACACACACACACACACACACACACACACACACACACACACACACACACACACACACACACACACACACACACACACACACACACACACACACACACACACACACACACACACACACACACACACACACACACACACACACACACACACACACACACACACACACACACACACACACACACACACACACACACACACACACACACACACACACACACACACACACACACACACACACACACACACACACACACACACACACACACACACACACACACACACACACACACACACACACACACACACACACACACACACACACACACACACACACACACACACACACACACACACACACACACACACACACACACACACACACACACACACACACACACACACACACACACACACACACACACACACACACACACACACACACACACACACACACACACACACACACACACACACACACACACACACACACACACACACACACACACACACACACACACACACACACACACACACACACACACACACACACACACACACACACACACACACACACACACACACACACACACACACACACACACACACACACACACACACACACACACACACACACACACACACACACACACACACACACACACACACACACACACACACACACACACACACACACACACACACACACACACACACACACACACACACACACACACACACACACACACACACACACACACACACACACACACACACACACACACACACACACACACACACACACACACACACACACACACACACACACACACACACACACACACACACACACACACACACACACACACACACACACACACACACACACACACACACACACACACACACACACACACACACACACACACACACACACACACACACACACACACACACACACACACACACACACACACACACACACACACACACACACACACACACACACACACACACACACACACACACACACACACACACACACACACACACACACACACACACACACACACACACACACACACACACACACACACACACACACACACACACACACACACACACACACACACACACACACACACACACACACACACACACACACACACACACACACACACACACACACACACACACACACACACACACACACACACACACACACACACACACACACACACACACACACACACACACACACACACACACACACACACACACACACACACACACACACACACACACACACACACACACACACACACACACACACACACACACACACACACACACACACACACACACACACACACACACACACACACACACACACACACACACACACACACACACACACACACACACACACACACACACACACACACACACACACACACACACACACACACACACACACACACACACACACACACACACACACACACACACACACACACACACACACACACACACACACACACACACACACACACACACACACACACACACACACACACACACACACACACACACACACACACACACACACACACACACACACACACACACACACACACACACACACACACACACACACACACACACACACACACACACACACACACACACACACACACACACACACACACACACACACACAGACATTTTTTTGTACCTTGGTCAAAAATGTTCAGGGGACCCATAAAGACCTATTTCCGCTAAAATCTCAATTTTTTTTTTCGGCATGATTACAATACTTTACCATACTACGTATGATAAAGTAAAAAAATAGAGGTAATCTCAAGTACTCGTATTTCCAATACTATATTTAGTGAATTCAAATATTTCTTTAAACGCAAATTGCTTAAATTATTGTGAAGATTGCAAAATACTGTATTGGCAATAGCAGATAATGTCGCATGGAAGGTGAACTAAGATCTGTACGTTATGACATTTGTTTAGTTTTTGATCAAAAAGAGAAGCAGAGATTTTGTAGAAGCGTAAGAGTACAGGAGGCCGTGAACTTTTTTGGACCTTATTTTCCCAGTCGATGTGGTGCAATACTAATCAAGAAATTTTGAGTCTGGCAAAAATTTTCCGATGGGTTCCAGAGATAAAAAAATAGATGAGTCGACTTATTTATTTTTAATGCTGTTATTTATAAAAGAACATGTACATACAACACCAATTGTCGGCATAATCGAACGTGCCGAAATGAGCGCGCCTGACGAGCATTAGACGAGTCTGGCAAGGCTTTGGCCAGATTGTTTTTTAAGCTATTGTAATAATGCAAACTATGTATTGTACTACTAAAACAATTTTCATCAGCGGAAAAAAGTGCAGCGCATTTTTCGCCTCAACCCATCGGATCCCCACCACCTATCCATATAGAAAATATGGCCCAAAATTACTAACTGTAGAATTCTATTGACGTTTGCTGACTGCGAAAATAAGGTCCAAAAAAATTCACTGCCTTGTGGACTATAATCTTTTACGTATACAGGGTGAAGTTATGGAAAATCGGCTGTTGTTTTTACTCAAAAAGCACGTTGAATGTGGAACAAAGCTACACAGGTACGAAAAATCTGATTGCGTACTTTTATTCTCATGAAATTTAACTAGAATTGTGTTTTTCGTTAACTGGGCATTCGCAAACATTCAGATATTTAGCCAAACACAAAAACATAATGTTGAGAATACTTGACAATCTGATCAAGCACTTTGGATCACCAGACACCATAATTTTGGTTCTCCCAGGATAACAAGCTTATTTGTGCTGAAAAATAATTAAAATCTGTTGAAGTTCACAACAGTTATTGATCATTAAATCTTATTTTGCAAGGGTTTACTTGTGAACAAAAAAAGTAAACAAAAAATTTGGAAATAGGCTTGCGAATCTTTGTAGTATGCTTGCGACAGTTGCTAACGCTTTTCCAACTAACTGCTGTTGTTTATCGCCCATCTTCTCTGTATGAAATTCTTCGTGTTTAAAATTACGGGGGACCTATAGTTTACCGTGGACTCCAAAGCACACACGTTGAATAATATAATAAACTCCAGCCAGAGAAGGTTTATTATCTTTAGCCTTAATCCTCTGTGCTGGCCAGACGGTGGAGAGAATGGTGAGTTGTTAAAAAATCTGGTCTGAGACAAATTTGATGAGCAGTTGTCCACCAGACCACTGCCCTACGTCCCTTCGTCGCAGTAACCTCATGTACCTTATACTACATACTCGACAGACAAATTCATACAAATCATATAAAATGAACAGAGAGAGAATCTTACCAAATCTGAGAGCTCCGATTACGTTGCTTGCAACGACGATAGTAAACGTGGCACACGGCAAGTCCATGTCTCCCCATTTGTTGTACCTCGTACAGCAGTAAATGCCGGTCCCTGCCAAAAGGCCATGACAAATGGCGGAAGAGTATTTTGGCATGGTGACTGAGCTTTGGTTGAATTTTGATATACTTGAAAATTTTGTGCACAACCCTTTGAACTGGAACCGTTTGACTTGGTACAAAATCGAAGAAATGTCAAAGAGAATTGCTATGGGAACAAACAAACACAATTTTAAATGTCACAGGACGTGCAACACCAAGGCCGGTAAAGCCGTATTCTACGGCTCTACCAACCTTGGTGTAACACAGGGTGGATAGAATTTTGTGTCAACAAATCAGGCTTGTAATCGTAATTATGTATTCACGTATTCTTTTTTTCGAAATTATATTTTTAATCGTGCCTGTCGAGGCCTCGAATTTACATGGGAAAATGAATGGGAAAACAGATTTTTTGGTATTTTTCGCATGTTCGGGCTTTGGGAAAGCTTAAGATTAAAGTTATAGGAGTTGTTGTGGACATTCCAAAGAAGAATTTGACCTACTATACATATGGATTTTAGGCCCCCAACCTACCCCCCACAGTGCCCTGAAAAGTACACTTAAATGAAATAATGTTCATTCTTAAAAAAATTTACCCTTCTAATCATTTTTTTTTCTAATAGAAATCATTACTATAAGTCTAGTGGAATGCTTATAAACATCTGTCAGGTAGGTTTTATTGTTCAAATAAATCTTTTTTTCGAAAATCCGTCTGAATACTGTTTTCGGAGTTCGAAATGGCAGTTTGTTATTATCTTAGAGAGATATTAAACAATTTCTCCCTATTGTTTAAACAATCAATTATTTTTCATTTTCAACTTTTTTTCTGATTATCTCATTTTTGTGAAATTAACTTATAAATTTCGTGTTCGAGATATCTTTCCTATATTATCTAATAAACCTTAACTGGACGTGGCAGTTTGGTGAAATTAGCAAAAATTACTAGATAAAACTGTAATACACTTACAGTATTCCAAGAAAATAGTTTACAAATTTGTAACGCCTATAACTTTATTATTCGTACTTTTTAGCAACTTTGGTTCTAGTATTTCGCGTTAATAATTTAAAAAATTATAATATCGTGCTTCGTTTTGAAATTTGCGCAATGTTTTTTTTATGTCACAAAAACACAGCCAAATTCGTATTCATTTTGCTGCTTTGCTTTGACAGTGTTTAAGAAATATGTAGCAGTCAGAGGTAAATAAATTTTTTAGTCTTCCTACCATAATTTTTCTGCCAGTGTTATTGACATATTAAGTTGAAGAAAATCTACGGTTGTAACGTTATATCGAACAAACAGTTTTTTACTTATTTTTATTGTTATCCTTTCATATGATTTTACTTGAGTGGAAATCCAATAATAATTTTCTGATTTGTTTTGTATGGAGTAGTGCCAATTGTTTTAAGTTTTCGCTTTTTTCCCTTTAACGATTAATTTCCCTCTAAGTGAATACCTATCGTAAATACGCTAATATGCTTTTAAAAGTGCGTAGAAAATATCTTAGTAACTTTTTTGTAGATACAACTAGCTTTTTTATTTCAGAGAGCAAAGTAACACTTTTCTCTGCTAACAAATTATTAGTTTTATGGCTGGTATCTGAACTTTGACTATTTTTATTTCGGGCGCGAGTATGGAAGCATACACTGTTTCAGTAGAACAATGAGCATAACGCGTTTTTATTATCCGATTGTAACAAACAATACACCAAACGAAAGAGGAAGCTTGTCTCCACTTATGCTAGTTATTGCAGTCCAAGTTTCCGCTAATTAATGGTCTAAAAAAATTGGTGAACTTAGAATAATTTTTCCGTCGGATATGCGCGTATAGAAACATACACCGTTTCGGCAAAACAAAGAGCATAACCCCTTTTTATTATCCGATTGTAACAAACAATACACCAAACGAAAGAGGAAGCGTGTCTCTACTTATGCTAGTTATTGCAGTCCAAGTATCTTTTTAACTTTTTAGGTAGCAATTATTAATTGCGCCCTCTGCAATAACTATTGTAGACTCAGTACGTTAAGGGCTTTCCAAAAATGTGTCATATTGTGTATAATATTGTTCGGAAGCAGCGGATGCACAAATAAAATGTTGCTTGCGCAAAAACGTGTTATTGGTTGTAAGTTACGGAAGAAGCAGCATGAACCATGCAGACCGGGCGCCCTCTCCCCTTAGCGCGAATTTGTTGGTACGGCGGAGAAGAAAGCGATTTTGATGTTACCGGCTAGGTCTGGTACAGCTCCGCCAAACTGAAAGGTGACTCGACGTGTGCGCGAACAAGGACGACATTCGGCAGAAGCGAGAGGCACTGTACGCTCGGCATCAACAAACGAATGATCCCCTCCACCAAAACTAGCACGTGTCCACTGCGCATCCTAATGTTTACATTTCTCCGAACGACTTCTGAGTGGCCGGGCTGTATATGTGTGTTTATGCGGTCGATTGTAGGAAACATAGGACAACAGGTTTTTAAGCTTTGCACCAGACTTGATGACACTCATAGCTCAAGATGTCTTTTAGCATAGAAACACATAGAAACTGGTAAGACTGAGTACATTGCGGTGATAGCCGGTGGATTATCGATGGAGAAACAAACGCCATTTGCTTTGTTTCTCTTTTACCAGCTGATGACGGTTGACGTGTATAATCCTGAGTTTAGTATACAACAAGTGTAAAATGGAAAAATGGAAGAAACAAATTCTTGTTCATTATTTCTTTTCTAGCCATGATTATTAAAACACATTTAAAATAAAAATTTTATATTTGTCCAAACGATCAAATGTAGATGGTGCTGCAAAAAATGTTATGGGCGCTCTATGCGGGATAGTATCATCGTTGCTTTCGGTGTATTGTTGCCGAATATGCCTTTGATTGGTATTTCTATGGTTAGTATGACAGCATTTTTAGGTATTTTCAGAGCAAGGAGGACAAAAACTGACTCCTGAAAGATGGTCGAAAACTGTGTGCGGTTGGACATGTTGGGCAAAATGATCAAAATGAAGGAAGTCATAAGCTTGCTAATTTTTGTAAATTTACAGCGGCTAAAATGCTCTAACCAAACCTGCAGGGTCACAGGTATAAGTATTATCCTTTTGACGTTTCTGGGAAACCTTACGTGATAGGTCTGTTGAATGCGCCTATGCAATTTCCTTCAACAAAATCCACATTGCCCATCTTATTAATATTTTACCATTTTATAGTGTTTTCTTTTTCGATTCGTTCATACGTAAACAATTTCATGTAAATTAAAAATAATGTTTACTTAAGGGTGCCGAAACGGGTGCGTTCCGCACCCAAGAAAGTTCAGCAACGAACTTCGTAAATCGTACAGATCTTTTAATTTTGCTTTTAAATTTGAGATATTTTGCAGTCAAAGGGTATTAATTGAATGTAGCTACAGCATACGAACAGGACAACGATAACTAAAAGGAGAATACATACCTCTCCGCTCAAACGCACAAAAATTGTCGTTTTTGCTGCTTCGTACCGATTTTCTAATTAAAGCCATTTCTTGGATATTTTACTGCATGTAGTGATAGGTGATTTTACTATGCAGTGGATGAAGCAAGGATTTATAAATCCAACAACAAAATTGTAAGTTATTGTCTATTGTTCAATTCTGACCAATTTTCGGTATGTATTCCCTTTTTAGTTATCGTTGTCCTGTTCGTATGCTGTAGCTACATTCAATTAATACCCTTTGAGTGCAAAAAATCTCAAATTTAAAAGCAAAATTAAAAGATCGATACGAAGTACGTTTTTACAATTTACGTGTATAATTCGCGGGTGCGTTCCGCACGCGTTTCTCCGTTTCGGCACCCTTAAATAAAGTACTTTTTCTATAAAAAATGTACCGGTACATTTGAAAACCTAAAGTTGATATTATTTCTCTCCTTTCATAGCAAATGTTTTAAAAGTATATAATGGGTTATCTTCAGTACGACTTCTATCTGCAAATAGAGTTATACTAGGCTTACCATACATCCCGGTTTGACCGGGACAGTCCCGGTTTGGCACATCGGTCCCGGCGTCCCGGCCGGTTTGGTACTATATCCCGGCTAAAATTCTTTACTGGAATTTATATCAGTTAGAAATCACTCAGATCAAGAGATTGATTTGATTTTATTGTCAAACTAGTGACTCAGGTAGCTATTATTTTTGATCGGTAGAACACATCTAGCTTTGAAACTTGCAAATAGTAGAATTTTGGTAATCTAAAAAAGGCCTCAAGTCATATGTTCTTTGCCAACAAAAATGCCTTAATTTTACTACTTTTCGATACTTATTGAGAGATAAACAAAATAATGATGATTTAGGGGTAACAACTCCGTTGGTAACAGGCAACAGAGCGACTAGCCGATTACTATTGTAACAATATTAAGTATCGACAGCCAAAGAAACACAAAGTTGATTGCTGAAAATTGTTTATAACGTTTTAAAAATTACCGAACGACGATATCCATCCCATATGTCAAAATGTACACCACCTATCTCAATTAGTTTGTCACTATTTCCCGTTCTGTAGCAAACAGCCTTTAAATCACAATAATTTGCATATACTTTCTATGCAAGCTGTCAGATATACTACGAAAAACGCTACAGAAAAATGGTTATAACTTTTCCAAAATTAAATGTATGGGAAATGGAAAAAAATGGTTACATATAATAATAATAATAATAATAATAATAATATGTTTATTAACTCCAAGAAACACAAGAAAAACTACAAAACAAAGCAATGAAATAAAATGGAAAAAACTACATAATTGGCTTCTAGAGTTAATAGTGCTTTGCTTCATATGATAAATTCGTAGTAATTAATCGTTGTATTTACTCATTTACGCGGAGAAATTTTCTTTTTGGCATACAACCCCTAAATCGCAGTAATTTTGTCTACTACTTATTTGAGGATTGCGATACAAATTACATATCATTACAACAGAAAAATAGTTATAACTTTTACAAAAACTGTTTAAATCTTTTTCTCTTAGCCCAAATTGTAGGTAATTGATTGGGATTATACTTTAAATGTTTACATTAAAAGCTGAAAAGCCTCCACATTACGATATTATGTATGACACCATGTGGGGGGAGTTGATATTTTGGTTGGCTGTGATAACAACATGTTTATAACTTTTTCAAAAATTATTATATAATTATCCACCATATACTACATTATAGGTAATTAGATGCGGTAGTCCTATTCATAAATGCAAAATGTTTTGCTCTGAGGCGAAGAACCCCTAAATAACGATATTGTACTTATGTGTGGCTTCAACTGAACATTACTTTGTTCTACGTGAGCAAAATGTTATAACTATTTTAAATGTTGTTCTATAATTTTCTGTAATGCGTCAAATTGAAGATCATTAATGGGGGTTAACTCCTTTGGTAGTCGATTTCGGAACATTTTGTAAATACATGTGATGATTATTGTTACCATACAAATTTAATAATCTAACAAATGTGAATATTTATAAAAAACAACAAAATTTTTTTAGGTGTAGAGGTTCCAGTGCTTTAAATTTGCAACGTTTTCCAAAAATAAATATTAAAATATGAGTATTTCCAACGGCTTCCGAGATGACGCACTATTTCTGTCTTATTTAACACCAATAGTATCTAACAGCAATATAGTCTGCAAGATAGAATTTGTGGAATGCTTCATTTGTTTTTGTTTATTTGATTATAGAAGATATTATAATATTAAATGTACATTCAGCGAAAAATACGAGCGTTACGACAGTTTTGAATCTATGAAAACAAAATTGAAACGATATCTCACATCTCTTGTGACAAAATCAGTGTCAACATCACGTCTTATCTGTGCACAGTAATTTTTGCTGTTTTGTGTTGCAATATATGCATTATTTGGTATTCAAATTTACTTTTGTGGGGACGTCCCAATTGTTGATAATTTTGGTATACATATCTTATGTTCGGATTATATAAATGACGAAATACATTAGAAAACACTTGAGAAGCAGAAAAAAAGCACACAAAAAGACTATAAAAAGCCACCACAGGGCGCGGATGGGTGTTGACTTATTTTCAAAAGTACCGAGGTAATTCTTGTCCCGGTATGAAATTTCATAATTATGGTAAGCCTAGTTGTAACTCTATTTCCGCGAATATGGTCTTTTCATTTCTAGACACGCATATTGGTAATTATTGCAAAATCAGCATTGCACTAATTAAAGCATCGATTCTAATTAAACTAAAATTTGCATGGAGCGCTGCTGATCATCTTCTACCCTTAATTTTCAACTTCTGAAGCAACTGCTGTTCATGGCTGTAGCCCAGCCAGTCTAGCCAAAGTAACCAAGCCTCTACTGTATACCTACTTATCATATTGTATTCTTATCACGATCGACGGTTGACGAATGCTAAGAAGGAAATAAAAGAAATAAAAAAAGTATATCTATTCTAACACATTTATTAAAACTTACTTATAAATACTTGTACACATATAAAGTTTGCACATTATTATATTATATGTATGTATAATATATCGATACTATTGCGTCATACGTCTTAAATGCTAACTGTATGTATACATATATCAAGATAAATTTAATTTATACCTCAATGGAATACAAATGTAAATCATAACAAATATATATTTATAAAATATCCATAGTAAAACAATGGCGTATATCGAAAATTCTTTGTTATCAGATCTTGTGTTTGGTCCGACGAAATCAACTTGTACTTTGATAGATTCCTCAACGAAACGTATAATTTTACTAAAATCTCAACATGACTAAATTCATTCAAATGCTCAGTAAACAATGTAACGTCTCGAGAATTTCCTCTACTAGTACGATTAGGACAGTGCGATCAAGTGCTTCAAAACGGCATCTGTTAGCTTTGTTTTGAAACACCCAGTATGCGCACCAAATTATCTACTGCCTACGCATATCAACAATTTGAAATTGAATGTATCATATCATAATATTTATCCTTAACTATTATGTATAAAGATTAATTAGCACATTCAAGTATGAGTATTTTCCTTAATTTTGATTACGTGGATGAAGTTGAGCTAACTTGTTTGATTTATCGTATATGTACAACGTTCATTTTCGTGCATTTGCATCCGAATAAATTAATATAATATGTTAATACAGTTAATCGCTACATCTATGGAAAGTAATTATAAGTGAAAAGAAGAAGATGAAATGACATATATTAGTTTGGCATACGTTTGTTAATCAAGTTAACTAATTCATTTAAATAAAATCACAATCCGTGAATACGTTGTTTAATTTTCATCGGCGAGCTGTTAGTATCGTTCGACTTGATTGGTGGCAGCGCCGTTTGCATTCTCATTTGTATCCGAGGTTGGAGCGCCATCTGGCGCCTTTTCCTATAATCGCTCGCTTACGTACACCTTCGCATCGTCGCGGGTAGATGGCGTGCGCACTGCGTAAGAGACCAAAATGGCTAGAGCTACCAGCACCATTGCTAGGGCGTTTACTATAATTCCTTCCTCCTGCCATTGTGAGTAATTATCCCTGTAAATGTCATTGTTAGTAATCAAGCGTATTGTATTAAACAGCAGAATAGTGCACAATTTTTACAATAATATCCTGCATCGTCTTTGCTACCACGGAAGAATCCTGTAATACCTACTGAATTTGGAGAAGCATGAGTTTACTGAGTAACAGAATGTTAAGTTTCGACGAACTCTGATTCAATAATCTTCGGCAGATCAAAGAAAAAAAATAAACCGATGGTTTCACTGTTCCAATATAGAATAAGATGAAAGTATCCTATGTATAGTTTTCACTTTCTTTTTCTCCAATGACGGTTATCGTTTATACCTATTTATCAGACTGTGAAAACTGGGATTTTATCACGAAAAGTGAAACTGTGAGTGATGCCAAAGTTTATTGAATCTATTTCATGCAAAGTTAGTATAATACGAATAAAAACTAAACGTGGAAAGCATGATACAAAAAATGCAAAGCTTAAGCGTGCACATCGGAAATCAACACATCAAGGTAACAGTAACAAAGTATATGGGGTCTAAAAAACGTACAAAATGTATCAAAAAATATTCTCAGGTTTAATCCTAGATAAAAATTTAATGTTTCGTTGTAAATCGTAAGGGAATGTCGAAGGAAACTACAGGTCGCCTGAACGGATCAAGATGTGCGCTCGAAACCTGAACTCGTCCCTCTGCAGGATGTACACCATCACAATAGCCAATGCTACTAATGACATTCCTATAGCATTCACTATTAGGCCCTGCTCTTCCATTTTGGAATATCTAGATCTAAGAAAGTACAATAGAATTCATTAGACGTAGACCAACGAACAAACATGTATTTCTTTCTACTTATGAACTTGCTTATTACTGGTATATGAATATAACTAATGATAACGTCACTTTATGTGATAAAATGCCCAAAGAAATGTTTTAATTGACTGGGAGGAAGTTATCCACAAAACTTTTTTTCAACCGATATCGATAAACACATTTTTGGAAAGCTAAAAAAACTTATGCTTTGTTTGCTTTTCAAAACAGTTGCTCCCGTTCCTGTTCGCACATATGACGGTAAAATGAATATAATTATTTTCTTTTGAAGTTTTGAGGGGTAATTATCAGTTGATCCAGTTGCCATAACCGCTAAGGACAGATTGTGAACTTTCCACAAATGTTTAGTTTATTGAAATCGGCAAAAAACGCGGTTTTTAGTTGCTATTGCTATTTTATTTTCATTTTATACACGCACTGTATGGAAGCAGCAGTGAGTTCAACTATATATACCGCAAGTTCTAGTAGTAAGATTTTCAAAATTATTAAAAAATCAAGATAATCATTAGCTATAAATTTGCCATGCTATATAAAGAAAAACACCAATCTCAATATTGAATTTTGCATGCTTAGCACAAATGTCCATTTTAACTTATCATAGCTCGTCTATATAGTTTACCACTTCCAATTAGCATCATAATTAGAATTGCCGGTTTTGAGTCATCACTCAACATATTTATTATCTTCATAAGTTTTTTCGCATACGCCCACACGCAAAATTAAACGTATTATTGACGAGTTACGTACCTTCGAGTAGTTAATTAAATGTGGGCGTGGCTAAACGCAAATTCCGGATATTTCCATAGTTAGTTATGCGACAACATCTAAATTTAACTTTACTGAGATAGGTACTCGTTAAATTTCGAAAACATGCAAAATCCAATTTACTAATTGATGTGGTGGATACGTACTCTAAGGTCCATATAACTTTCTCCGTTAAGCCCGTAAGACAGGCAGCGATGGCCAACATGAAGGTAGTCAAACCAAAAGATGCATGAATTGGCACTAATGACGCCCTGAAGGCAGCAGTTGCACCCTCACAGCACAACAGAATCAAGAAGCTGAAGAATCCAATCACAAACTGAAAAAGAAAAACAAGTTCTCAACTAAAATAATTCAAACGATCATAATATTGCTGTTGTTTTACAATGTTATTACTGTGGATTGTTTGGAGCAACTTATTGCTGTGTGAAATGCTACTACACATTAATAATAATAAAATTAATATGTATTATTTCTTTTGAAAATAGACTCATTCAAGTTGTAAACAAGAGAAAATGAATTGTTTGCAAGTGGAATTGATTGGATTTTATAATGCATGTCGTTTGTTTTCATACAACTCCAACCTGCTAATCGCAGACAGGTTACGGAGAACTGGTTGCTAAATATATTACGCAATAAAGTGAAGAGACGCTCTCAACTAACAACCAAACCTGTCTTTCCAGGAGGTAACTGTTTCTCTGCGCGTGTAGTAGAAATTCCGTAAGTTGTAAGCAGGTTTGCTTCATTGATATACCATCCAGAGGATGTTTATACGCGACGGCCACAATACTCACAATGGTGTTTGCGTTTTAAGGTTGTAAAATGTTACTTTCCGACATGCCTTAACATTTACATAATTTCATTTCATTGTGATCTGTTTCAAATGTATTAGATGTTGATGCTTTCCATGTAAAAATAATAATACAATAACTTGCAGTTTTTGGACTTTGACTGATCAATACGACCAAAAATTAAACAAATTTGGAATATCTAACTTTATTGAATTTTGTAACAAAAATTAACATGCGTTTAATATAATAATGAATTAAGATATGAAAAGTGCAAAAATATTTTAAAAAATGTTTTTTTGCTGTAACTCGAAAAAAAAGCGTAACTTAAATGGCTAATTTTGATTTTCATCATTCATTTTCTCCGAAAACATGAGACAATCTGACAAAGTTTTCCATATCCCTTATAAAGGAAATAAACACTATGAATACTACTAAATTTGTTTATCCAACCCTGTATGTTGCTAAGTCACAGCGTTAATAGTTCCAGCGATATTGCACCGTTTTTTCCAAAATAGGCACGTTGCAGGATCTTGTTCAAAAACTACGTAAAAAAGACATTTTTGCCGAT
Organism: Melinopterus prodromus; assembly: GCA_964023965.1. Classification (NCBI taxonomy): domain Eukaryota; kingdom Metazoa; phylum Arthropoda; class Insecta; order Coleoptera; family Scarabaeidae; genus Melinopterus; species Melinopterus prodromus. The sequence continues at coordinate 44,944,282 of OZ030392.1, forward strand.
TTTGCCTTTAAACTATGTGAGACAATGGTCAAAGTCAGTAGGTAAATAATAGTATCCAAAGATATTAAATACTTTTAGAAGAGATATTAGATATTAAATATTCATTAAACTTAAATTAAAAAAAATTTCAAATGGCATTTTCTTGAGTTTTTATAAACCTGTATAATATATGTTAGCTGTAATAACCTTTTACTTCGCTCCAATTTACATCTAGTATTGCATACATCGAATGTTACTAGTTTTTTTGCTATTTGCAATAAAGAAAATAAAGAAAATGTGCCATTGATAATTTTAATATTGTTGTGCATACAAGGTATTTGGTAGATTGATATAATAGTCTTTAAATGGCGATTTAAAAATTTCTACTACTACTAAAGTAAACCCTAAAGTCTGTACTTTGAAGTTGACCATCGTGAAAATTTGTTGACTTTTGAAAGTGTTTACCGATGTTCAACACTTTCAAAAGTCACTTTTTTAATGTGATTTATGTGCTCAATGACAAAACCCAAATATGTAACAAAAACACGCTGATAGCATCTTTAGATTCAGATTTTCATTCATAGTAAAAATAATCTATTAAAAACACCTCCTAATATCCCACTTTCATTTCACGTTATCAATATTACTCATATTATAATTCAAATTATCCCAATTTTGAATTGTCTCTCCAGAGTAATAACCTATTTTAAATTAATTAACAATGGTAAGTAGATATTATTGGTTGTTTTTGGTACTGAATACAAATACGAATTCCAATTCATTTCTCAAACGTAGCACATCATGACAGGTTTTAGCGTTTCTGTTTGTTTTTGTGTATGAGCGCACGTACCATTACAATGAAACGTCTTCGCACAATTTTTACAAGAGAAATTTTTTTACGATAGTCCTGTTGGTACACTGTTTCTGGTTTACTTCGGGTCACAACTAAAGTTTCTAGGTCTTCGGTTTCGTTCGCTATACGGTTGCAAAAATGGCAAAACATATTTAAAATTGCGATAACCGCAATACTTTCTATATGAATAAATCTAGTTAAATAGGTTCTAAATGATTTCTTCTACAACCCTTTAAATAAACGTCTTTAAATATTTTACATCGTGCTATCAAGCACACTGTATACACAGCAATATTAAGGTACTAAATAGCATACTACTCTCTAAATTGCAAATACCACAAAAACTAGTAAAAATAGATATAGTGAATATAAATTACAAAGAACTTAAGAGACATTTCATTTAGCAAATAATATACCTGTATATTGTCCCATTTAGAAATCTTAAAAAAAGCCATTTAATAATTTTTGAAAACTAGTGCATGCTACGATCACCTGTATAGCGCATCTAATTTTTGACTAATTCATGACATCAGCATGTAGCTATGGGATTTGTTATTATGTGAAAAAAAATTTAAGACAATATCTGCCAAAATGTAGTATTAACCTAATTTTTAAGAAAGGCCTTCAATTGCCAATTTTCTGACAAACAATTTAATATCTCAGAAACTATTTACTTACACAGTTGGAAAGACTACTTCCTTAGTATTCATAATATGGTATGACCCACAGGGCAAAAATGTACATACTTTCCGTCACGCCTAAATGCAACACTCTGTATAAATGACAATTATTTTACGACATAGAAAGTGATGAGTCAAACAACTCATGTATAAAACATTTTGTTTTTTTCTCAAACGATTTGGTAACTATCGACCGCGGGGGTACTAATAAGTTAACTCATCCTGTATATAGATTTTACATTACATACCAAAATCGTTTGTGTAGTACTATTTTTTAAGTATTTTCCACGTTATAGTCGTACAAAATGCATAATCGTTTGGACTATAGTACTTGTTATTAGGAGTGTTTTATTATTTGTTATAATTATTATTCTTGAGGAGTGTTGATTATTTTTGGAAACAATCTCTTCACTTTGGTGAATTTTAATACTAAAAAGTGGGCGGAGTCGATATACTAATCAACTCAAACAACTCTGAATTTATTTTAGGCCCATTTGGTCTTTTTTTTTAAATTTTGATATGTGAAGATTAACATTTTTTTGTTATTTTCAACACATAATTAAAATATAGCAACAGTTTTGCAATATTTGGAAAACATTATAATTACGTGAATACAAATATTTTAATTTTTTTTGCTGACTACATCAGCTCGTTATTTATCTCGAGATGTGATGATAAAATATGATGAAAATACAACATTGTCAATAAAATGTTACCTCGAGATTGTAGAAATATTTTGAGTTTATTTACATAAAATGTTGTCCATATAAATACTGTTTCAATTGCAAATATATGTTGCATTTATGTAGCTAAAATGTTGTCATTGAACTATTGAATTGACAATGTTATACAAACATTATAAGAACAAAACATAAATTTACACAAGTTACAATCTTATTTCTTACGATATAACAGAAAGTTGTCGCAATATAGCAAGTTTAACGGATTATATATTTTTGTTAGTTATAGTACAAGGAAAACCAGATGAAAAAATGATAGCCTACATGATTACATGATTATATTATTAATAAAATCAACTCAATTAAAATATTTCCTGTGTAAAAATAACAATAAATAACCACAAATATATTTCAATATTGGCAATTCGACAACAATAAAAGAATCTTATTATCTAATTATATATTTAGGGTCTGTTTATTCACCTCCCGGCAGTGTCTGATAACTTAACCACAAACCACCACAGAAGGATTAGGTGGACCAATAAACATTATGTGACACATATAGGTATGCAACACTTTATGGGCAGGTGAATGAACCGACCCTTAATGTTATTAAGTACTTATGTATTAATAATTGGTTTGATTTTAAATAATTACCTGTATCGCGAACAATCCCATGGTAACTAAACCAATCCAACTGTGCAACGTATAAAAGTTTGGAATAGGTCCAGACCTCTTCAAATTGTGGTAGTCGAGTACAGCTAGGAATCCGATAGCGACGCATGGTATGGCGAGAGCATGGAATACGGTGTGAAGCAGCTTCACGTATATTCTTCGGCAACATCTGCATATACGGTAGAGTAATATAGCTGCAAAGAGAATACAACGAAATTTAATATACGGATAGCGTGTCGAGTGATGCTTTTCAAGAGGATGTACGCCCTTTTGAACCTTCTGTGCCGCCGCAGATACGGTTTCAATTGTTACCCGCGTGGTTACTATTGTTCAGAAATAAATTTATTCTGTGTGCGTTTTGTTCCTTAAATTCAAAGGTGCAAAAATTTACATTGCTGACACCTTCTTATTTAGAAAATGTAAAATTAATATGGTCTTTACTTCTTTACTTGCTTTACAATTGTTAGAGTTCTTTATTATAGAAAATAGTGTAATGGCCTGGTAATTTAGATATAAGAAAAACATATCTTCAACAAAAAGAAACAATTTATATCAAATAATGTGGAATTCCAACAAATAGAACACAATTTAAGGATATATAAATACAACAAAAACGACTGTCACGGTCAGAATATTTACAAAAAAAATCTGATGTGGCCAAGCACATGACTTTATCATACCATATATTAATAGTATAGCTGCAGGAGATTCTATTTAATCGAGATCGACCACGTCTGCATTAAAATAAAACTACTAGAACTAGACAGATATTTTGATTATATTTACAGTATGTAATGTCAAAACATCAGCATTGGACACTACCTACTATCATTAGAATCACAATATCTGACAAATCCTGGCTAACTAGTTTTAATACTAGTGTTTTAATGCAGTACGACCGATCCCGATGAAATAAACATTGCTCATGCGGCTAAAATATTTATTTTACCAAAAAATTTCATCGGCATGAATTATTCAGAATTTCCTCTACATTAATTTATTATTTAACTATTTCGACGAAATTCCAGAAATAGCGGCTTATTTGCAAAATATTTCCAAAATGCTAAGACTAAACCTCCTTGTCATACTACATATGATAAAGTAAAAAATCTGATGTGGCCAGGCACATGACTTTATCATACCATATATTAATAGTTTAGCTGGATGAGATTCTATTTGATCGAGATCGGCCACGTCTGCATTAAAATAAAACTACTAGAACTAGACAGATATTTTGATTATATTTACAGTATGTACTGTCAAAACATCAGCATTTGACACTACCTACTGTCATTAGAATCACAATATCTGACAAATCGTGGCTAAGTATTTTTTTTATGATTTTTTTTGATATTTTTTTTTGATCATTTATACCTTGTGTTTCTGGATAGCTTTTCTTTTAATTTACCTTCAAACTTTATGCTATGTTTTGATTTTTTGGTCATTGCTCTTATTTTTGTAAAGTATCAAGTTTATTATGTTTGTTATATATTAGTGCTTGTTGTAACATTGTCCTTAATTTGGTTCGCTGTTGGGCAATTTTATTATTATTATTAACTAGTTTTAATACTATAGTGTTTTAATGCAGTACGAGCGATCTTGATGAAATAGAATTTGCTCATGCGGCTAAACTATTTATTTGTCATAGTCATAAATTATTCAGAATTTCCTCTACATTAATTTATTATTTAACTATTTCGACGAAATTCCAGAAATAGCGACTCAAAAATGTTTACGGGACCCAATAGGATATACCTCCGCTAAAATCTAAAAAAAAAATTTTTTCGCCACGATTAGTATCCTTTTTTTATAATAAAGTAAAAAGGTTGTTGATTATGATGATTACTATATTATATTGGCTTCTAGCATACTATATTTTCGGGTATTACCACGTCTTCAGTGCTAACTACAAAAGATCGTAAAAAATTATGCTCAATATTCCAAATAAGTTTTAATGTTAACATACCGTCTTACAATCTTTCTTGCATTTATTCGCGAAAACATAACAACATTGCTATCCCTACTTGAAATACACATTGACTTTTGAACACCAAGATGTATTGTTTCACATAGCGTACGTGCGCGCGTGTTTGATCGCATTCTCCATACATTTGCGTGTTGAATCGACGTTTCGCAACCGCTGACGTTCTGAATACAGTCAAAAGTTCAAAATATCCTGGCTACCTACTGGCTACCTATGAATGCAGATACGATTTCGATCAAATAGAATTTACTCTTGCAGCTAAACTATTAATTTTACCAAAAAATGTTATAGACGTAAATTATCCAAAATTTCATCTACTTTAATTTATTATTTATCTATTTTGACGAAATTACAGAAATGGCTGCTCATTTGCAAAATAGTTGAAAAATGCTAAGAGTAAATACCCATTTCCTTTGGACCCTTTTGAACCAAAAGCTTTTCAGCTCTAAGTTTAGTCATGAAACTTCTAAATATGAACTTTCGGCCCGATACCTTTAGCAGTTTCTCCGGAATCGTCTCCACAAAAAACGGGTACACACACACACACACACACACACACAGACATTTTTTTGTACCTTGGTCAAAAATGTTCAGGGTACCCAAAAAGACCTATTTCCGGTAAAATCTCAATTTTTTTTTCGGCACGATTACAATACTTTATAATACTGCGTATGATAAAGTAAAAATGTTATTGGTTCTGATAATTAATATATTATATTGGCTTCTAGCATACTATATTTTCGGGTTTTACCCCGTCTTCAGTGCTAACTACAAAAGTTCATAAAGAATTATGCTCAATATTCCAAATAAGTTTTAATGTTACTCTTACAATCTTTCTTGTATTTATTCGCGAAAACATAAGAACATGGCTATCCGCAATCGAAATACACATTGACACCAAGATGTTTTAATATTGTCGCACTGTACGTGCGCGCGTTCTCGCATTCTCCATGCATTTGCGTGTTGAATTGACGTTTCGCAACCGCTGACGTTCTGAATACTGTCAAAGGATTCAAAATATCCTGGCTACCTGCAATTAATGCAGACACGATTTCGATCAATAGAATTTGCTCCTGCAGTTAAACTATTAATTTTACCAAAAAATGTTATAAACATAAATTATACAAAATTTCCTCTAGTTTAATTTATTATTTATCTATTTTGACAAAATTGCAGAAATGGCGGTTCAATTGCAAAATCGTTGAAAAATGCCAACAGTAAATAGCCAGTTCCTTTGGACCCTTTTGAACCAAAAGCTTTTCAGCTCTAAGTTTAGTTATGAAACTTCTAAATATGAACTTTCGTCCCGATACCGTCAGTAGTTTCTCCGGAATCGTCTCCACAAAAAACGGGTACACACACACACACACACACACACACACACACAGACATTTTTTTGTACCTTGGTCAAAAATGTTCAGGGGACCCAAAAAGACCTATTTCCGCTAAAATCCCAATTTTTTTTTTCGGCATGGTTACAATACTTTATAATACTGCGTATGATAAAGTAAAAAATAGCTAGTATCTCATCGGTACATCATAGTCGATCATTTCTGCTGTTTTCTTCATAATAGTGTTAGATACTTCAGATATAACTGAACAACGTCGAAGTATAAGTGACCGATATGCCTCCATTCTTTGATGTGCTGCTAATATATAGGACGCCAAGGTGTTGACTGGGACAGAAAGTCTACAGTAACATAACATATTGTACCGATAGGTAGGAACCTAAATGCAAAATGCAACCACCATCCACAACAAATAATACGTCAACACTCTGTTCAACAGATGCACTAATATACATTGAACAACCAGCGGAAATACTTGGAGTGGTCCCTACGTTAGAGTATGGATAGACCAAGTCGGATATTTGATTAAAATAGTCAGTAAGTTCATTAAAAGAGTCAATCGATGCATTACTGATGCATTACTTTTCGGTATTGCTGGTATCAAAGTAAAGAGCACTTTGATCTTGTTCACAAGGCGATTGACAAAAATACTAAACATCTACATTTTCTGAATACTGTCACTAGTAGGGCCATTGAAAACACAAACAGTTGTAAATATCAGCAAAGGCTTATTAGACAATCCAAAAAGTTTACAAACATCCTAACAACATCACAAGGATTTTGAAAATGATCTTAACACAGTCAAGCGGAAACACACATCGGACTGGTAGCTCCAGATGTGGGTAGCAAGGTGTAAGAGTGGGGAGTTTTTTAAGGTTTATCAGTATAGGTATCGTTAGTCTCTGAAGAAGCTAACTACGACGTTAGCAAAACGTATTTTAGTAATCTTATAGAACAAACACAAAAAACTACGATGTGACAAGCACACAGCCTGGGTATTTGCTATATTCTCCTGTATTTTCTGACAGCATAGTTAATTTTATGCAAAATTTACCTTAAACGGCGATAAGAACCAACCGCGCCCTATTAAATGTACTTACGGGGACGCCCTAAAGGTCGCATTTTATACGAAAACGTCGCTTATCTACGAACTGCTCTCGTTTATGTATACCCACTTAGACACAATCGATATTAGGGGACGAATAACAAATTTAAAAAGCTTGTATAAAATATATATTTATAAATGGAAGACTTTGACAAAAGTACTGGTTTATTATAAATGCTGATAGTCGAAGTAGGCGCTGAGAACATATGTATAATGTGTGTTAGCCGATTTACATATAAACTGATAACCATTGTTCTATACGCAAGTGTTAAATTGGTTCCTTAACCTAGTTGTGTAAAGCGGTAGATATGTAGTAACACGGGCATAGCCTATTTCGACTACAATCAACTATAATGGCCCGGTATAAGTGGACGTATTTGCAGGGTATAGCCAGGTCAGAGACTTCATAGAGAAACTTTTTAGCTACTCATTGCCGAATATGCTACGTTTTCAAGCTGCAGAGAGTTAAAAAAGAGCCAAAACAGGGTACCAGCTTGAGAAACTGGTTTGAAGATTTTGGACACATATTTTAAGTTTTAGGAAATATCTAAAAATTCTCACAGTTACGGTTACGTTTTCGAAGGAATTTATTAGATCACGCTTATTGGAAGATGTAGAGAAACTTTTTAATTGAGGAAAATGTGAGAATTTATGTCCTGATCAGTAATCAGCTTTTGATAACTATGACTAGGGTTGCCATATTTTCTGATAGCACTGTCCGGGCATTAGTGACTGAGGAAACGTACACAGTGATTGTATCTGTCCACGCAAGTTTTTCGTATATTATAAGAGGTAGAAGAAAAATTCTAAAGGCAATAATACATCGCATCTGAAATAAAATTTTGCAAACATCACTAGTTTTATTATTCTTTTTTTGAATAGTTTTAGAATGAGAAGCCACAGTAAAGCTTTTTATTTAATCCATGTTACCTACCTTAGATGATAAAATTTGAACAGTATTCGTTAAAAAAATAAAAAGAGCGATGATAAGCATAAACTTGGTGTCTGTAAGCAGAATCTGCATCTGAAGAGCGGAAGATTGAATAAAAGCATACAACGCGTGTTATTTGCATTTGTATCTCAAAAACTAGAATCAATTCACAGTGTGTTTTTACATATACTGATTCAAATTCTACGAAGAAAAAATGAAAACATACCAGAATCAGTTGTCATTTGTTCGACAATTTTTAGTGGATAGTGAAGTAGTTCGTTTACATTTTACTCATTTTGACAGACTAAGTAATTGCATATCTGCCGTAGTTCCGACATCTACACTCAAAAGTGAAGTCAATAATTGTTATATGCAAATATATAATTAATAAGAATAAACATAATTGAATAAATATCATTAAATAAAAATTTTATTTATATAAATTAACGTTAAATTAAAGTCTGACAACGGTATAAACCGGAAAATGTTATTATTAACATTATGAAATAAAATACCGTTTTCACAATTCAAGTAATAAAATATTTGGAGAACGATGTGGCTTGAAAACAATATGTTTGGAGCTTAGCACCGTTACATCTTTTTTGTTTTATTTTTAATGGAATACCTAATGGGACATTTTTATCGGAAAATGTTCAGAATTGTAAAATATCCTTAAATCCACAGTTTTGTAAAATTTTAAAAATACTAAAATAAACTAAAGTTTCCATTTAAAAAATTAGTCCGTAAATATCATTTATGTCCTACAAGAAGCAAAATCTGCTTCTTAACGGCCGCAAGGGCGTTAAGGATTCTTAACGCCCGCGCGGGTGTTAAGGGTCCTTAGCCTATGTTTAGCTCGACGGAAACCGCGCGGTTTTTCTTTGTCGGCATCGACCGCTGCCGAGTGCCGACAAAGGAAACGCGCGGATATCCGCGCGGTTTCCGTCGACCTAAACGTAGGCTTAGTCATGGTTATATATCAAATATTTGTCATTCAAATTGCAAATTTTAAGTCATCAATGTCAATTATTGGCGATTAAGGTTATAAATTTGACAATTAATTGTCTGTACTGTCACTCGGCAATGTCAATTATTGGTAATTACGGTTATAAGCTTGACAATTCATTGTCTGTATTGTCACTCAACTCCGAATTGTTTGTATTGTTATTGAACTTCGTAGATACGCATGTCACTTGATAACGTCAAAATATTTATTAATATTATTCAAACGGAGGAACAAAACCATTCCGGGCCTTAATTTTTGTATACACCTCGGGCATTACTTGATGTTTATACCCTCGGGCGACTTAAAAAGCTCGAGAGCCGGTAGGCCCTCGAGCGGTCACCCTCGGGGCATAAACATCCGTGTAATGCCCGTGGTACATAAATAACTGTTTAATGGATTTTAGATCGTATTGTGGCATTTAACGAAGATACATATTTTTATTATCAATATGATTTTGAGTTGGGGAGACATAATTTTACGTTTTTGTGATGCTGATCAAAACATTATTAATTTACACCAAATATGTAGACATTTTTTTTGTTTTGCCACATTTATTTCTATTAGATACTTGTTTGGAATGTGTTTTTTTTTAAAGAAAATTGTAAACTTAAGGCGGTAGACCTAATTTTTTAAATATTTTTAGTTGTTATGTGATTTATTAGGTCCATAAACGCAACTTTATATCAACCTTTTTTATTGAACTTCGTAGATACGCATGTCACTTGATAACGTCAAAATATTTATTAATATTATTCAAACGGAGGAACAAAACCATTCCGGGCCTTAATTTTTGTATACACCTCGGGCATTACTTGATGTTTATACCCTCGGGCCACTTAAAAAGCTCGAGAGCCGGTAGGCCCTCGAGCGGTCACCCTCGGGGCATAAACATCCGTGTTATGCCCGTGGTACATAAATAACTGTTTAATGGATTTTAGATCGTATTGTGGCATTTAACGAAGCGTGAATTGTTAAATTTAAAAAGTAGAACATTTTAAATATTTTTTAAAAGATGTTGAGAAATTACTTGTAGAAGCTTTTCATTTATGTTAATATCCCCGGGGACATTAATAACTCATTACATGGTTTAACCACATGGTAAAAATTGTGGCAGCTGTCGTTTAAACTTGCGAAAAAGAGACTAGACTGGGCGTCGACGTCGAGACTTTACACGGCTTTATCAGGACGTGTCAATAAGATGGTTACATTCAGTTACATTTAATTCTACGTTGACAAATGACAGATTGCTCCTCAAATTCATCAGCGTCAGTAGCGTACGAATTGTGAAAACTTCGTCCGGATAAATAATGCAAAGAATGCGAATATTGTACGTCAATGAACAAAAATCCTATAACGGTGATTTTATTCATACTTAGGTAGGTACTGTACTTTGTGGGCTTGCAATGTTGGCCACACCTGAATCCAATCTGGCTGCTGCGCTTATTGACCCAGTTCCTGGTTGCAGCGGAAGATTTCTAATGCATGAATAATAGATGTTGGCTGCAGTGTCCATTGCGACGAGTCGTTTCATTGACGGTCAGTTATATGCACGCGAATATTTAGCGTAAAAGTAAAATTTAATTGCCCGTGACGGTGTGTTAACAGATGTCTACCGAATAATCATCCTGTAAAACAGTGAAAGGTGAAAGAGAGACAATGTTAAGTTTATTTATATGATGTAGTGACTAGAATTGTATGACTGAAAACGATCATTTCAACGAAAATAGCGCGATCAGGAGGAAGATCGTTGAGAGACAGCTGTAAATGTTCAAAATTGTAATACACTTCTGGGCACATAAACCCGGACACCCAATAGTTTACAAACCGTTGATGTTTAACAACTTTTTGTAAATAATGATGGGTTTAGATGACATGTGAATAAATTCAAGATTATCACCCGCCGTTGCAATTTTAGGGAGGTAGTTCGTAGAGCTTATTATACCGAGACAATCAACATAATGTTCTGGTGGTCTAAGTTCCAAGCAGCCTAGGAAGTACCTAATTAGGCAACTTGGAGAACCTAACCTCAATTAGTTCGTTACAAAGCCGTATGTCAATTCTCAAATATATTTGTTAACATTAACCGATAGTTTGACTATGACACGAGATAATAGTATTGATAAGCCACGAGCATTGGCGAGTAAAATACAAGCAATCGCAATTAAGTAGATGAGGATAGTAAGAAAAACTACAAAAAGAACTTAGATGCATACGTTCGATCGTGCAAGCGCGTCGAACTGTGGTGAACTGTAACAATACAGTCTCGTTTTCTTCAATCCAATGAATATAAACACTTCTTATTCTTAAACTTCACTACTAACACCAAATTCGCAAATAAAAAGCAATGCAAGAATTTGATTTAACAACTTCTTACACTGAAGGTAGCTGTAACATCTAGTAGGAAACTGCAAAATTCTGGTGGATGCGCTTGCAACGTGTATCCGGCCAATAAAAATGCCGCAGACAACTACGATGGTTTATTAGAATGAAGAACAACATACTAGTAAAGAAGGTATGGCAGGCTAGAGCAACTAACAAGAGAGGAAGACGAGGAAGACCCAGAAAATGCTGGAATAATCAAATAGAGACAGTATTGAAGACAAGAGGAATATCTGGAAAAGTAGAAAATATAATGGTAAAAGACTGTAACTGGACAAAGTTTGTGAAATGACCAGCCACCTTCGTTACCTTAATTTCTCCACTTCTCTCAAATTTCGACGACAATACCACCATGTTGTATAATAAGCTGCAAAACCGTGTGATATTCTTGATACATTTGTTAAGAATATGCTGAAAAAGTAATCAAGACCGGGTAAACATACCAAATTATTGAACATTAAGGCTAAGCTTGCAAAATTTTACTTGTAGATCTGTATCTTTTACAAACAATCAGATATTGTGCCCAATAAAAAATGAAAAAATTGGGGATTGGTACGGTTTTGTAGCAAACTGCCTGGGATCGCAAGAATTTCTCTACAGGGATTCTGGAACTTATACCACCAAAATATTACGTTGCTTCTCCCGATATTGCAGCGGTTGGAAGTTATTTTTCAAAATAATGCGGGTAATAATCTTGATGAATTTATTTACAATATCTTGAAAGAATAATTAAAATCGGTTAAAATTACAAAAATTATTTTATATTAAAATTTATTTAAATAATAGGTGTCCGTTTTTTTGTTTTTGTTCCCGTGCAGTACCTATACATTCAAACCAATACGCGTTGTCTCAAAGAAATATTGTATATTATTTCTTTCTATAGATGATTTTAAATGTCCATTATCATGGCCGTCATACATACATAGTTTATGTATGTGGGATCGTGTTAAATGAAACGCAGGCAAAGATAAAATAATACTATTCAAAAATAATACGGTCACATTTCAAACAAGAATACAAGATGTTAAACGTTTCGATGCCCGAGGCGTACTACTAAGCTTGGCTTGAGCTTCTGTCGCAGCTTGTAGCGGGGTCCTGGTTCTGGTGCTGCGTCTGCGCACATGCCGGATCCAACAACTCGGCCAGTCCTGACAGGAAGGTCGTCCTCGATCTTCTCTTCACCTTCATGCTGTGGGTCGTCTTGGCTTTCTTGCTCTTCTTCCTCTTCTGGGCTTTGGTCGCTGTCTGGGGTTTCGTCTTCTTCTGGGGTTGGTTCGTGGTCTTCTTCGTAGCTATTTATTCCTTCTTCGGGTCGTCCTTCTACCTCTTGGTCAGAATCATCAGGGTCGTTGTAGTAAGTTGACCATGACTTCATATAGTCAGCCGCCGTAGAAGTTTTCTTTGGTCCTTCTTGAACTCCTATTTTTTCAACATCATATCGATCATGTGGTTTTACCTTTTTTATTTTATAGGGCCCTAGGAACTTGGTCTTCGTTTTTCCCTGGGTAATAAACTGGGTACGTCGTATGGCTACCAGATCTCCGACGTTGTATTTCTTTGCTTCTTTTCTCTTTCTGTTAAAATTACGTCTGCCTTCTTCTTGTATCTTCCTTATACTATCTTTTGCTTCATTTCTTATCTGCTCTCTATTATTCAGGAAACTTTTGATATATTCTACCTCTATTATTTCTTTCAATCGTGGATCATCTTGGAATCGTGGTATCACACCAAACATCAATTGTCCTGGCGTTGATTCAATTGCTCGGTGGAATGTTCTATTTAAAAACATCTGTACCTTAGGAACATGCTTATACCAATTACTTTCGTCTTCCATTGCCAGTTTAGCGAGTATTGGTATGATCATTCGATTGACTCTCTCGACTTGGCCATTGCCTCGAGGTACTCCGGTCGTAATGTGGATTAGTTCGATAACTTCGTCTTCGCAGTAGCTTTTGAACTCTTCGGATGTGAACGCTGTTCCTCGATCTGCGATAATTCGTTTTGGGTTTCCAAATACCTGTTTTTGCTGCTCTAGCTTCTGTAGTACTTCAGCGGTCGTGAGCGTCTTAGTTGGGTAGATCCATACAAACTTGGAAAATCCATCGACAACAACAAACATGTACTTGTACCCTTTTCCCGTAGCTTCCAATGGTCCTAGATGATCTACATGGTACGTATGCAGTGGTGTGTCGCCTTTGTCCAACGGGTTGAGTAGACATTCCTGTTTGCCCTTTTTTCGCTCGACCAATATGCATGGAATACAATTTTTGATCACGGTCTCTATCCTTTGACGCAGTTGGGGTATCCAATATTCTCGAAGAATAAGCTCTTCGGTCTTCCTCGCTGCAAAGTGACCATTCTCCACGTGGTACTTCTTCACGATGTCGTGGTACATCCCTCTCGGAACGGCTAGTAAGTCCTTGCCTTGTACAGACTTATAAAGTAGTCCATTTCTGCGGAAATAACCTTCATTAGACAAATTATGTTCATTCAATAACTCACCTATCGTTCTAAGGTGTTCATCGGACTGTTGGGCAATCTTCAACTTCTCTAAGAACTCGTTATGTGAAATTGTCATCACTGCATTCCTGGATAACGCGTCTGCATGCCTCATCGCACTCCCTGACCGATGCTCTATGGTGTAATCGAATTCCTCCATTAGCAGGGCCCACCTAGCGACTCTGGTTGCTAAATCCCGTTTCTTCAATGTTTGAGTAAATGCTGCACAATCCGTAACTATCTTGAACGAAATTCCTAGTAGGTAAACTCTAAATTTCTTGATTGCTGTCACGATGGCTAAAACCTCTAGCTCATAACTGCAATAGTTCTGCTCTGCTGGCGTCGTCTTCTTACTCATATAATAGATCGGATGCATTTTACCATCTTCACCTTTCTGCAAAAGCACCGCACCGTAGCCATATCTGCAAACATCTGTGTGTAGCTCCGTCGCTGCATCAGGGTGATAAATTCCAAGGACAGGTCGTTCTGCTAAAATTGTCTTTAATTTGTCGAATGCTTTGTTTTGTTCATCACCAAATACAAACGAGGTCTCTGCTTTCAATAAATCACTCAAAGGTTTAGCAATTAGTGAATAATTCCGTATAAACTTGCGAAAATATCCTGCTAGTCCTAGAAAGCTTTGAACTTGCTTCTGATTCTTTGGTGTTGGAAACTTCGTTACAGCTAAAGTTTTAGTCTTTAATGGTCGTACCTGGTTATGTTCGATCTGATGTCCTAAGTACTCTGTACTGTCCTTAAGAAACTGGCATTTTCTCCATTGTATTCGTAGACCATATTCTTCCGCTGTCTTCAGAATACTTCGTAATCGCTTCAAACCCTCAGAGATATCCTTAGCTGGTATGATCAAATCGTCCATATAAGTCAATACTTCTCCTTTCTGAATATGTTGTCGGAACACATCGTTGATGTATCTTTGGAAAATTGAAGGTGAGTTACACAGGCCAAAGGGAACTTTTAAAAATTCGTACTGGCTATCAGCAGTGACAAAGGATGTGTACTTACGGCTCTCTGGTTCTAGCTGTACATGGAAAAATCCGTTTTTGAGATCAATCGTACTGAACACCTTTGCATCTCTCAGTCTATCTAGTTGGTCTTCGATAATCGGAAGGGGATATCTATCTTTCACAACCTTTTCATTTACCTTTCGATAGTCGATGCATACCCTCAATGATCCATCTTTCTTTTTGACTGGTACAATTGGACTGGTAAATTCTGAGCAACTTGGCTGAATGACACCATCATTGAGCCAATCTCTTAACTGCTTAGCGACTTCTTGTCGTTCCTTTTCAGCCAATCTCCTTGGTCGTGTATAAATCGGTTCTTCATCTTTAAGTATCAACTTGGCCGTCACAGGGCTATTTTTAGTATGGTTCTTTTCAGGATTGTAAAGGTCTCGCAACGCCCGTATCTCTGCCGTAATTCCTGGATCCGTTAGATGAGAAAGGTCCAAATCGTCGTCTTCGATCACCATAATTTTCTTTATGTCATTCTCTTCGTTTTCTTTTTCATCTTCTATCTTCTTTTCTTCAAATTCTGTCTTGTTTTCTTTATATTCTGTCTTATTTTCAAACTTTATCACACTTCCTCCTTCAATGACCACTGTAGCTTGGGCCAGTAGATCTCTTCCGATGATCATTGCCTCGTTGATGACGTCATTAGCAACTACATGCACCTCGGTCTGGTAATGTTCGCCATAAATTACGAGGTCTCCATTGAAGTACCCTAAAGTGTCTACTTCGATTGAGGCTAATCCGGTTAATGAAATGGTTTCTTTAATAAGCGGACCTAGATGGGTGTCTTTGTAGTCTCCATACCTCATTAAATTTTTTCCACTTCCTGTATCCAGCAGTGCTAGCTTCTGTGATATACCAATCTGGACCCAAATGGTTTGTCTTCTAGGTGAAATCAACATCGCACTAGATTTTTGCTTTGTAGGACAGTTGTTAGCCAGGTGTCCTACTTGCTGACAGGAATAACATTTTCTTACTTTACGGGGTTTATCACATTTCGTGGCAATATGCCCTATCTCATCACAGCTGTAACATTTTTTGCTACTTACGACACTACTAGGCTCAGGTTTCTGTATTGGTCGATTCCCATATCTAAATTTTTCTTGTGTCATCGTATCTTCATAGCTCTTCATTCTCTTCAACAAATCAGCAGGGCTGTCGTAGAACTGCAGTGACAGAACCCTCATCAAATCAGGCTGGTTCAATCCGTTGATAATATATTTTATTATAGCATCCTCACCAATATCTCCCTTCTTAGCAATAGCCATCATATGATAAAAATATTCTTCGCACGTCTCTCCAGGCCTTTTCTTCTGTCGCATCAACTCCGCATGCACTGCTACCTCGTTGTTCGTTGTCGGAAATGCCGTTAAGAAAGAGTTTTTGAACCGTCTCCAGTCTACCGCACAGTCTGAAGCACTATCGTACCAAACGCGCGCCGCGCCGCGAAATTTAGCCGCCGAATAGAGCGCCAACGATACGTCTTCCACGCCGTACGCAGATCCGATTTGTTCTACACGTTTGATCCACTGCACTGACGTCAGCGTCGATGTTTTTGCCGGATTAAACTCAGGAATTAAATCCGCGATTTCCCGCTTATTGTTATTCGGCACCATCAAATTAGATTGTTGCAAAAAGGAGTTATTATTCACAGAACTATTCAAAAGTTCACGTTCTCGCGCTAAAAGTTGTCTCTCTCGCGCCAAAAGTTCACGTTCCCAGATCAATAATTTCAGTTCACTACTGCCATCGCCACCCGATTGGTTTATTCCAAATTCACGCGCTTCTATTGGCCGTTCCCCGCTTTGACCAATAGGCGTTCCTCCCGCTGCCGCTGCTACGTCATCGTAATCATACTCGCGCAAACCGTTACCCGAACCGCTCTCGCGTACCGACCCGTTCTCGTTCATGTTCATGGCGTCGTCACACAGACTCTCGAACAACCACAAAAAACACACCGCTATAACGTTACAATTCACCCGCACACAGCTAATAACGTTATCGGCACTAATGTTCCAGCTAACAACCCCGTTGCCACACCGTCAGTTCACCTCACTGTTCACACAACACGACCTACGCCGCCGCTTACAACTTCAATTGTTCCAAACACTCTTACTCGGTACACCTCGCGTCGCACCTTTGAAACACTATCCCGGTTGAGCCCCCAATTTTGTGGGATCGTGTTAAATGAAACGCAGGCAAAGATAAAATAATACTATTCAAAAATAATACGGTCACATTTCAAACAAGAATACAAGATGTTAAACGTTTCGATGCCCGAGGCGTACTACTAAGCTTGGCTTGAGCTTCTGTCGCAGCTTGTAGCGGGGTCCTGGTTCTGGTGCTGCGTCTGCGCACATGCCGGATCCAACATGTATATTTATGTTACGAATGCTGACATTAATAGAAAGTGCAATAACGTAACCTTTTAAATACAAATATACGCATAACGATGCAGAATATCGAGAATGTTGCGGTTAATTTTCAAGTGCGTAGAGTTTAATGGGTCAAACCCAACAAAAACTTCATACATTCACCAATGACTTTTTCTGCATATGTGATACTGTGTACCATGTGGTACACAGTAGTGGTAATGCCATGTTCAATAGTTATTTAACCAACAAGTATATTAAAAAGAGCGATTAATGATCGACACTGTTTAACGCACGAGCGATTAGCGAGTGCGTTAACTGTCGAGATCATTAATCGCCGTTTAATATTCGAGTTGGTTACAATATTTTTCGTCGATCATAGTCTTCTGGCGGCGTCTACATAGACTTTATTCATTGATGTCATTTGAGGTTATATTTATTATGATTATTTATGTAATTTTACACTGACAGTTCTGGACTGTCGCTAAACTAATTTTAAAGAATAGAAGGTTACAAATAATGGAACATATTATCCTACAATATAAAAATGGATTTATTTAATATTTATTTAGTTAATTGTTTTAACAGCATGCGCAAATCTGTCAGGTCAATCCGTCCGGATCGGCCGGATACATAAATCAATATCCATGACAAAAGACAAATACTTGCGCTAAAGTAAATGTCTAAAATCGACGAATTCAAGATTAGTTCAAAATACATATTTTTATTATCAATATGATTTTGAGTTGGGGAGACATAATTTTACGTTTTTGTGTTGCTGATCAAAACATTATTAATTTACACCAAACATGTAGACATTTTTTGTTTTGCCACATTTATTTCTATTAGATACTTGTTTGGAATGTGTTTTTTTTTTTAAGAAAATTGTAAACTTAAGGCGGTAGACCTAATTTTTTAAATATTTTTAGTTGTTATGTGATTTATTAGGTCCATAAACGCAACTTTATATCAACTTTTTGATTACTGATTTGATTAGAAAAAAAACTCAATTTGTTAACATAATGATTTTTGAAACAAATCAACTACAAAGAAAATTGTTGATACACTGTAGTGTATCTTTATTTAATAAATATATAGATCCATAGTGTAGAAAGATGTATAAAGTTAAAGTAAAAACCTATTGTTTCTACACAGTTTTATTAATTTACTTGGGTACGCGTTTCGTGTCTCACGTCACATCATCAGCACCAAATAGTCGAGAGTTTCTAACGTACAGTCTGAGGACTCATTAAGCTAAAACGGAAAGATTCCTGACGAGACGGGCAGCCGTTTCATTTCGAAGACGACGAGGAAATCTTTATTTAGCTTTTTTTCAAACTGTGAAATTTCACGTAGTAAATTTTAATCTTTCCCTTAATTTCGTATTTTTTTACCAATTATATTTAGTGAATATGACACTATCCAGAAATAAATATATTGTTGCCTCTAATGAAGTATATTATTTAAGTACGTGGACTTACACACCAGAATCATTTAGAAAATAAATTGCTTGCGGGTTATTCCGAGTGTAAACATTCGTAAATGCTGATATTTCGCGAACCATGTTGCTCGGTTCTTCAGAGTTAACTGAATACTGACGATTTACCAAAGAAATCTCCCTTTACTGCCAAAATTTACATCTTAGTGCACGCATCTGGAGCTACCGCTCCCATGTGTTTTACCCACCTGACTGCGTTAGGATCGATTTCCTGAATGTTTGTAAATTTCGCTGGCTTCTCTAATAAGACTTCGATGATAATTACTCACCCTTGCCAACATCTTCACGTCCTTTGACACTTGCTACGCCTGGTTTTTCAACTAAATCATCTTCACGTATTTACAAATGAAACGTGAACTTTACATTCATTTTGCCGGGAGTATTTATTTTCACAAACTAATCAATATTAACTTATTATTATTAATATTAACTTTTTATTATAAGATGATTATTATGGTATGTAAGTACATACCTATATAAGTAATTTAAAATTTGGTTTGGAAAACATTTTGACTACAATAATAAAAATACTGTTACTGCTTATTATCGAAAGCTTTGAAAACGAATGTTTGGACCAAATAAGAACAATACGTATGTACTAATAGACAATGTATTGCGTATTAACGAAAATAATAAAATCTTCCCAAAAAGCGAGGCATTTTGAAAACACCGCGGGAGAGCGCGGCAAAATCTGAAAAACTGAACTGTTTCGCCAAAAACGGGACGTCAGGCCACCTTACGCACGAAAGCAATCACAAAAACGACACATAAAAAAGGGAAAATTGGGGTTACTTACAAAATCCACTAAACGTAATGAATCCAGCCACCATGAGCACCGGATGCAAGTTAAACTGTTTCTCGGGGTTATCCCTCCACGCGAATCCATGTTGATACTGGATGGTCCAGTAAAGGGTCAACGCCAGCGAACCCAGTAGTAAAACGCTTGCCAGCACCACTACGACGGTATACTCGAACCAGCTTCCGCAGCCCCATTCATTCTCCTCCTCGTAATGGCGTTGTCTGGAACAAACGAAAAACGTCAGCGTCACGATTGCCAATTTTCCGGTGAAAAACTATTGGGGGTGAAGTGACCTCGTAAGAAAAAATCGTCTAGATCGAACTGCTAATGGTAGATAGATGCTAGGCTTGTGCCAGCAAAAATTTATATGGTTTTATAACAGTTTTTCACGAAGAAGTGATTACGGAAGTTTTATGTGCAACATGACGTAGATATAAATATATAGATTTGACATTAGAGTCGAGATTCTTTAAACAGATTCTTTGAAGGACCTATTTATGTTACAAACATCGTTGGAATTGTTTGTTTATCAAGACAAAAAGATTTACTATTAAAAATATACTACATATGATGATTTCATTGTTGTATTTATTGTACATTTCAATGAACAACCACTGGGTTAGTTCAGTGTCACCTGCCGCGCCCATTATAAAATATTTATATATAATTTTTAAAACAGTGGTCAACCTGCGCCTGCGTTCCCCAACAACTTACTCCATATCTTCGAGCTAAATTGCAACACATAGGAAATAGTTCTGCACTGACTACATATTTAGCACTTTACTACTGTCAAGGTCCCCTACACACATACATAATAATAACCAAGCCAGCAACCAATCTACATAATGGATCAATTTTCTCTCGGTGCTCCAATTTGAACCCTGGATGGAAATACCAATCATAGGTGATGAATGTATATTTTTGACATGATAATGTGTCTGTAAATATATTGAAAGTGTTCCTTAGGATGTGCAGATTCCTTGCAGATTTTGGTAACTTTACATCTTGCTGGTATGTTGGTAAATGCCTCAAAGTTTGAATGAAGTTTTTTAATGTACAAAAGACAAGCAATGTATAGCAGGGGTTCTCAACAGGTGGTACGCGTAACACTGGTGGTACGCGAAGGACTTCCAGGTGGTACACGAAAAGTACCAAACTGTATGGGTAAAATCATATTTATTTTGATGATAATGTTTGACCCAAAATTATAACGGCAAAATTAAATAATATTCCATTATTAAATGATGCCGTATACAGACGTATTTCTAAAATGGCAGATTGTGTAAAAGAAAGTGTAGTTATAAAGGCAAAACAAAGTAAATATAATAGAATATAATAGACAGACTAAAAACAGGTTTGGATCAAGCAGTAAAAAGATAATATTGTCTCTTCGTACTTAAATCAGAAGTTCAAGTTTTACATGCAGAAGCTAATTTCGAGTTCAAATATTGTTTCTTTGATGAATTGTGGATAGTCCGGTTAGCATATTTAGCTGATATTTTTGGAAAGTTGAATAATATAAATTTAGTTTTGCAGGGAGAAATGGTCATTTATTGTTATTGTTTATATTAGTATTTTATTATTGTAAAATTAACGCAACACTAAAAAGAAGTTAATAAAAATAAATCTAGTTTGTTGTCAGCATTAGAAGGCTTTCTTGAAAAATCATTATCGTAATAACCAAGTTATACCAGTTATTTTCCAGAAAACTATGACAATGAAAATAGGATCAGAACTCCTAAAACTATGAGTATACCAGATAACTTTATTGCCAAAGAGACACAACAATTGATAGAAACTTCCGCAGACTGATAGAAAATTTTAAGATTAATACACACCAATGGCAAGATCCAGAGGAAGAATTATTGTATAGAAATTGCAGATTTAGATTTTTAATGCCTTTTTGCACCAACAATTTATGTCAAATATAGTTGTCATCAATATTAATTTAAAGGACAAACATAGGCAATATTAATTATTGAGGCAAATTTGACCTTGAAACTAACTTTCACTGAGCTTGAAATTTTTAAAAAAATGGGTTTAGCAAAACAATCCAACTGGCATTAATATTTCGATTATTTTATATTACTTCAATGTAAGTGATGTTTTTACTTTGCTTTTGTATACCAAATGAAGTTTTGTTATATAATTGTTTATTGGTTCATCTTAGAACTTTTTTATTTTTTTCCCAAGTAGACTGTCGTTAAAAAGTTATTATTTTGGTATAAAATAATATGTAGGTATGTATATTTAGAATCTGATATAACCTTTTTTCATTTATGTACGTATTAATAATATGCATTTTTGTATAAAGGTCGGTGGTACGGAAAAATTTGAATATTTTTTGGTGGTACACGGAACCTAAAAGGTTGAGAACCCCTGATGTATAGGATACAGCTTTTCTGTTGACACAAAGATGAGTCTTGTGGTGTAAAATATTAAGCTGGGTACAATTCGTAATTCCTATATAAAAACACGAACAATTATGTATACATACACCTACCGACATTGTTAAATCTCAAATGACTTTCTCAGTCGGAACTACAAACATATGTCGGACAATTACTTTAGTAAAAGTAAATATTCAATGGCATTCCAATTAGTGATTACTGATTAGCATAGAGTAATATTTATTCTACTTTCCTCGTCTACAAGTGACAAAGAAATGCGAAAGTATCGCTCGCTTTATAGCGATCCAATAAAAACCAGCCAGCTGTTGCACGCCATGACAGCAAATGGAGGATTACACTTTCGCACGGTCATTGAAATAGGTTATTTAATTCACTGGCGAATTATTCAGTTAAGGTTGGTAAATGATGTCAGCCCACGTCGGACGCTTGCAACCATACATCGACGAGACCACGAGCATCGCAGACGTAGTACGGCGCTGCAGGATAAAATCTAACCTATTCAGAGACGCCCACGCCACATGTAAATTGTGATTTCGTCTTGGCGCGCTCTTTTGTGGAGGATTACCGACCCAAATTAGTTCCTATTTGGTAGCTAACGTTTGTTAAGCCACTTTATGGCGCCGCTGCTTTACTTTAGGACGTAATTGCAATTTAAGCAAGTGCCAAACTTTTTCCAGTCATAACGCTGATGAGCAATTACTTGGCACTGAGTTTGTAGAATAAGCTTTTAAGTACTCGGAATATGTTTTTTGTTGTTGTACTATTATGATACAGGTTATGTGAACCTGCCACAGAGCGCATAGGACAACCAGATCACATATAAAGCAATGAAGATGTGCAAATGGAAAATAAGGGAGGCATGATACCATAAACCTCATCTATAGGCTTGATCATAACATGTATATACAGCCCTAGCCAACATTCCGTAGTTTAAGAACCAACAAAGACTTTGTCTTTATAGAAAGTATGCACTATTACTTAAAGAAAATAACGTTATTATGTTTACAAGGCAAATAGATGATTACACAGAACAACATTGATCTTGTCTCAATAGTTATGACAGTTTCATTCGATAAGGGGGTTTCCGTAGATTGTGATCTTGAACGCTCACATCTCCAACAAAAAATAATGCGACGTGATTGAATTCTTTAGATATGTAGAATAGGTACCTTTAATTTAAGAACACAAAATGTTTTTAAACATACACGTGTCAGGTTTGTTCCCTTGTACTATAGTCTAGAAGTACCGAATTGTTGGCCAAACGTCAAATTTTCAAGTTGTGAATTCTGTTAAATTCTGTATCCTATATGAAAGTAAACAGGTTAACTCATTTAACACGCGTGGAATTGATGCTTAATTACAGCGCATTCAGTCATCGTAATAAACCAAAATGGCGCATAGTGCGTTCTACCACTTTTCATTATTTTAAACGCGTTCAGCAAAAATCGAATACTGAGTATATTGTTTGTTTACTTAAGTTCTAAATAACGTAAAGTGATATCGTGGACCATCCTACTGAAGGTAGGTATTTGGTATTATGTAAATATGAACGAAGAAAATTTTAAATCACCACAATTATGGAAGACATAGAAGAGCGAATTAACCTAAAATATCGTTAGACATTCAAAAACATGTTTGCACTAGTTTTCACTTATTGTAGGATATATTTATGATTCCACTCTTTATCTACAAATCCCACATATTTTGCGTAATTTCTCCGTAATTTATTTTTCTTGCGCCAAGTTTCAAATAAGTTTTTGACTGTAATGTAATGTAATTTATATTTAATAGAGCCATGGACACTTGGGACCCAATACTAGCATTAGTATAAAAATAGAGCATTAGTTTAAAAACTCGTATAAAGCGCAAAAAAATTAAAGATTCCGCTTCCGAAAGAAGTTATTTCTTTTTTACGACCATTTACGTCCGAAACTGAGCGTTCTTTTTCCATGACTACACAGAAGCGGTTCTGCGAGAATCAAGACTCAGACAGTGAAGATGAAAAACGAGTTTGTCGATCTATCATTACTTAATTGTTTAGAACTAGACGCGGAATTGATTTTCAATACACATTTTTATTATTTATTTGTTTGGTTGTTTATTTGTATTTAATCTGTTAATATCTACCTAAAAATATATTATTATAGGAAAAACTTACTTAACGAACATGTAGCTTTCTTGCAAATTTTACGTTCATGGTAGTAATAAAAGCAAAATATCCTATACAGGCAACTTTTCAGGTAAACAAAACAGTTTTTGAAAAAAAAAATGCAGTCGGTATAGATTTATAATTATGACTACGCGTCCTCGGCCACGTTTTTAATAAAGTAATTTTTTAATCTAATAATCTGCCATATGAAATCCGAATTTTGATTTTTTGTTTCTTTGAAATTTATGGTTCAGGTTCATAATCAGCTACCATACAAACCCTTTAAAGGCCAAGTTTCAAATAATTTAAGGCATATTTTTAAGTGTTTGTCCGCCAAATTGAAACCGCCATTTTGTTTTCATCAATTTAGCGTTTAGATTCGTAGTTAGCGACCTCAAAAACTACCAAAATACACGTTTGAAATAAATCAAAATATATTTTAATATAGTCGTTCGCCATATTGGACCCGTCATTTTTTTCCAAATTTTTTAGTTCAGATTCATAATCAGCGACCTCAAAAACCCAAAAAAATGTCATGTATTAACTAAATCAAAACATGGTTTTATGTAGTCGGCAGCCATAATGAATCCGCCATTTTGTTTTTGGAAAGTGCGAGTTCAGATTCATAATCAGCTATTTTAATGTAGTCGTACGCCATATTGGATCCGCCATTTTCTTTTTAGTAATTTAGAGTTTAGATTCGTAATCAGCGACCTCAAAATCCCTTATATACCAATTTTCAGAATGTTGGCCTACTTTTCGCGAGTTCAGACCACTGTGCCTTGGTTGGCAGCAAGAAAATATCAGCTGTCAAAGAATTTTATTCTTCATAGCTTAGGGTTTATATTTTTTTGTTTAACCATCTTACCGAATTCTATTGAATCACATTAAAAAGAAATGATACCCTCCTAATAAATATAATTTAAAGGGTAAACTTTATGGCAAGTGGTATAACAGCCTTACTGTCACATTATTGTAATGCCTCGGTTAAAAAACTTCTTTTACATTATAATTTTAAACTTTACGGTTTGAGGTTTCATTAAAGCCTGCGAGAGAAACGTTTAGGTTGAATCCGTTCAAATGTATTCATTTGTTCCTCAATAAATTGGCATTTCTATATGTTAAAAATACATACTATACATGTTGCATCTATTGGCTTACAGATATTGTCAAATAATAAGCAAAGCCAACTAAGTATATACAGAAAAGTACGAAGAAATAAATACGCTGCACAAGGTGATCCTAGCACGCAAAAATCTTAAATTTTTACTTTATCATACGCAGTATGGTAAAGTATTGTAATCGTGCCGAAAAAAAAAATTGGGATTTTAGCGGAAATAGGTCTTTTTGGGTCCCCTGAACATTTTTGACCAAGGTCCAAAAAAATGTCTGTGTGTGTGTGTGTGTATGTCTGTGTGTAAACGATTTTTGTGACGACGATTCCGGAGAAACTACTAAAGGTATCGGAACCAAAGTTCATATTTAGAAGTTTTGTTACCAAACTTAGAGCTGAAAAGCTTTTGGTTGAAAGGGGTCCAAAGGAACTGGTAGTTTATTCTAAGCCTTTTTGAAAGATTTTTCAAATGAGCCGCCATTTCTGTAATTTTGACAAAATAGTTAATTAATAAATTAAAGTAGAAGAAATTTTGTATAATTTATGCCTATGACATTTTTTGGTATAATTAATAGTTTAGCTTCAAGAGCAAATTCTATTTGATCGAGATCGGTCGCATCTGCATTGATATGAAATTACATAAGAGCCAGGATTTTGACAAATATTTTTTTTGTGTTGTCACATTCGAAAACAGCTGATCTCATCAGAGGTTGGAGAACCACTATGGAACGTTGCCGCTGTAGTGCGGCAAATTATAAAATACAAATTTCAAATAAAATACCAATCACCAATTTGATTGTTTGTTGATAAGAAATATCAACCCGTCTTTATATCTAATTCTAAAAACGATAAATTGCGAAAATTATAAATAAAATATAGCGATGAGTGTAGTCTTATTTTAGTATGTTGGTAGGGATGTGTCATGAACAAATATAAATCTGTCAGAATTTGAATTACCTTTTTAAGGTGTGTTTTCATTAGTGATAATGGCAGTGGTAGCAGACGCCGTTATAGTATTTCCAATAGAAAATTGCTAGTGACTCATGTTTATGTACATGCAAACTAATATGTGTCATTATCACGATATGTAAGAAATACTATAATTTCGTATTCTACCACCGCCATTAGCTACCATTACCTACCAATCGGAACGCACCTTTAAACTTGACGTTTCGTCAAAGTGGTACCAGCCTAGCATTTACTATACAGAAATCATTTATTTATTTTTTTTAAATACGTGTTTCTTAAAAAGCAACACAATAAACGTTGATGTCGCTCCTGCCAAAAACTAGATAGCGCGACTCGCTCACATGCGACGGCGACACTCCGCCTTCGGTGACACGCCGCATCACCGCTCGTCGCGCTATTCCGTACTTTCGGCATTTGTGACATAAATAACTATTATTCTAATGATGTAGTGTAGGTAGTGTCAAATGCTGATGCTTTGACAATACCTACGATTTATCTTAATAGAATAGATTCTCATGCAGCTAAACTATTAATTTTATATATTGTATGATAAAGTCATGTGCCTGGCCACATCAGATTTTTTTAACGTGTGTTTATTTGTTTTTAATTGGAACACTCAAATTATTTTTCGATATTATATAATTTTTTGTTAGTGCCAAGTGTCTAAAATTTTTATTAGGAATGTCATATTATAGTTTCTTTTATTGTACCAAATTTGTAATTTGAAATTTCATGAAATTACCTTAATTTAGCCTTAATATAGTAACAGTGTTTTTGGTAGTTCGACGTAAAGTTTTAAGGGGTGACAGATAAGATTATTTAGTCCGTATTTAATCAACATTAGCATGAATTATCACAGAAACTAGTCAAAATAGTTGCATGACATTCTTAATGTAAATTAAACATAGTTTAAGAGAAATTAATGACAGGAACTAATATATAGGATGTTGATAAAAAGAACAAGCCATCTAAATGTTAGTAGGGAATGACTACGTGTGAGAATAACTCTGTACATCGTATCTAATTTCTTCAGCATCTACTTATTGGCTTTGTTTAGTACGCCCTCAACCATATTTTCTTTAACAACATATATCGCAGTATTCACTTGGGAACATTTCAGCTGGATACAGTTGGAAAGATAACTTTTCAGTATTCGTAATATTTTGAAATATACAGGGTGTTTCCATATATATAAAAAGGCACAGTTTTGCAACCACGCTTAAACACAACACCCTGTATAAATGGAAATATATTTTTATTGTGGAAATTGATTAGTCAAACAGCTTTTATATACAGCATTTTTATCTTACTATGTATTTTAGGAATTACACTAATAAAATATTTTTTTAATGTGAAGTGGTAGAAATATCAAAAAATAATTCCTATTCGTATTCTATAAAAAACACAACACATAGAAATGACCAATCATACCTTCTGTACCATTAAAATGTCGGCCAGACTGAATTTCATTAATTTTTTTAAACCGAGTTTTTGAGAATTCAGACTTGAGACCACATAAAGGCCGGATACCTATTGATAGAAATGGTAATATAACGCCTTAGAAGAGACTCGAAAAGAAAGATAGTAGCAAAAGAGCAAAAGTTAGTTTATTATTGTTTTGCAAGTAATGGACCTGATATAACTTCTCAGACTTCTACTCAAATATGTCAAATCGACTTTTCAACAAACGTATCCACATCATTACAGTAATTTAATGTAGTTCTCTTTCATTCTATGTTCGCGTGGTTTCTAATCTATGAAGTGTGAAGAGATTAACACAAAGAAAGGTCAGGCCAGTCCCATTAACTTCACGGTTCCTAATTCAAATAAGTATATCCTAAGCAGTTAACATTTTAGCGACAGATGCAAATCTAGGTCCTCAGCGAGATCAAACGCTCCAATAGTTAAGTTTGGACGACGGGTTTTAGTGTCACCGGGCCAACCTACAAAGACGGTGGTAAGCTGCTTAATTGCTGGGAACAAATTGTTAAGTACTTTCGCTATAGAAAATAATAAACGCCTGCAAGGAAAGATTTCCTTGAGGTGATTCGTTTGAAAATACTTGTTGGGCATAGTTACTGTTAGAAATCTAGAATTTAGTTAAGATTTCTTAAATGTTGTATGCAGGAATGTGAAGGGTTTCAAATGCTTTTGGTTAAAAAGCCTTCCGTGGACTAAAATGCGCTCATATTACTTCCTCAATCTTCTCCAAGCTAATGTAAGACTTTCACAAATCAATATCGTGCTCGAGACACACCAATATTGAGTCGTGACTTCTAGTAACTCAGGTCTTTCTCCAATCCGTCGTGCGTCCTCTCCAGCGTATTGACCTACTCCTAAACTGGCTCAAATTGTTTACCAACAGACATCTACGAGAGCTACGTGCATCGTGGCGTTCGTACATAACGTAACCTTGTTAATTCTTGTTTGACTCCTTCCATAAATTCCTTTGGCTCAATATAGTAGACTAAAATTATCTTGATTAACATTAATTAACACCTTTTCCTGTTGCGTTAATTGTAATAATGAACTGGGACTAGTGCGCATTTGTACTATGCGAGTGAGATAGTCAAACGCAATCTGATCAATAGGAATAAACGTATAGTTTTTACTACTATTATAATATAAAAAACAAAAAAGTTTATTGTCACCTTCTTCTTATTATGTAAGCAGGATATATTGACCAAATTCTACATAAATATCGATTCTGTGCGATTTGCTAACAATCGACATAATCCATACATATTAGGGCTTCCAATCCCGAACAAAATACTGATCCCGGGATTTCGGGATTAATGCTTTTGTAATCCCGGGATCCCGGGATTCGAATAAAAGCGAAAATTTCCGGATCAAAACGCCTGAAATGAGAAAAGTTACAAAATCCACCAAATATACTTTATTGGACAATATCTTTTACCCCGAAACCTGACCAACGTTTTCAGGTTTTACCGTAAGTACAGAACCAAAATTGACGGTTTAAAAGGTAAAACGTGTCAAAGTGTGCGTATGGACATCAGTAATAACAAAATGTATACTCTATTGGATAATAACTTGCTCCTATATCTTAAATTTGCTCAAAAATGTTGCTCTTTTGTAGAATGTTTCAAGAATCGTCACGGCAAAAGAAATTGTTTGATCGAGCCAAATTTTCAATTTTTCACGTTGATGCCAATAAAACATTTTGACGAAATTTTGTTTTTACTTTATCATACGCAGTATGTAAAGTATTGTAATCGTGTCGAAAAAAAAAATGAGATTTTAGTGGAAATAGGTCTTTTTGGGTCCCCTGAACATTTTTGACCAAGGTACAAAAAAATGTCTGTGTGTGTGTGTGTGTGTGTGTGTATGTGTGTGTGTACCCGTTTTTGGTGGAGACGGTTCCGGGGAAACTACTAAAGGCACCGGGACGAAAGTTCATATTTAGAAGTTTCCTAACTGAACTTAGAGCTGAAAAGCTTTTGGTTCAAAAGGGTCCAAAGGAACGGGCTATTTACTCCTAGCATTTTTCAACGATTTTGCAATTGAGCCGCTATTTCTGTAATTTCGTCAAAATAGTTAAATAATAAATTAAAGCAGAGGAAATTTTGAATAATTTATGCCTATGACATTTTTTGGTAAAATTAATAGTTTAGCTGCAAGAGCAAATTCTATTTGATTGAGATCGGTCGCATCTGCATTGATATGAAACTACATAGTAGCCAGGATTTTGACAAATATTTTTTTGTGCTGTCACCACAGAAATGTCTATGGCTGTCACACTCGAAAACAGCTGATTCCATCAGAGGTTGGGGAGCCGCTATGGAACGTTGCCGCTCTAGTGTGGAAAGTACAAAATTCAAATAAAATAGGATCACAAATTTGATTGTTTGTAGCGATGAGTGCAGTTATATTTTAGTATGTTGGTACGGATGTGACATCTACTGTGTCATGAACGAATATAAATCTGTCAGAATTTGAATTAGCTTTTTAAACTTGACGTTTCGTAGAAGTGGTATCAACCTAACATTTCCTATACAGAAATATATCCATTTTTGATTTTTTTAAATACGTTTTTCTCAAGCAACACTAAAAACGTTGATGTCACTCCTGCCGAAAACTACATAGCGCGACTCGCTGACATGCGACGGCGACGCTCCGCCATCGGTGACGCGCCGCAACACCGCTCGTCGCGCTATTCCGTACTTTCGGCACTTGTGAGATAAATAACTATTATTCTGATGACAGTAGGTAGTGTCAAATGCTGATGCTTTGACAATACCTACTATTGATGCTATTGACTATCAAAATATCTGTCAAATCCTGGCTGACTAGTTTAATTTTAATGCAGACCCGATTTATCTCAATCAAATAGATTCTCATGCAGGTAAACTATTAATTTTATATTTTGTATGATAAAGTTATGTGCCTGGCCACATCAGATTTTTTTCTTTAAGATAAAATTGGATACCTTTAGAATTCATACGTCATGGCGATTATTCAAGTGAAGACGTTATTTATTGTTAAAAACTGATGAATTATTCAGTGCAACTTCTTAGAATATTAAATATTCCATTTTTTGTCAAGAAAAAAATTAATATTACTTGTACGTCTTTCGGTTTTCTCAAACACAGTTTAAATAGCCCAACCCACATTAAAGATTTGTTTTATCTAAGTGCACTTTTTGACAAAAATTTCCACTAAAATAGCATAAATAGCGATAATTGTGCGATGAAGAAATGTCAGAAATGTCAAAGCTCATCACAAACTCTAGATGCTTCGTACCAAGATATTTCATTCTTTATTTTATGGTAAAATCCTTAAACTGGACGAAACTTTTTTGCTGTATTTTATTACCTATTTACTAGTTTCTGTAGTAGGTACATCACTGTATCCAGGTAAAGAAGTCCGCCACATTTTTTTAAAATTTTTTTACGTTTATGTTTTTTTTTCTATTTTAAATACAGCCTGTACTTTTTGTTGATTCGTATAGTGAATAAAATTCCTTAAGCAAGTTGAAAACACAAACATTAATTTTCTAAATTTAAAATTTATTGGTTGCATTTGTTGTCATTAATCATTAACTTCATGAAGAATACATTTGGTACGAAATTGATAAGAAACCACTTTCAAAAATGTCATACAATTCCAGTATTCAGCCAAGTTTTTAGGTAAGTCGGTTATAATTTGTTTGCCCCATTTTTTAGTGTATGAAGCAACATCCCCAGACATCAAGAATTAAAGGTGACAGAATCGGAAATGAGAAAAAATGATTATGCCATAAAAAATGTTTTAAATCACGTGACCTAAAACGTCGTCAACTTGATTTTTTAATTAAGTTAAATCAACCAAAAATCGAATAATTTTAGTATGAAAAGCAATGACAGTTTTCTGTCGCCGAAAATTAAAGGACTCTGCAGGCTATTAAATAAAAACAACTAAAACCCCTTAAAAATATTATTTTATACAGATTCTACTGGTTTTTATTTAAGAAATGCTGACTTTAAGTATAAAGTACATTAAAAAAATATTTTTAAAATTATATTTTCTAGCATTTTTATTCTGATTTTTGTTAATTTTAGTGACACAGAAATGATCATACTTTCATGAAAAAAAAAAGTATATCATTTTAAGATATACTTTGAGACTCGTTTAAAGTTAATAGGACATTAGCTTCATCCGCTATAAACTCCGAAAATTTCCAAAATCACGTTTCTTAACTTTATTAATCAACAATCTTAGACAAAGAAATACATTGAAGTCTATTCTGTCTTCATATTCCTTCAATTTCTTCAATTGAATTATCCCTTTTTTGGTTATTGCTACCATAGTTATGCACCCTTTAAGACAATTAAAGGTTCCATCAAAATCAATAAGATGGTGGTCAACTGTGTATTTTAATAATTCACAATTGAAGTTATATGACCTAAATTGTAAGTTCCTGACCCAAGTTATAGTTTGAATTTGAATTTTCTAATTTATTTGGTTAGAAGTTAAGTAATACAATAACAAACACTATTGTTTACATATTTATGATTTCTCTCCACTAATGCATAGCGGTCTAAGTACAACGTACCCTTTAAAATGCTTTTTGCAAACTGCTTTTCAATTGTGTCTATACAATATGTGAACTAAGAAGAAGATTCCCATATCAAATATCTATTTATTCAGTTACCATCAATTACTCTAAGCGGACATCCATTAAGTAGCGCACTCTAATCCTGTGCAAATGCAAAACATAAACTTATCAAAGTACTCTTGATACACGATATTGAATTACTGAATGCGGCCCTGCTGTGCAAGAAGCTCTGCGTACTATGATATATACCTTTACACAAAGCGTTATTAATATTGAGTTTCCTCTTTAGAGTATCAAGTTTACATTGTATAAGGTCATTATACCGCAGCCTCTCTTTACAACTACCAGTCACTGAACGTACTCAGAAACGATGCTGTGGAATAAATTGAACGTACTAAAGAAACAGTTAGTTGCTAATAAAATAACAGAAAGCATATATCTTTAATTTGATTAACATTGTTCATTTTTAAATATGAACCGCATCATATTTGAGCATAATCTAACGGACCGGACGATCAAAACGTAACCTCCGCTTTGAATTGCCAAGAGTTCAAATTTGATTATAGGTACCAATTATGAAACTGAACTGGTCCCAAACTACAGACGAAAGAGTTCCCGCGTCGATATAATATTGGTCAATTATGGCGCGCAGTTGAAAAAGCAACTCGTTTTGGATGAGTAGAGCATCGTCGAACTGTAAATTTCAATTCTCAATCGGTCAACGACTTACGTAGACCTTACCTATACCTTTACAGATCGGTTATACTTACAAGAAACCAACTAGCGTCAATCCATACCACAATTAAATGGACAGTATTTAAACCTGTAGCACACTTTAGGATTTATTAAGGTACTTGTTTTGTTAATTTTCAATTTGATTCTTGATTCAATTACACTGGTTATTACGATAAAATTCTAATCTCCACCTCAAATATGCATTAAATTAAATCACTGCATTTAGACCCCAGTGGGTCCCTTATGCTGCCCCCTGATGCTGAATCTTTAATGTTGGCCAATGTTTGCCAGTAGTAAACGCAGTAGTATAGATTTTGGTGTTGGGCGGATAAAATGTGATTAATTGTCCAATCTTGTTCACATTCACTGCAAATACAGTGTCTTATATTATCATGTTATACGTGACATTCCGTAGAAGGCAATGTCCCGTGAGGATGGTCCCTAGGTGTCTAGGTGGTCTAAGGTCTAAGGTCTAATGTCGCTTCTGGACATAACAGGTATGCCTTTGCAGTCACCTGGTCCGGAAATGTGGCATAAGTTGTTGTGACATGAGATGTAAAGATTCTGCGCACCAGTTATGTGTTGAATAAACTACGAAGAATGAAATAAAATGTGCGTAACCTTGATGTAAAATGCCAAACGTTAAAAACAAACAATGGTGTGCGTATTTAGAAGACCATAACAGTGAATTAATTACGTTTACTTTCATTTGAGAGATGCAAATCAGTACAAGGAATTTGACCACTATTGCAATGTATCTACTTTCTGGCATCTGCAGATGGTTTGGATTGCAGTAATCTGGTGGTTGTTAAATATACACCAACTGGTATTTCAGACTATTTATTACGCCTTTCTCATGCCCAAACTAGGTGTTTTGGTTCTGCTGGTTAACAACAGCATGTCATAATAACCATATTTTTATAACTAATGCCTCTAAAATCAGTAACTTTAAGTAGGTACATCTGAGTGATGGGCATAATCGAATGAATTGAAGAATGGAATTATTCATATTCCAATGATTTTGGTAATCGAATAATTCTGCACTCGATTACGTTTTCTGTGTCCCAAAAGGTTTGACACATGATAGCTTTACGCAATCGAGACTTTCCTGTGTCCTATCTTTGAAGTTGAAGAAACAAGATTACCTTAGCAGAAGAAACGCATTTATTATTACTATATACTTACTATATTTTTTATTTTTTAATCGATTATATCATTTGAATCACTAGTATGAGATGAGAGGATCTACAGCGTGCCTCCAGAAGCAAGACAAGAATCCACACTCTACCACTAGCCAGTACAGCAGCAACGCTCTGCAACTAGCCATTAGCTGCGCAGGTAGGGTTGCTAACAATGTGCCTATGCTGACCCGGAGAAAAATAATTGTATTATGAAACATAAGTTTAAATTAATTACAGCCGCCACAGAAATGTGCGGCTTCGACACATACTTTTTAGTAACGCCTTGGTGTGAAATTTGGATATAGGTTGTGTAGACAGCGATGAGATCTAGATGCTAATTACTAAGTAAATTAATTTATTTCAATTAATGTCTACTAGTTTTCCCTCTTTTCGTTTCTGCGTCTTATTAACGATTTTTACTTTATCATAATAAATTTCATTTGCATATCTCGACCGGTTTCACAGCAATAAATAAATAGTCAGTTTTTAAGAAAAACTTTAATCTCAGAAAACAAAGCATTTGCGGACGTTTATACGTTTATATAGCAAACTGTTATTATTTTGTCATGCAGAATCACCCCCTAAAGCTTGTACAACTTATTTACTAACACCCTGTATATAAAATTAATATTTTTGCTGTATGAGATTCTACATGATCGAGATCGGTCGTGTCTGCATTAAAATAAAACTAGTTAGCCAGGATTGTCGAAAGATCAGCGATTGACCCTACGTACTGTGAATGGAATGAAAATATCTGTCAAATCCTGGCTAACTAGTTTAATATTAATGCAGACACGACCGATCCCGATCAAATAGAATTTGCTCATGCAGCTAAACTATTAATTTTACCAAAGAATGTTATGTTTATATTTATACAAACGTTCCTCTACTTTAATTTATTATTTAACTATTTTGACGAAATTATAGAAATGGCGTTGCAAAATCATTGAAAAATGCTTAGACAAAACATCCAGTTCCTTTGGACTCTTCTGAACAAAAACCTTTTCAGCTCTGGCACAGAAGCTCTGGGAACTTTGGTCATGCAACTTCTAAATTGAAGTTTCGTCCCGATACCTTTAGTAGTTTCTCCGGAGTCGTCGCCACAAAAACGGGTACATACACATAGCCACTTTATCATACTATGTATGATAAAGTAAAAAGTATTCCATTGCAGAAAAATGTCTTCGAAGTGGGATGGGGGAATTCGAAGGGGGAATTCGAAGTGGGAAGTGATGGTCCAGGATAAACGGTGCGCCCGTAAACAAGGGTTTTTTTACCCCCAAATATAGCCAACCGACGCCTATGCGTTGTGATATATTTTTAAATGATTGTCTTGAGTTGAACTTAATAAATAATGTTATTGGCGTTGGCCCGTAGTCACTGATAGATTCTATTTAACGTAAATAATAATATAATCAAACATTCAGTAAATATTTCGATATGATCTTCAGGATAGTTTCCTGAATCTAATGCTATTTTTTTCATAGGTCGATGTTTAATTTATTCTTTTCGACGATTTTGCGTCTAAATTGACTAGACGTTTACTATTTACTATACATAATTAAAATTCCTATTGGACGCTTATTTTCTGAGTTGATTACGTAAGCAACTCATCACTATGCGAAGGGAATGTGTAATCGTCTCTTTCTTTGCATTCGAATATCCTTGGCGAATAGTGCAACGCACATAACCTATAAATAACAATATAATTAATTATGGAGGCTCCCGCTAATACATTCATCCTGGGTACCACTCCTTTCTCAAGCTGCCTCTTAATGTTTACTCCTTGCGCATTTGGTTTATTAAAACCAGAAGACCGCGCTAGCCCTTCGCGCGCCGTCGATAATATCGCCTACTTTACTGCCATCCACAGGTGTGTTTGCCGAGGTTAGAACCCATTTAATTTGCCTAACGGAAAGAAATATACGACGTCGTGTGGGCTCATTATGAAACAACGCTATGCCCACGCCCTTTCGCCACTTTTACAACTTTTTCCTACGGTAGATCACGAACACATTCGGCTTTTGTTCGGAGAGATTGCAGGTCTCCAGGTGCCTGCAGATGGTGCTCTTGTGAACCGTTAAAGCTTCGCAGTTGCATTTTCTTTTTGGAATAAACAAACACATAAACAGTAGATTTAATATTGCTGATGAAAGTCACACTATGCATTTGTTTGTTTTCGAGCTCCGATACTGGCGTACGCATACCGAGTATAAAATGTTACGCACCAAATGTAGTATTAAGTATGTATAATGATATTTCAAATGTGAGTTAATTAATTATTATTAATGCATATTTTTAACACGTCTGTAAATTGTGTGTGGACAGGATATTAAGTGGCCCAGAAGTTAAACACTCATCAGATCATATTAATAGACAATGATCAAATCAAGTACATCTCTATCTAACATACGTTTGTCGTTTATGATTTTACTTATATACCAATCGTTTGGGAATTACTAAGGACCGTTTTGGAGTAGGTACATTCTTTTCGTATGGGAGTAAATTTTTCGGAACAACAAAGTTGTTTTTTAGCGTCAAGTTGGCCCCCAACTTTCACATTTTTTATTCATTTTGATTTTGATTTGTGCGTTTTAGTTATATATTGTAAGTATTCCTTCAGAAACTGTAAAATTGCCGTAAAATTGATTGGAAAATTCATACTCAAGTAATACATATATGTATAATACACTGTGTGTTAAAATTGACGAATCACTAAAAATGTGTCCCAATTTCAAAGTTGGTTACTCTCAAGCAGCTCATTCGATTTTTATGATGTTCTTGTTATATTTAATAAAATTTAATTTTTTATTTTTTTGTGAAATTTGTGGCATTCCGATGTTACTACCACAGAAATCCAGTCGAGCCAAACGGTAGTCCAAATTATCTAAAACCATTTGTTCTTTGATTCACTTCAAGTTTCGTTATCTGAAAACCTATGTGGGAGTACATGAATTTTCAGCTAACATAAAATGAAGTGAATCAAAGAACAAATGGTTTTAAACAGATTGAGATAAACAGAAAAACAAACGAGGATTAGCCGTGTTTAAAGTTGATTATCGTGTCAGTCAATCACTGGCGTGCCACAAAATGTCACGTCAATAAGTTTTCAATTATTAGTTAAATTGCCCAAAATAAAAATTGTTGTATAAACATACGAGAAAAAATAAAGAAATGTACAATGTGTCCAAATGAGAACAATGTCATGAATTACTGACTCCTTTGTTCACAAACTTTAGTCATAGATTTGACAAACCGTTTTATATTGAAATGTTGAGACTGTGTACAGTGCACAATTTATTGTCCAATTGATTTCAAATTTATATCGTTTTTTATTCATGGCGAAAGAGTTAATTTGTGATTTTAGTGAAAAACATTTATAGCATTCAAAGTTTAGAAAAATGACAAGAAGCTAAACAACTATCCTGACCAAGACAAAATATCGAACGAATAACAATGACAACGATCTTCATAGTATAGTTATCATAGCATGTGAATCCGCAGAAACGCAAAAATTATGAATTGAATTTAGTTTGTGAGATAAAGAAATTGTACTAATTTTATTTTTAAAGACACGCTCAATTAATACCAACTGTGTATCTACATTTTCTGTCTGGTAAGGTGAATAATATTGGATAAAATCAAAGTTATTTCGAGACCTTTCGGGGGAAGACTACAAATCGGACTACCCATTATAGAAGGGTCCTACATCTATTATTTGGCAAAACACCCAATCTCGCCTGTTTTTCGTTTAAAAATCGTATAATGCGTATTTTTGGTTACATTCGGAATCAGATATATCAAAAACCTCCCGTAAAAATCATATGTAATTTTCTGTAATTTTTTTGATTTTATAATCTAATAACAAAATACATATGTAAATACATATTATAAATAAAATTCAAGGTTACTGTAAGTATACATGCTTTTTTGCTTCTTCATTTAATATTATTTAAGGAGAAATACTGTTTCCTGGTGTAGTCAAAAAAGTATAATACACCCACGTTACAGGTTGAAGCGATGAGAGAGTCTAAAAGGTCATGAAACGTTATATAATTACTTTCATTGCTGGAAGCACTCGCGCTATCAACTACATAGGAAACCAACAATACCTCTATTCAACTCCACAATCACTAAATTTAAACCTTACCACGTCGTTGAAGTATGCTGTTTTGTTACTAATTATCGTGTTTTTTTTTAAGACAGGTTTGCCGCGTCAACAAACTTTGCAAAATGGAATGACTGTGTTTCACGATATTATACCACATGCATAAAGCAAATTATTCATCTCAAAAATTTCAATATGCCGCATTCCATTTTAAATGTCACTTATACTACACAATGTTTTAATTATGTTGTAAATAATATTAGTCAGTATTTATATTGAGTCATTCAAATTTAAGGACG
The DNA here is from genome assembly GCA_964023965.1 of Melinopterus prodromus. Classification (NCBI taxonomy): domain Eukaryota; kingdom Metazoa; phylum Arthropoda; class Insecta; order Coleoptera; family Scarabaeidae; genus Melinopterus; species Melinopterus prodromus. The sequence continues at coordinate 44,983,123 of OZ030392.1, forward strand.
AAGTAGTAAATCTCCACATAATTTATAATGAGATTTAGAGATAAAATAAATTAGATTTGTTTGCTTGGTTATCTTAAAAACAATTATTTAACAGCGAAAGGGTAAATATGTTACATTATCAGTTCAAATATTTGTTTGGTATTTGGATTATTTTTACATTATACTAAATTGGGGCGACAACGGTTACACGTGGCGTTGTGCCATTTCAACAGTAGAAACCAACGGCCTACTGCTTACTATGTACTTAGTTTGAAGACATATGAATTTCTATGCACAAGAATCTAGATATTTTTATAAACCAGTATTCAAATATTAACTTTTAAGATGTATCTATTATGATGGTATGTAACATGGACTCTATACAGAACTTTAGTTTGCATACCAACAATTTCGAATAAGATACTTTGTTTCTAGTAGTGACGCCATATAACCGGTAAACAACCCTTGGATGAGTGGTCAGTTACGTGACTAATGGAACTTTTATTTTTGAAAAATAAGTGTTGTAAGTAGCAGAAGAAATGAAAAAAACTAAAACAAAATAAGCAAATGTCCTATACTAAGCATTATAATGTTTTAAAGTCTTTTTAATACTAAAGCTCATTTTATCAAACCTTTCACAAAAAGTAAGCAAAAATAACCAAATAATATATGTTTTCAAACTTAATTATTTACTGTAATCAATGCTACTAACATTTTCATTTGAATACTGACAAATTAAAATGCAAATCATACCACAACATGTCTTAAATAAACGAGATAAATGTGAAATAAATAATTCTAACTTTTTGTTTTAATGCTTATGCAGAACATTTTTTGTTTGTTTTCAATTACTAATTCGGGAAATACTTAATCCACGTAGCAGGTAGACCCTTATTTGTAACATTCGGCATTTTAAATAAAATAAGAAATGCCATGTTTTTTAATTTAAATTAATTTTGTTTAGGCTCATTTAAATCCGCTAAGCTCAATCCGTTTTAAGGGAAATATATTTTCTGCTAACAGTATTTAATTTACGTGAAGTTTAAGAATAATAATTTACAGTTAACATATGCTAACATGTCTATAATTTACCGATAGTATCTTCCAATATCGTAAACATATCTAGGTTAATTACTACAACATTATTAATCGGAACTGAACCGACCGGGACCTGATATCGTGATCTTTGATAATGCGCTTATTACAGTAGTACATCGCTTGAAGGCTTTTAGCTGTATACATGTACATACGGGAATCTGTATTATATAGAAAGTGACTGAAATAATCATTGAGCAGTTGAGGTGTAACGACTTTGGCATTTGGCGCGAGGTAGAAATTATGTAGAAAACCTTTCTTAGCTCCAAGCTTCTTAATCGCATGATAAAGTACAGTGCTGTGCTGTCTATAAAGGAGATAATGATGTTATACTATAGAAATAGCATGATCCAGAACTCAAGGTGTCAAAAAAAATGTGTACTGCGTTAATGTGTTCGATTTTATAAATATCTAGGTGTTGCTTGGTATGTCATCAATCAATTATTTACACCCAGAAGCTCTATAACAATATACTTTCAGGATTAAGTAAATGCTTCTTGTAGTGATTACTATCACTTACTTTCTAAGTATTTGCTTAAATTAATGTAAACAAAGAAAAGTATTTACTTCACCTTGTACGTAAATATTTGGGAGGAAGTCAATTCTTCTTAGACAACTTCATATAGTAAAAGTGTCATCAAATCCAAATATTTGTTGATATTTGAGGTTGAAAGTGTGGACTTTTTTATCTGTGGTTAATGAAAACAGAGGTGGAGCATAGATAGAAGACAGAAATCATAATAATTCTTCACTACATAAGTGATCCAGAATACCAAAGCAGAGTATCTGAAGATTTTGAAATTCATCATACTACAATCTGTAAAACAAATAGATTCTCATTCTGGAAGTACGAAATCTATATACAGGCAATTGAAATGCAACAACAATAAATATTGTCCAATTAGATAGAATTATTGGTTAATACTATGGTGACATGCAGACGGGATGCAAATTTTAAATAAATCAAAAATTACAGCCACAACTTGGATTTGAACCAGGTTGTGGCTACTATGTTACCATAGTATTAACCTATACTATTACTTTTTCAGTTAGATAGTATTAGATCATAATATTATTTGTTGAGTGTTGGCGGCTACGGATTAGCCCTTTGGGCTCTACCACTATTTAGGTTTACTTGTTTTAATATTTTGGACTTTGTACAACATAAGTAAATAAACTGCACTAAACTATATAGCAAATACTACATAGCTAAAATAATTTATTATTCACTCCGAAAAAAGTATTGTTTTTACGGTTTTTAATAATTTTCTAGACAATAGTAGCAATCACCAACATTTGTTTATTTATTTATTATTTTATTATCATAAAACATTTTGCGCTGATACATATCTAAATAATTAGTACGTATATTATTGATATCTGTATTTAACTATAATAATAATAATAATTAAGCTGTGTTACAAAAAAGAAACGAAACGCACTTTTCACGAGGCGTAGCGGGAGTTGTTGAGCTGGTAGAGCTGAACAAAATGACAGCTGCAATTTTCCAAACACCCCCAAAATCTCGTTTTTTTTCAGAAAAATCGTTTTTGGGTTCTTGCACTTGATAAAAATTCATAACTCCGCCCTTTTCTACTCGATTTCCAAAGTAAAAAATGCAAATGAAAGAGGAAGCATACACCATATGTATTGTTCAGTCAGATGTCATAAGAAATCGAAGTTATGGACGTTCAAGTTCAGAATTTTCCAATTATTTTCAGATATTTTCATCTTTAACAACAATTTGATGACCTGTTTGAACCCGTAATATAGTTTTGCTACTTTTTATTGAAAGCCCATTTACATTGGCGTCTAATACGCGTTTATTTATTAGAATCGGTTAATATTTAACAGAATTATCAAATTTTATTGACCGGCTAGACACATCACACTATGAAGAAGAAATATACAGGCTGACTGTAATAAATCCATAGTCTTTATACACATTAATTAGACATTACTAGCACCTATATTTACAATGTTATTGTAAAATTATGACACTGTTTTTTTCTTTTTGTTGTTACCTGCCAGACTATCACAATATTTCACTAAGTACATTAGAGTTTAAGTTCATTACATTTCCAGGTATATTTGGGTTCAAAATAAATTGCACAACAGTAAAATTTTCACTCGTTTATTCGAACAGTACCGAGTTACTATAGTGATTTACGAAAAAAAAAAACGAGAAATACAACGAAACTTAAAAAATAAAAAATTTACTCGGTCTCCGTCTTTTATACAATACGTCATCTGTTTCGCGTTTAAGTGACCAGCAGTAGTCTGCGATCATGTTGGTGGAGTATTTTTCTTGAAAACGTTTTTCAATAACTTCCATTTCCTGATGAAACGGTTCACCTTGTTCGTCAATGAGTCGGCCAAGGCCCAAGACTGTTCGGAAAGAAATTCAAATGAGAAGTTTGAAGATGCCATATCATCGGTGTAGAAAAGGCCATTCCAGTTCTTGGGTTATCAAAATTTTTTGATTTCCATGGTTTCAATTTTGTCGAACAAACTACACCCACGTATTCTGGTTCATACCAGCGACTTGCGGTGTAAACACGGTCCAAAAACTTGTTGTATGCCTCAACCACTCACTGATTTATTTTTTACTTTATCATACGCAGTATAATAAAGTATTGTAATCGTACCGAAGAAAAAAAATTTTAGCGGAAATAGGTCGTATATATACATATTTCTCAAAACGCAACACAATAAACGTTGATGTCACTCCTCCCAAAAAACTAGATGGCGCCAGTCGCTCACGTGCGACGGCGACGCTTCGCCTTCGGTGCTTTCGGCACTTGTGACATAAATAACTATTATTCTAATGACGTAGTGTAGGTAGTGTCAAGTGCTGATGCTTTGACAATACCTACGATTTATCTCAATAAAATAGATTCTCATGCAGCTAAACTATTAACTTTATATATTGTATGATAAAGTCATGTGCCTGGCCACATCAGATTTTTTATATTTGCACTGAAACATGCACTAAAGCTGATTTCTTACTGCTTATGGATAAGTTTGATTGTTATTTTATATGAAATTTGGTGATACTAAAGATCTACATCGTCCTAGTAGTAAACACAATTGTAATAGGTTAAGATTATCGATTGATGATTTTACGATATTTGGGGACAAGTCGAATAGTACTTAGTAAACATATTAGATAGACTAAAATACAATAAAACAAGGTAATAAACAAACAAAATAATGTCTAGTTAATGTGAATCAAGAGTACGGATTTATTACGGTCGGGCTGTAGGTATATTCTTTCTGTCAATAAAAAATAGAAATAACATATTATGGATTGAAACATGTCATCAAACTGTTGTTAAAGTTCAGAAAATCTGAAAATAATGGGAAGCTTCTGAATTTGAACGTACATAACTTTTCGACTTTTTATTTGATCTGACCGAACAGTACACCCTTATAATGGCCTGTGTTCTCTTTTTCAATTGCATTTTATTTTGGAAATCGAATGGAAAAGGACGGAGTTCTGCATTTTTATACACAAAAACAGTTTTTTTTAAAAGAATCCAGTTTTTGGAAGTGTTTGAAAAATTTCGCATATGCCATTATGTTCAATTCTACCAGTTCAACAACTTACACTATAAGTAAGAACTATAACTTAACTTACACTATGTCTCGTCAAAAGTATACTTTTACTGTAACGCAGTGTTATTTGTAAGCAGATGGTACAAAATAGCGTACCCGAATTTACTTGCCAAGTTTATGTAATGAAATTGAATCGTTGAGTTCATAATCATGAATTAATTAACTTTCCCTAAAATATTCCACGCAGTCTACTACCATATACATCACAGTTCAATATACACTTGAAGATAAATAATACAGGTATCAACACCAGTTATATGATAAAAAGTTTAAAATTTTGCTAGTCCTTTTATGTCCTTTATGTAGTGACACTTAAACGTTTGAATAATAGGACGTGGTGGCTTAACAATGTTTAATTTCCATCTGTTCTGAAATCTCATAATCACAAATCAATCTTCTCTTCTTTAATAACCCTTGTGGTGTCAAAAGAACAATATGTATTTGAAACTCATGACATTCATTCGCTTTTTATCAGTCTAACGGTAGCTATGGTGACCTACTGGCCGTGCCATTGGAAAGAAGAAAAGGACGTGAACGGCTACTATATGGGCTACTTCCAGTTGTTTATGGCCTTATCTATGCCATGTACATATCGTTATTTGTTCGCCTCACAAATCCGTACAATTCAGAAGCAGGTATGTACGTTTGTATGAAAACTTTTAACGGTCTGTACACTGCAGAAAAATTAATCACCGTTACGCAACTATCCGCATGATAGTGGGCTTTGTTGGCAATACGGGCAAATTTACATTTTTATGGAGTATTTTTGATAAGCCGTCAGACGGCCTTGCGCAAAAAAATACGTCATTCTCCAAATTTAGTCTGTCGTATCTTCTCGCAATTATAATTTGTAATTAGACACGGCATTATTTGGGTGTAATTATAACTTAATATGCGAGAGGTTATCTTAGTTGACATACATTAGTGGAGCATAAAATGTGATCTGTATGTGTTATTATAAATTGGCATTGGTGTAAATTGACGATTTCAGTACGTAACAACGCATTACGGCAATAACTGCACTAGCAAGGGTATATTATGTACTATATTTATAGCATGTCTGTTTCCTAATTCCAATTATAAAGTGACTCATGGCAAAATGATTTTAATTGCCCTTAATTTTCACTACCGGCTTTACATTGAATAATATAAATTGCTAGTTACGGAAAACCATACTGCAAAAGTCCACAGTGGCGTATTGGCTATTTCTAAATCTTACAGTGTATCCCACTTGATATGAGCTCACCTAATTGTGCACCTAATTTACTCAATAATGCATAACGTGCATAATGCACGTTAAATAACTCTTGCATAGAATTGAAATTTCCTTTCAAAACTCCTGGATGTGTGAAGCCTCCACCCAACGTGTTTTGCCAAAGATGCGAAATTTAGCCGTTATAAAAAGTGTAACCGAGTAACATATCCACATACACATACGGTAGGTACATTTAACTGTTTTTTATTCTGTATTATGTAGATTCAGAAAAAAAAATAAAGTAAAAAAAACTGGTGTCGCAAGTCGTCTCAGTATTCGGACGTTCGTAGGAGCCAGAAAAGAAAAACAGATTTGTACTAGCATCGCCACATAGTTGTACGTGCGTCCATACCGTGGTGGTTACTGAAAAGTTTGCTCAGGGTTGCCAGATTTCAAAAATCACGGATCGGGAGAGTCACCATTTCGAGCTCAGTATTGAGTTTGTTTAATATTATATAATAATTTCTGGGCGAAATAATAAATACATATAAGATACTTTATAGCTGTGTCAGATTTCCCATTTTTGTTTTATGTATTTTGGTATTGTTTTAATACCACGTAAATATGTTTACACAAAGACTAACAAACGTATTTTTTTATTTTCTCTTCCGAACACAAATGACAGTCGAAATGTCAGTCTTTCTTAATGACTGAATGAAAAAATACGTGCACAGAAAACAAAATTAAACTTCAATTTACTGGTTATTCTTACTGAATTATTTTTTTTCTCACATATTCGTTGGGTGCTTCGCTTTGCCAAAATTTGCTTTTTAATCAGGACCGGGAAACATTATAGTGTTCTTTTTAATATAAATGCTGATACATTTTTAAATTTATTTTAATTTTACAGTAAATATACTTACAACTGAAGAATCAGTAGGATTACATATCATGAATTGAATTTTTTATAATTGATTTGGTATAAAACTACACATTCTTTTTATTCAGAAAATAAACTGCTGCCGGGTTGTGCCGTGTGTCAAGGATTTGTTAATGCTGACGTTTTGCGAACCATGTTGCTCGCTTCTTCAGAGCTAACTGAATACTCTGAAGAAGCGAGCAACAAGGTTCCCGAAACGTTAGCATTAACAAATCTTGACACACGGCACAACCCGGAAGCAGCTTATTTTCTAAATGATTCTGGCCGTGAAAGCCTACGTATACTTAATTATTTTTAATGTCTGCTTTCGGATTTCGATTCAACGGAGAAAAAACAATACCATAATCAGTTATAATTTTATGCCAGTAAATATGTACTACAGAGTTAATAAAGAACTTGCATTTTGGTTTATAAGTAGAAAGTGCCTTATTTTTGCAACTTTTGACGATACCAAAATATTTTGTTTTTAAATTATTATAATAAATACTGTATTTTATGTTCTTCTAATCATAACTATTTTAAAAAATATGAATTGGCCAGGCACATGGCTTTATCATATTATATATGTATAAAATTAATAGTTTAACTGCGTGAGATTCTATTTGATCGATATCGGTCGCGTCTGCATTACAATAACACTAGTTAACCAATATTAGACAGATATTTTGATTCTATTGACAGTAGGTATTGTTAAAATATCAGCGTTTGACACTACCTACTGTCAATAGAATCAAAATATCTGTGAAATCATGGCTAACTAGTTTTATGATCTTGAAATACAATTTGCTCAAGCAGCTAAACTATTAATTTTACCAAAAAATTATTTGCAAAATCGTTAAAAAACGCTAAGAATAAACATCCAGTTCCTTTGGACCCTTTTGAACAAAAAGCTGTTCAGCACCAAGTATGGTCATGAAACTTCTAAATATGAAGTTTCGTCCCGATACCTTTAGTAGTTTCTCCGGAATGTCGCCACAAAAAACGGTTACACACACAGACATTTTTGTGTTCAGGGGACCAAAAAGGACATATTTCTGATAAATTCTCATTTTTTTCGGAACGTCTACAATATATACTTTATAATACTACGTATGATAAAGCAAAAACTGAAGAAGCTACAACCTCTAAGCCACCATATTATTCTTTTTTGGCCGGGGTATATCATCTTGTCTGAATGTAACGGTGGTTAAATTGTAGTATCTTTACATAAGAAAATTTTAAAGAAAAAGACAAAGTAAAATATATACATATATTGTGAATGGAAGTGCATAGCCGTTTTTAATAGTTTTGAACGCCTTAGAAACTTCACACAAAGTACAAAGTAAATCTGACACTTTTTGCTTTTATGTGATACATAAAAATGCAGGCATTGATTTCATTCGATAAAAATCCACAAATTTTCCAAAATCACAATTTCGATCTCAACTGTTCCGAAAACCTTACGTCATAGGAAACTTATGAATGCCAACCTATATTCGGCGTAAAGAAATCTATCGAAAACTAGTTACCAGTATTTTAAAAGTTCAACTTTGTCTTTTTCATACCAATTTTCCTATGTAAGACCACCATTAGAACATGGGTGGCCAACTTTTGTGTACTTAAGTTCTACCTTTTATCTTCAAAATGTAAATTTCCTATAGATAGAAGACCGTCAATTGCTAAGCTTTGATCACTTTCCAATACTTTTGACCCTGACTGAGTGAGTATATTACTGATATAAATTTGTAAACATAAATCTGAAGAACAACTCAAATCAGAACTGGGAAAACTTGTTTATGATATACAAAAAACTGCCTGTGAGATCACCCTGATATACAATATCTGCTGCCTGAGAAAAGAATGGCAAGAAGAATATGGTTCCAAACCAAAGCACCACGTGAGAAGAAAAGATTAAACAACCTCACTCAATAACTCAGAAAAAATATTAAATAACTACAAAATGATACTATCAGTGCCTATCTGAGACACTATTCGCTCTGAAAGGCAACCAAATAACTCACACTCAGATTCCACTGATCAGAAAGCCCGATGGCAGCTGGGCCAGGAATAACGATTAAAAATACCAAAGATTTTCTGATCATTAAAAAACATATAAAAACCTCATCATGGAGATCCCAAAAAAAAGCAGTTTTCGAGGATGGCTTCAGACTAAAGTATGTGCTTAAACTGTGGAATATGGAAGAGACAGACGCATGATCTCCTTGCTGCCCTTCACGTCAAAAGTATTTGCAAAATTATTACTGAATAGATTGAAGCCTATAATTGAGAGCAAATGGCTTGTTCCAGACCATCAGTTCGGATTTTACAGCATTCACTCGACTGTTGACCAGCTACACCTAATAACCAACATAATGGGAAAACGGTTAGAGGAAAACAATTTTGTTCTGCAATCTTCATAGATATGGCAAAGGCTTTTGATAAAGTCAGGCATGAAGGACTAAGCCATAAATTAGGAAGAATCCTCTCCAAGCAGTTCGGACAATTATTAAAATCTTAGTTGACTCAGAGATTCTTTAGGTGTAAAAGAAGGTGATGCTCTGCTCTTAAGAACATGAAAGGAATAACGCAAGGTAGTGGTTTAGGACCGGTCCTTTACATTCATTACACTAGCGATCTCCGAGGATTAGAAAATAATATTGTAGCAACCTTTGGAGACAACACGGCTATCATAGCTGTAGGCTGTAGGGAACAGCAATGAAGAAACAAACAGGAAAACTCCTGACAACACTTGGTCATTTTCAGGTCTGGATAAAGAAGTAATGGATTGAACTCAACGAACTCAAGTATGTACATGTTGACTTCACCACAAAGAAAATACAACATATCGTGGTTATTATTAATAAATGTACTAACCGTAATAAATAGTACTGTGCGCAAAGTCGACCGGTCGATAACGATCGACTTGTTGGCCACTCCTGCATTAGAAAATCACTGAATTTAGAAATAAATGTGACAAAACTTGACGCCTGTCAAAACTTCAACTTCAACTTCAACTTCAGACTTAGTTTATACCATAAGATAAGTCGTTAGGTTTAGTTCTTGGTTCACATGATAAAGATCCATTATGTTGAAATGCAATCGAATATCAACAAAGTTGTCTTTTAACTATAAGAACGTTATAAGTATATCGTGAAGCGCCAAGTTAGAAGAATCATTTGTTGATGTAAAACAGATTTAACAATTGAAAGTGAAATTTCCTAAAACTACCAAAAAATTTCACTTTGACGGCATTCTAAAGCCGGGATTTTTAGGAGGAATGCGGGAGTCGGTATTTGTCTGTTGAACACGGGACAGTCCCGCTCAATAAGGGACGTCTGGCAATTCTGAGATTACTGTATTGCACCCTAAAAGTTGTCTGACGGCAGCGTCTAATAAAGGCACTTTCTCTACCCGGAGACCACTGTATTAATAATAATTCATAATTTTCCTTTGAAATTAATTAAGAAGTAAGATTTGCCCCATCATGTATATTTAGTTTGTATTACAGAATGCTTTTTAAGTGTAGAAATCTGTGTACCTACATTGAAATAATTGGAACAGATAATTTGAAAGAGCGATAGTATTTAATTTAAAAAAATCTCCAAACTACAATTGGTTGAAACGTTAGACCGGCAGTCCGGATATCTAAGTTCAAATCCCAGGCGGGGCTATAGATTTTTATCTTAAATATTTACCACCCTCTCGAAGTATCTACATATTTTGATATTTAATTTGTATACTCACACAAACGCATATAAATTAACATCTTTTCATTATCTCGGAAGTCGATCTGAAGGTGGACAAGTTTTGAAGAACGAATTAATCAACATGTTTTGTGTGCGAAAATAACAAAATATACATTACATACACATAAGTACATTAATATAATAAATACGCAACAAGAAAACTGGAAAATAAAATACTTTTCAAAATATGGCACCGACGTAAATAGAAGCAACAGCAGAAAATAACGCAAGTAACCTACTTAGTTAACTACTAAATAATATTTATAAAAGTATACCTGATGTCGGTGCCAAACCAAACATATCAATCTAATAAAATAAAATTATTGAAAATTTAATAAAATACAACATTTAAATAAGCATGTATTTATTTAGTTCAAATAATTGATGTGTTGAGTGAAAGAATTATGATTTTTTAATGAACGAAATTGTTGTTTGAGTTAAAATGCGATATTATATGTTTATGTACTTCAAATTTGCTTAGAATAAAAAGAAACACAAAGGACCTGAATCATCACATAGTATATGATTTTAATCTAATTGATGTTGACGTTGGGTCGAAATTTACAATCAAATGATTATATTTCCATTAATCAATTAACAAAAGCGATTGCATTCATAAACAAGAAATGCCAGCTAATCGTTTTCTTTGAAATACAAATCGTACCGCAAATATTGTACACAATGCAAGGTCAGAAGGTAGGATTCTTTTGGTGAATTTTACTCATAACTCATCAAATTTCTAATGTTGATAAGTCCAAACGTTAGTTAATTATATACAAAATCCTTTAATTATATTCGTTCCCTCTTCTTTGTATAGAAGTACATACTTTAAGGTCAATGGCAGACTCTAATCTGACTATCTGTTGAAACAGGGGTAATTAGAACACCCTCATCATCCCTACGCACAGCGAGTGGTCAATTGTTTGATGGTTCGTCGCGATACGAACCCTAATGTACAAACATACGTGTCCCTATTGTCTGTCCGTGCAGTAATCTCATGGCTATTATCTAGGGACGTGTCACTTGCATTATAAAATATTGTTCACTTTGGATAATTGCAGAAAATGAACGGGAAAAAAGCATGTGTCGGAAACGGTCGTTAAACTGCACTAGCAGTACTAGCACGCAATGAGGGATTTTATTTTCATTTGAAATGACTATTTTGTGTATTGAAAAAAATGGTTATTACCGTCTTCGATATCGATGCTTTTGGATACAAATAATAAAAATAATTGTAACAACGATGTTGGTTTTGGATAATTTTTCCTCGCTATTCCATTGTTATCTTATATTATCTTATATTCTTTAACTGTTATATTCTTTTATTATATTCATATTCATTCAGTGATACATATCACGTAATTATATTATAAAACCATGATTTACATGACGACATGACCATTTTTTTCCCTAAAATATCATATTACTTTCAGTGAGACCTCAATAAGTAAAAATCAATCTGTATTGATATTGTATGTTATTCCATCAATTCAAACCAATCTAAATGCAATTACCTAGCCCATCGCAACTTTGCAGCATCCAATTAAAAGTCTACCAGATTCCAGCGCTCTTTCTAAGTTTTTGCTATAACGTAATTGCTGTGAACGATTTCTATAATCAAGGATGTACATCCTACTCCCATAGCAGTCTTCCTATCTTCATCAATTACGATTTTCTTGTTCGAACCTTACACCGCATTCGTTTTATTGTTGCAATTAATTTGGAATTAAATCAAATGCGCAAATTAATCCATGCACAGGACCCGATACCATCTCAGATGTGTCTACATTATTAGTAATAACTTATTACTAATACTGTATGTATAGTCCCGATTGATAGTATGACACATAAATTAATACCATCTGAATTGGTCTACCTCTTGAATACTCTATATGCTAGGATTTTGAGCAAGTGTTCACGCTCTTTCAGTACTATCTATCATTCAAACTTCGATAAACCGCATTTCACCTCATATCACCTCGCTTCAGTTAAAGACCTTAAAATTTCATTTATATTTTCTCGTATATGCACTCTAGAGACATAATTTGATATTCTTTTTTACATATTTTTCTTATTTACTATCTGATCAAACAAACATTGGAAGAAGCAAATAACTATCGAATCACTTGATTAACTAAGTTGAATCAGAAACAGGTCGCAAGTCGGACTTGTTCCTGCGATTCGATTTGTTTTGTGATTGACTTTTTTTGGTGGAGCTGGTGGAGCATAGTTATATTTGAGAAAATAATTAATATGATCGAATAACGGGAAACTGTGTCATGATGATGTTATCTATCAGCTTTTGAAACATTATAATATGTAAAGTAGATCGTGCGAGGTATCATATGATAGTTCTCTTAAAACCAAAGATTTTTTTTTTGCATCATTGCAGAATTTGGGCAGAACCGATATTTGATGATGTCGTACCAACCTTAGCAACAGTATCGGGAAAATCGTCCGTCTGTAGTATCATTGGATAGATCTTTGGAAAATGAGTAGAAACTTTAATCTAAAACTTTTTTATTAAATTCACGGCTGTTTACAAAGTGGGTTTCAATAGGTACCTGGTTTCAATCACCAACATCTTGCTGGTTTAAATCTGAGGTGATACTAAGTAAAAAGAGACGTAACTTTTAAGTGATGCATTTTAGAACAACTTATATTCCGGGTGAGTTATGTACAGATAACTGGGGATAATCCGGGAGCTAGTACGATTTCCGTTTTTTTTTTTCGGAAATGACGTCAACACAAACTTTTTTCAATGGCACCCTATATTAATTGTATCATACTTTTAATCAGGATGACAATCTGAACATAAGAACATCGATTGTCAATTTTTATCACCAAGGCAACGACAAAACAATTCGTTAAAATAGTTGAAAATTGTCACTGACTAAATTGATTTTGGCCGATTGGCGATCTCTAGCGTGATTTAAATAGTTTTGACTAGTGAGTAATTTTTTCTCGCGTAGCTTATGGGTACACCTTGATTATTCAATAGATAACATTTTCCAGATTACAATAACACCAAATACTTGACTTTTTGCTGATATGTCGTAGAGTGGAAATATCATTAACAACAAGGAAATAGAAAAAAATGGGTAATTTAACAGTTCTCTGTATTGCGAATCACCGTCTTGATGAAAAACAGTGTTGTATTTAGGAAAGCCTTTTATGAATGTGCAATTCAAAAGAAAAATTCAAAAGAATCAACAATAACCAACAATTAATAACGAACAATAATTATATTAATAATCGAAAACACCTTGCAATATCCATAAAGTACACGGGAGAAAAATGACATATTAGCAAAAAACACTAATAATAATAAATAGATAATAGTAATAAAATATCGGCCAACATTGATTTAGTTAGTGGTTGTTTGATTATTTTCGACCACTTTAACCAAGTCATATCCACCTAGGTTAACAAACGAAAAAGGTATTTTTTTGTTCGTTTGGTGATAAAAATTGACGATCGATATGCTTTTGTGTTCAGCATATCATTGTGTTTGAAAATATGACAGAAATAAAATAGAGTGCCCTTTCAAATTTGAATGATGACGACATTTCCGAAAACCGTCATACTACGGTTATCCAAAAGTACAAAAAATAAAACTTGCCCTTCTTGAAGAACGGCCATAAATGCATTTTCCTCAACAACAGTTTACTATGCATCAAAAGTTATTTTACATTAAAATTATTTATACAACTGTTTTTGGTATTGTGCAGCATTTTTATAACGTATTCGGTTTTATTGCTATAACAGCCAACTTTGTTTTTATATGGAATAGTAAATTTTTTTCTGTGGCAACTAAGTAGAGAATTAATTTTCGAATTCATGCTTTACATAAGAAAATTTTAGGGAAAACTCGATTGAAAATCATAAAACATAATTGAAAATACTGGAAAACACGGCATCTGTCAGGTTTTCAGGGATAAGTTCAAATTTAAATATGAACTTTTGGTTGAACCGCTAAATATTCGCATTAAATTTACGTTTTACGTATTGTAAACGTGCCGAAAAAAAATGAGATTTTAGCGGAAATAGGTCTTTTTGGCCAAGGTATAAAATAATCTGATGTGGCCAGGCACATGACTTTATCATACAAGATATAAAATTAATAGTTTAGCTGCACGAGAATCTATTTTATTGAGATAAATCGTAGGTATTGTCAAAGCATCAGCATTTGACAGTGCCGAAAGTACGGAATAGCGCGACGAGCGGTGATGCGGCGCGTCACCGAAGGCGGAGCGTCGCCGTCGCACGTGAGCGAGTCGCGCTATGTAGTTTTCGGCAGGGGTGACATCAACGCTTTTTGTTGCTTTTTAAGAAACACGTATTTAAAAAAAATAAATAAAAAATGGTTATATTTCAGTATAGGAAATGTTAGGTTGGTACCACTTTGACGAAACGTCAAGTTTAAAAAGCTAATTCAAATTCTGAAAGATTTATATTTGTTCATGACACTGTAGATATCACATCGGTACAAAGATACTAAAATAAAACTACAGTCATCGCTATACTTTATTTACAATTTTCTCAATTTATCGTTTTTAGAATTAGATATAAAGACGGGTTGATATTTCTTGTCAACAAACAATAAAATTGGTGATCTTATTTCATTTGAAATTTGTATTTTGTATTTTGCCGCAATAGAGCGGCAACGTTCCATAGCCGTTCTCCAACCTCTGATGAAATCAGCTGTTTTCGAGTATGACAGCACAAAAAAATATTTGTCAAACTCCTGGCTACTATATAGTTTCATGTCAATGCAGATGCGACCGATCTCGATCAAACAGAATTTGCTGAAAAATGCTAAGAGTAAATAGCCAGTTCCTTTGGACCATTTTGAACCAAAAGCTTTTCAGCTCTAAGTTTGGTCATGAAACTTCTAAATCTGAACTTTCGTCCCGATACCTTTCGTAGTTTCTCCGGAATCGTCGTCACAAACATCGGGTACACACATACACACACACACACACACACACACACAGACATTTTTTTGTACCTTGGTCAAAAATGTTCAGGGGACCCAAAAAGACCTATTTCCGCTAAAAACCCAATTTTTTTTTTCGGCACGATTACAATACTTTACCATACTGCGTATGATAAAGTAAAAATGTCTGTGTGTGTGTGTATGTGTGTACCCGATTTTTGTGGCGACGACTCCGGAGAAACTATTAAAGGTATCGGGACGAAAGTTCATATTTAGATGTTTTATGACAAAACTTAGAGCTGAAAAGCGTTTGGTTCAAAAGGATCCAAAGGAAGTGGATGTTTCCTCTAACCATTTTTCAAGGATTTTGCAAATGAGCTGCCATTTCTGTAATTTCGTCAAAATTGTTAAATAATAAATTAAAGTAGAGGAAATTTTGTATAATTTATGTCAATGGCATTTTTTGGTAAAATGAATAGTTTAACTGTATGAGCAAATTCAATTTGGTCGAGATCGTGTCTGCATTAAACTTAGTTAGCCAGAATTTGACAATTATTTTCATTCTGACAGTAGGTAGTGTCAAACGCGGATTTTTTGACAATACCTACTGTCAATATTATCAAAATATCTGTCAAATCCTGGCTAACTTGTTTCATTTTAATGCAGACACGATCGATCTCGATCAAATAGAATCTCAGGCAGCTAAACTATTAATGTTATATTGTGTGATAAAGTCATGTGTCTGGCCACATCAGATTTTTTGATTTTAGTCTGCATTCGTATTAACCGAAAGGAAATGTTTCCATTCAGAAAATTTATGTTCCTCATAGTTTTACGATTTTTCCACCGTGTTTTTTCTTATGTAATACCTAAAAGTTTGAGCATTGTTGATAACAACAAACATACCACATAATATAAGTAGGTATATTACGCAACTATTAAAATGTCCACATGACAAAATAAATTTGTTGCTGCTTATTGCTTGAAATCAAATCAATGATATAGAATTTTAATTATATTTGATTGATTGTACTGTTTTATAATTCATTTCGCACAAAAAGTACGAGCAGTAATAAATAAATAATTGTTGTTGTTTACTGCGCAACAGAGAATACCAACACACATGTAGGTATTACGTCAACTTTTAAACAGGTATTCTTCTTTAAAAGTCTATAATAATGCACTTGACATTGACTGGCATCAGGAAATGTATACTTAAATTTGCATTGAATTGACTGAGCAAAACAAATAAGTAAATACAAAGAAACTAGTATATTTCGAATTAGTAGTATTCAATCTTATTATTAAATAAAAATATGAAAGTTTTAAGTAACAACAATAACATAACTTACGTGTGCATCTTATTCTTCCCCATTTTGATCGTTTGCGTTATTCCTCACTGAGAAAAATCCAAGTGCGCGACAAACAGAACAGAACAAATGAAAATAAAAATTTAAAACAAATATGCACCGCCTATAGGCACTAGCGTCCGCGGATATGTGTGCGCGACACACTGGGATAACAACACCGCAAGTGAACAAAGTGAAGGGTCACACTCGCAGGCTGCTTGATTCCTGCTGAGCGAGGTGGAGCGGGAAAATTCTTTAATAGTTTTAAATCTTGGGCGGCTACTGTCGACCATATTGTTTCATCTAAACAAAGCGCGCCATCTATGATTAACCGGATGATATACCATGAACTGTAGCCGAGGCGCGAACTAAAAAGTAGTCATTGAGCGTGGTCATAATAGTTGCCTACGTGTATGGCTTTATTGTTTGATATACGCAATAGATGCCGCAGCGAACGAACAGTTATATTTTCAACGCAAAACTACCATTAATTTTTCGCAAATTTTAGCTAACGTCATATTTTGTCGGTCGACATGTCTATATTTTGTAAATCGAGTGGGCCCATAATGCAATATTTTGTAACTATACTATATTTAAAACTATTTATTTTCAAAATATAAAATTTTGAGTTTTTTTGTTTTTACTGGACCAAAATTTTTAATTATTGTTTACGGAATATTAATTATTAACGTCCGTGCAGTGTCCTCATGCCAACATAAATGACACTATCGTTACACATCACGCCCAACGTCGTCGTCAGCGTAGAGTCCCTGCAGCTACTGGCCAATAGGGCGCATCGAAAAAACGTTTTTTTCGAAATTCAAAATTTCAAGTTGATAAAAAGTTGTCCCTACGGACCCACATATACTACCAAAAAAAAAATGTTGCGATTGAAAAATATTTAGGTCTCCCGCAGAAGGCCTAAAGTTTATAATTTTCTTTAAGAATTAGAATTTTTTTAGATTAAGTGACTTTTCTTGTTTGTAATTACCGTATACAAAAATATATTACTCCAACATTTAGATCGCCTGCAGTTTATAAAAATTACCATTTTCGTATAATTCAAAAAATCTGCTTAAATGTTGATAAAAGTATGTCATTAATTTTTACTTTATTTTATCATGTGCGGACACGTAGGATTTGAAAATGAAAAACCACTTAATACTTCATTTAAAAAATATGAAGAAATTCGAATTTTTAAAAGAAAATCATAAACTTTAGGCCTCCTGCGGGAGAACTAAATATTATTCAATTGGGCCAATGTTTACTTTATCATACGCAGTATGTAAAGTATTGTAATCGTACCGAAAAAAAAAATTTTGATTTTAGCGGAAGTAGGTCTTTTTGGGTCCCCTGAACATTTTTGACCAAGGTACAAAAAAATGTCTGTGTGTGTATGTGTGTGTGTGTGTGTATCCGTTTTTTTGTGGAGACGATTCCGGAGAAACTAGTAAAGGTATCGGGACGAAAGTTCATATTTTGGCTATGTGCATTTTTGTATATTAGAGCTGAAATAAAATGATTTGATTTGATTATTTAGACGTTTAATGAGTTAACTTAGAGCTGAAAAGCTTTTGGTTCATAACGGTCCAATGGAACTGGCTATTTACTCTTACCATTTTTCAACAATTTTGCAATTGAGCCGCTATTTCTGTAGTTTTGTCAAAATAGATAAATAATAAATTAAAGTAGAGGAAATTTTGTGTAATAACATTTTTTATAATGTTAATATGTAATGTTATAACATTTTTTGGCAAAATTAATAGTTTACCTGCAGGAGCAAATTCTATTTGATCAAAATCGTGTCTGCATTAATGGCAGGTAGCCAGGATATTTTGAATCTTTTGACAGTATTCAGAACGTCAGCGGTTGCGAAACGTCAATTCAACACGCAAATGCATGGAGAATGCGATGAGGTAGTACAGTGCAACAATATTAAAACATCTTGGTGTCAATGTGTATTTCGGTGCGGTTAGCAATGTTCTTATGTTTTCGCGAATAAATACAAGAAAGATTGTAAGACGGTATGGTAACATTAAAACTTATTTGGAATATTGAGCATAATTCTTTATGAACTTTTGTAGGTAGCACTGAAGACGGGGTAAAACCCGAAAATATAGTATGCTAGAAGCCAATATAATATATTAATCATATCATATGTAGTATGACAAGGAGGTTTAGTCTTAGCATTTTTGAAATATTTTGCAAATAAGCCGCTATTTCTGGAAGATTTCGAAATAGTTAAATAATAAATTAATGTAGAGAAAATTCTGAATAATTTATGACTATGAAATTTTTTGGTAAAATAAATCTCTCAGCCGCATGAGCAAATTCTATTTCATTGGGATCGCTCGTACTGCATTAAAACACTAGTATTAAAACTAGTGAGCCAGGATTTGTCAGATATTGTGATTCTAATGACAGTAGGTAGTGTCAAATGCTGATGTTTTGACATTACATACTGTAAATATAATCAAAATATCTGTCTAGTTCTAGTAGTTTTATTTTAATGCAGACGTGGCCGATCTCTATCAAATAGAATCTCATGCAGCTAAAATATTAATATATGGTATGATAAAGTCATGTGCGTGGCCACATCAGATTTTTTTTGGTGGTATATGGGAGTTCACAGGGACAACTTTTAATCCATTTGAAATTTTGTATTTCGAAAAACCTTTTTTTCGATACACGCTACTGGACAACCAGGACTAAGTGCGAAGATAAATAACTAAATCTTTCAATCTATTTCAGTAGAATGTGTAAAAAGCAGACCACAGTGAGTCAAACTGTCTGTGGCTGTAGTTTAGGCCATAGTAACAAAATAACAAAGGTATGAGACCAGACCATCAGAGCGGATAGTAAGAATATGTCGGTTGAGAAATAAAAGAGAAGTACGGGGAATGCAGCGTGACCCAAAACCATAATACCGGACTTGATGGCACGAATCCAGAGGAAGCGTGGAGAGGCCTCACCATGGAGAGGTACTTAGGGGCCACATGGACTTCGGAAGCTACTGCATAAGTGTAAAACGACCACGGAAAACAGGCACATATGCACCATAGTGTGACGAGGAGGACACGTAATTCCAATGTCTCGAATTCGGAGTAGGTATTAGGGAAAAGTTAGGGACGAGAGATGGGAAGACGCTGAACAACAAGAAGACGTATGACATGACGAGAAGAGAATAGCCAATACGATAACAACTATCCGGAGAAGGAACGGGCATAATGCAGAGGATATATCGAACTAGGATCACTAGTGCCAGATACGTCAGATATCAGCTACTACCGCGTTTGGAGAGGAAAAATTACCGTGTCAAACACGTTTGACAGTATCAGGGAGAACCAGGCTAAAAAGGGGAACCAGGCATAACGTGCGATTGATGAACCAAAAAATCAGAATGCTAGCATTGTTCAGTTATGATTTAAACGCCTTAAAACTTGTGAAGTGCGAAGTAATACCGTTTTAAACATTCGCTCTCTATAATTATGAGTATACATTATCCCCCCTAATATTAGGTTTGTTCGAGCAGCAGTAAAAACAATTGGGTATTCTTCTGTGCATGTGCAATGAAGATTTTGGACGGGCAAAACCCCCATTCTGCATGCGCAGAAGTAAGTGTATAAGTAGAATAAGTGCTTTATGCACTTATTTTGGTGCTGCTCGAACAAACCTATTGTGTTTGAACAGAAATAAGCTACCGCCCCCACCGGATTCAAGCGGAAATGCAAATCATCTACCAAATGTTGGAGAAACAAAAATACTGTACAATTTACAAAAAAAAAAACATTAATTCACGACATGCTTCAGGTAATTTATGCTAAAATGTAATACCTTATTTTTGGCTCAACAAAATTTCAAACAATTATAAAAAATATAGCAAGAAACAAAAACTCAAAAATCTCACAAATTATTCTGCTATACTTAATAATAAATAAATTAAAGCATAGTTTGGCTGGCCACTGGACCGTACTAATTGTAAGCACCAAAAGCTAACTGTAATGAATTGATAAGTGTCACCAAAGAGATACTCACTGCGCCGCCGCTCTATTGCCATATCGTTGGGCCATAGAAAATTTTGAAAAATCACAGGAAAAATCCAAGTTTAATGCAGAGTCCACCACCAGAGCACTAACCTGCGTCATGTCGAGGAGAGAGAAGAGGAAAAGCGGCAACTAAGGCGCACATGACACCGTTGCCGGGAGAATTGGATGGTTTTTCCTGGACAGAGAAAAGGAAACAGCAACGCGAAAGAAACATGGTCCATATAAATGTTCAGACAGCATGCTGCTCAGAGGGGGAAATTGCCTTTGTCCAAGAGATGCTTAAAGACAGACCACAACATCAGCGATTTGCCAAATTTAGCGATTTAGGCCAACGACAATTAACACGCAAACAAAGGAACAACGGCAAGTAAATCAAATTTGCTTTTGTACAGGTATACATATCAACTAAATTCAATAGCACAGCGTGGGTGCGAAATTCGTACCGTGATAGCAGTACCTATATACCTATTCCAAACATTGTGGAAACGGTTTCAAATATTCATGAGGGAACCCAGGTTGTGCGGGTGGCTCTTAATAGAGATAATTGAACAGCTTTGTTTCAATTAGCTTAGCGCAGGTTTACGATTGTATGTAATACGGACGAAGATAATGAGGGGGGTTACAGTATCGTTTGCTGTGAACAGTTTCACTAAGAAAAAGGTATATGAAGTGTAATAATAATTCTTATAATGCGGTATGAAAAAATACATTACCATTTGTGACAAGAATATTGAGTGTAAACCTTCCAATACATATATAATTAGTACTGTATTTTAATGTATTTTATAATTTTGTGTTTGTTAAATGTTCCTGGAATCATTTTTGGGAATGTCTTAGGACTTTTATTTCAAAATCTGAGATGCAAATACACTCAAAGATTTTGATTCTGGAGGAGATTAATAGGTGTCAAGAAAAATCAAACACTAAAAATATAAACACAAAAGTATGTGTTTTCAACTTCCAGGAAGACTGCACCGGAATCATAGGAAATTTTGCGAGAATTTATCGTGATGGCAGGCAGACAGGTTTATTGCAGTAAAATTAATTAAGAATATCCGTATTATGTACTAATACAAAATTGATGTCTAACAATAGATACAAAATAACATTATTATACATCATGTAATACTATCCACAAAGAAGTGCAGTTCATGTTGCAATAAACTCATGTTAAATGTCTTTGTAAATGTGTAGTAGCGCCATAGATACTATAGTATACTTATAAGAAGATTTTTTTTTTTTTTTTTTTTGGGGATGTTGCCATGTGCACAAAGCCAGTGGCTTGTCTGTGCGGCAGTCGGGGAGACGGAGTATTTGAAAAATCCCCTGCCTAACCTGGGCTTGAACCCTGGACTTCTGAGTGGAAGGCATACGCCTTATCCACTCGGCCACCTCCGCTCCCACTCGGCCACCTCCGCTCACTAAAAGTCTATAAGAAGATATATAATAATATTTAAAGTGATGGTTACAGGGTAAATAGAGTTTAATACAGTAACTATAAGTAATACAGCCTTGACACATTATATAGGGTCTCCCACGACCAGCTGCCATTAGAAGTATATGGACAACTAAATAAAATGAGAGATTGAAAATTTGTGGACTTATATTGTTGGGCACGATCGTCTCAACTAAAATATTTTGAGTTTTCGGTCACTTCCTGGTACATCAGAAATGATGTCAAAAATGCTATATTTTATAGCATTTTTGAAATCATCATTAAACTCTAGATCAATTTTTTGTTACATTCCCTATACCTAACATGTGTCATTTTTGAGATATTATTTTTTTTTTCATTAAAAAATGACAGCTGCGCTGTTACTTTCAGTTACTGATAAATTATCCTCTGTGACCGTTGAAAAAAAGTTGTCAGGCAAAACAAGAAGCTTTTATCGCTACGTTTGATGACCGAATAAAGAAATTAGAACACAAATCACAGGGAGCTATTCCTAAAACAAAGCCAAAATGAATAGTACACTCAAAATAATGGGTTGGAATGCCAACGGATAACTGCAACATCAACAGGAACTGCAGGCAATCCTTGACACTGAAAATGTGGACGTGTGTCTTATTTCTGAAACACACTTCACTAGGCAATCATTCATTAAATTTAAAGGATTTAAAACATATCACACTATCCACCCTGATAACGCAGCTAAAGGAGGAAGTGCAGTAATAATTAAAGAAAATATAAAACACCATGAGGAAGTTAAATATGAGACAGAAAAAATACAAGCAACAGCAGTAAATATACAAACAAAGAATTACCCGCTTATCGTTGCAGGATTATATTGTCCGCCTAGGCATTTAATAAAGAAAGATGATTACCTAACTTTCTTTGGACAACTGGGAAACAGAATCATAGTCGGAGGAGACGTTAACGCCAAAAACACTTACTGGGGCTCTAGGTGGACTACAACTAAAGGTAGAGAACTGTTGAAAGCAACAAATGATGATGATAGATAGAAGAATGTCATGACCTAAGCTTTGATCACTCTCCAAAACTTTTGACCCTGAGTGAGTATATTATTCCAAGGGAAAGTAATCCAACATTGACAAATAAATACACAGCCTGGGAAAGTTTTCGACACACACTCGAAGAAAGAATAAATCTGAACACACCACTGAGGAACGAGGAACAACTCGAACCAGAATTGGAAAAACTTGTTTATGATATACATCAAACTGCCTGGGAGAACACCCCTGACAGAAAAAGAAGAGTAAAAGGAAACAATTACCCCAAAGAGATAACAAATCTGCTGTCTGAGAAAAGGAAGGCAAGAAGAAAATGGTTCCAAACTAGAGCCGCACAGGCTTTTGATAAAGTCTGGCATGAAGGACTGAACAATAAATTAAGAACTATCCTCCCGAAACAGTTTGCACAACTATTAAAATCTTACCTGACTGAGAGATACTTTAGAGTCAAAAAAGGTGATGCATGCTCTGTCCTTAAGGAAGTAAAAGCAGGAGTGCCGCAAGGTAGTGTTTTAGGTCCGGTTCTTTACCTACTCTACACCAGTGACCTCCCAGCATTAGAAACTAATACTGTCGCAACTTTTACAGACGACACGGCTTTCCTAGCTGTTGGGAACAGCAATGAAGAAACGACGAGAAAACTCCAAACAGCTCTTGGTCATTTTCAGGTCTGGACAAAGAAACAAAGAATCAAACTGAACGAACTCAAGTCAGTACATGTTGACTTCACCAACAAGAAGATCCCGGTTACTATTAATAACCAAATAGTACCGTACGCAAACACAGCCAAATATCTCGGCATGACATTAGACGCCAGGCTCCGCTGGAAGCCCATGTCAAAAAGAAAAGAGGGGAACTAGGAATCCGTTATAGAGGGATGTACTGGCTGCTAGGAAGAAGCTCTACGCTGTCTGTACATAATAAGCTTCTCTTGTACCAGCAAATTCTAAAACCCGGGTGGACGTATGGTGCTCAACTCTGGGGTTGCACCAAAAAAAGCAACATTAAAATTGTCCAGACCTTCCAAAATAAAGTATTGAGATGCATTGTCAATGCGCCTTGGTACATTAGGAATGATGAGCTCCACAAGGACCTTAAAATGGAGTTTGTTTGCAAAGAAATCCAAAAATTAGTCACGAGGAAAGGCTTCACCATCACGTGAACGTTGACGCCATCCAGCTCCTCGACAACACCGCATTAGTCAGAAGACTCAAGAAAAGCAGAGTAAGTGCTGGTTGTAGGTGTTAGTTCAAAAAGCAGAGTCAGTGCTACGTAGTGCGCAAGAAAAACGTCCTCAGTATGCCAGGACTAACTGAGAGACATTGATGGGTGCCAGTTAGGTTAAGTTACACTAGTAAAATAAGTTAGAATTAAGTTATTCATTAGTCAATTACGACTAGATTGTAATGCTCTTATTGAACTAAAAAAAAGGCAAAATTGTTGGGAAGATAAAATATTATGGACTCATCGGTAGAATTCTCCTAAAAGTTATACAGGGTGTTCAAATTATAAGATCAAAGTTGAATTCGAGAAAAGCACTAAATGTCGATTTTTCCAAATGGCAACCCTAACTTATGACTACAATTCTCAGCTCTCTGGAAAATTCTAGATCAACTTTGTGTACAATGTCTAAAATGTACTGTACACTGAAATCGATTTTTATACATCACAGAATAAAATAGCAAACATTGCCAAATCTAGATTGTGTTTGACAGCAACAGCACATTTGGAATAAACAGAACTTTATTGCAAGTTTTTTTAGGTAATTTTTCATTATAATTAATTTAGTATTTATAAACTTACTTATATGTGTCGATAATATATTACCTTCACAACAATTTTGCCAGACAACTTTTTTCCAGCGGTCAGAAGGGATAATTTATACATAATTGAAAGCAATCGTGCAGATGACATTTTTTTATGGAAAAATAAAATATCACAAAAATGACGCATGTTAGGTATAGCGAATGTAGCATAAAATTGATCTAAAATTTAACGAAGATTTCAAAAATGCTATAAAATACAGGGTATTCCATTTGAAATATAAAAGTTGACATCATTTCTGGTGGAACCGGAAGTAACCGAAAAATCCAAATATTTTAGTTGAGACGATCGTGTTCAACAATATAAGTCCACACATTTTCAATCTCTCATTTCATTTGGTTCACCAATCTCCATATACTTCTAATGGCAGCTCGTCGTGGGAGAACCTGTATAGTTTTGCAAAACAACGATATATTCTCCACCTTGAAATAGTCACGGAAAAGCAAATACACCGGAATAGCATAGTCCATTTGAAAACTTGAGAGTTATATTTCCTCACAAATTTGCTAAAGTTTTCCATGCGAATCGAATTTCCTCCGCGTTCGATTCTTCCGTCTGGCGGTCGTTGGCTATAAAGTTCAGAATTTAACAGCCCCCTAAGGAAGAAATTTAGAGGATTAGGTCGAGCGAGCGAACCGGTCACACAACAGAATCAGCAGCCCTATCCACCTCTGTTCGAGCAATGAATTTATAAAACTGCTCTCTAAAACGGGACAGATTTCAGAATTTATGTTTATGGGATATGTGCCGGACGAGGCAGACGTACTCTACAAGGGTATTGACGAAGGCAGCGCAATAAACATCAGTTTTTACGCTAACAACGTCTTTTTTACGCTTACCTACTTTTATTATCCCAATACATTAAATTCAATGCATGGTCCCCGTTCGTGGCGTAGCGTAGCTACATTCAGCGCCCTGGAGTAAGAAAAATCTATTCGCCCCTTGTTTTCGGAAGAGGTCTGGCATTTTTAAACATTTAACTTAATGTATACCTCTATGTGCAATTTTGCAATTCCAGATTGAACCGAATATGGAGCTTATATATGCAAAATCCTTGCGAAACTCAGTTTAGTGTTTTATGACAATGTAATATATGGGATTTCCCGCCAAATCTTGTTAGGGAATTTAGGTTCGGACTCTGGCGGAGTAACGGTTTTTGTGCATGGCGCGACGGTCGACTTGAGCTAGTTTGAATTAAAGGCTGGAGGCTTTTGCCTTCTGTCTTTAGCAGTCATGAGGTAATCATGTGTCGTGAGAGCCCTTTCGGGCCATAGTATACAGATTGTGCTGTCTTGTGTTTTCCCGCGCCCAGTTATTATAACCGTAAGTTGTGTATTAATAAGAGTTTACTGTATTTATATTGTGACCATCTCTGCCAAAAGTTTATTATCATTGTTTAGAATTAACGTTAATATCTTTTGTAAGCGGTTCTGCATTGTTGGTTTATTTGTTAATAGACTTTAAGTGTTGTTTTGGATTTGCGTTTTATTATGATAGAATAATTTAAATCAGTCCATTTTGTGGAGAAGCCTTTTTGGCTTCTATAAAAAGGGTTAAGTAATTTGTGGTTCATCTTTCTCTGACAAAGTCTCAGAGAAAGAACCTACAGTCTTTAAGCCTCCGGAAGAGAGATATTTAATTCACGCTACCATAAGAATTAAAGTAAGTAAAGGTTGAAGTCAGGTTAGATTTCAAGTATAAGTTTGTATATTAAAAAAGGCGGGAAGGTGCCTTCAGTTTGGTTCAGGTAGAGCCATAAATAAATAAGTGAGAGGTCCCCCCTTACAACAATAAAAAACAATTAACCAACAGGTGGCTGTTTTCGATATCTAACAAATTTAAATAACCCAAATATTCTTCAAATGTGTTCACATGTGCTTCACAAGTGTGTTATATAAATACCGGCATCGTATTTTATGGAGTTTTTCTAATATTAAAACCTTTCTTTTACTAGCGTAGATTTAATATCATTTACACTAATTTTAGTTTCCGTAAAAACCAAAGTGGGTATTCATAAACCATTTCTTAATCTTCTGAAGGACTATCTCGCAAATGGTCAAGTTTTAATTGCACGCTATTATTATTCTTATTATGAAATATGATGCTCAATCATGCTTTCAAATACTTGGGACGCGGAATGGATCACCCAACATACAAATAACGTTATACGTGCTTTTGACGTATTTTCAGATGCATAACTTGACAACGCCAACTCCTCCTTAAACGATGTACACACATTTTATGTAGAGAATTAAAAGATCTAGAAGTTTCCTAAAAAATTCATTGTTGTCCAATCAATAAAAAAGTCCAAGTTGGTCATCTATGACCGTGAATAACTGGCAGCTCAGACCCGATATCGATGGAAACTTTTTACACTTTATATCTAATGCGAAATCAAAGGCATATTTAAACATCCATCTGGGTTTGAATTTTGTCCGAAGTGAATTATTTGATTAATTTCTCTGGGCTAAGACGCAATAGTCTACTATGTATTCTCGTTTTTTGAGTGTGCTGTAATGTAAATAATCAAATCTTAAGGTCTATAATATCTACTTTTTTGTTTTTTGTAATTTTCTGCAAATTTTAAAATTTTTCTGCGCAATAAAATAAATTTACCATTAAAATAATAACATAACTTACAAACTTGAAAACATTTTCACAGTTCAGGTTAACGTTGATTAAGATGTCACAGTACGTTTTTCTCAAAGAGTATTTTTTTTTTTAATTTTAGTCAAAATTATTTGGAAGAAAGCGTTTTAGGCAATTGAAACTTTTACCTAGCACTAAAATTTTAGGATTGCACTTTCTTTCTTTTAAAATAAGTAACAACTAAAAACAACTTACATACTTATAAGCTTATGAATAAAAAACACAATAATTTAGTAAAATAATAGCAGTCATTTAAAGTCAACGATATACTATAATAGTAAACTCAATAAGTATAATATGATCAACATCAAGTGCGCTAGTTAAAAAAAAGTACATTTACAGACTTCAAATGTACATGGAGTTATATATGTATAAACACAATGCACCAATCTATAAATCGAAATTATGATAATTAAGTCAAGATCACAAAACATTTAGGCCCTTAGAATTTTATTTAGAAATTCTGGCCATTTTTTACACAAGTTTTTTTTATTTATCATCGAATTTTGCGCCCCTTCTACTCGTGCGCCTGGAGCAGTTTGCTCCCACTGCTCCCCGTAGCTACGCCCCTGGTCACCGTAAAGAAAGCAGCAAATTGTCCACAAAGAGTTCATAATAGAGTTTGAACGTTTATATAAGTTTGGGATTAATTTGCCTAATGGGCAAGGCAAACGAATGTGGCCATGACTCGTTAAAACATATTGCAAAAACAATCCTGCACTATTATTTACAAATAAGTCAAATAGTGAGTATTAATTGTATTATTTTTTGTCCAACTAATCGTTTCAAAGATCTGCCATCTGATTGTAGCCATCAATTATATAATTAGGGATTTATAGTGTGATAATTCGAGGATTAGTGCTACCATGAATAACTTTTGACATATTCGGTGCGCCATTTTTAATTTTGACATGCCATCGAAAATAAGTTTCATTGACAGTATTTTTTTTACTTGTACAATTGTCGCCCTATTGGATCTGCAATTTTCTATAACCCAATCAAACAACAGATTTTGAAATACATTTGTTAATGGGTAGCTTCAAATATCACACAAAATACAGTCTTGGTCAATATTGTTGGACCCGTCAAATCAAAATTAAAAAATCTGATATAACAATTGAAATCAGAGACATTCAAATATAACAGGAAATATGTTTTATGCTAATTCGAATTTATTTCATTTTAATTCTAGAGAATGAGTCATTTTTGAACTGGACAAACACAGAAAAAATCCTGTTAATAAAAGACTTTTTCCATGTTTGACCGCATTGATTTAATCCGCCATTTTAAAATGTTGGGCTCAATTTTGGAATCAGAGACCCTACAAAGTCTCCGGAACAATTCTGTTGAGTGTAGGTGCCGGATATCTGTAAGCATTCGTGGTTTTCACCTGAATGCAAGTAGGCTAATTTGTAGTCACCAATATACATAAAATGAGTCAACTAGACTCTGGTTTCAATGCAAACACCTGACCATTCTGGTTTAACAGCTGATTGAAGCTTATTTGTTTGCATATCCGCCTTGGATATGGTTATTTTGGAGGGTGGGACAATCCCCACAGCACCTAGGCCTCATTAGGCCGCTTTTTCTAACCTCTGAGGGGTTCTTATGGCGTCGCTCGGCGGAACCCCTGTGATGGCGGATAAATCCAGCCATATTTCACCCAGGAAACGTTCACGTAATGTCGAAAACATTCGCATAGAAAGTGTTCCGCTGTCTCTTCCTCGTTTTTGCTCTTTTCCTCTGCACATTTGGGCCTCTTGGATTCCGATGCGGGTTAGATGCTTTTTTAGTCCTGTATTCCAGTGTTAGTCTGAGTGTTGCTACTGGTGAGTTGAAGGTAGTACATTGTAGTCTTTGGGCAAGGGGTATATATATCCGCTTTAAATGCAGCCTTATCAACATTTGTGCACATATTAGGGAGCATCAAAAAATTCTTTTTTTAAATTCAAAATTTCAGGTCGACAAAAAGCCTCTATGTACGCACCCATACTAGAAAAAATATTGACCCAATTAAAAAATATTTAAGTCTGTAATGCAATGTTTAGTTCGGCTGCAGTTTATGTTCATAGAATTTTAATAAAATGAAACAATTTTTTTCTATTTAAAAAATATGTTTAAATGTTGATGTAAGTTTATTTGGCCCTAAATATTTTATTAAGTGCGTCGATGTGAGCTGTTTTTTAAATGCACACTGTTTGAATTAACACTATTAGATAACAATAATAATTTACGAAACTGCTATGTCGAAATTAACAAAAACATGTTAAGGTATTGTTTGTAATCATCAGCATTTATTTATTACATAATATTTATATATTTCTATAAAATAAAATATATAAACTCTAATACAACATTATACAGGGTCTCCCACGACGAGCTGCCATTACAAGTATATGGAGAACCAAAAGAAATGACAGATTGAAAATTTGTGGACTTAAATTGTTCGACACGATCATCTCAACTAAAATATTTTGAGTTTTGGGTTACTTCCGGTTACACCGGAAATGATGTCATCTTTTATATTTCAAATGGAACACCCTGTATTTTATCGCATTTTTAAAATCTTCATTAAATTTTAGATCAATTTTATGTTACATTCCCTATACCTAACATGTGTCATTTTTGAGAAATTAATTATTTTCATTAAAAAATGACAGCTGCACGGCTACTTTCAACTACTTATAAATTATCTCCTTTAACCGTTGGAAAAAAGTCGTCCGGCGAAATTGTTGTGAAGGTAACGTATTATCGACACATCGGTAGGACTCTTCTAAAAGTTATACAGGGTGTTCAAATTATAAGATCAAAGTTGAACTCGAGAAAAGTACTAAAACTCGATTTTTTCAAATGGCAACCCTAACATATTAATACATTTCTCAATTCTATGGAAAATTTTAGGTCAACTTTGTGTACAATGTCCTATACCTAAAATGTACTTGTACCTACTGAAATCGATTTTTAAACATCACAGTAGAAATTGCAAGAATCGCCAAATCTAGATTGCGTTGAAAACAACTGAACAAGTTGGAATAAACACAACTTTATTAAACACGTTTCTAGGTAATTTTTCATTATAATTAATTTAGTAATTATAAAATGATAAGCCTACAATTAAACACAATGTTAAAAATAAAACAAAATCGTAAGGTAATAAAAAAATGCTTAATTCAATGTCAGTAACTGTTCAAAAACGTTGCCGTTTTCCGCTAAACATGCTTTAATTCTTTTAACGCATTATTGTTGGTGGCGTCCCTGATTGCGTTAGCACATAACTCATTGCAGGCAGCTGGAACTCTATCTTTCATGTTCTCCTTATCAATTATTGGGTTCTCATAAACTACGTCTTTAATAGCTCCCGAAATTAATAAATCCATTGGCGTGAAGTTGGGGGAATGCGGTGGATATTTGTATTGCGTATTAAGCGCATTCAACCGATCGCCGATTATCGCTCGTTCAGCAAACCTCTTATAGCAACTGCTATCTGCGCTGGAGCACCGTCCATTTGAAACCACCCTATAATGGAGGACCCAATAACTAATAAGGAGAACATGAAAGATAAAGTTCCAGCTCCTTTCAATGGATTATGTGCTAACTCTATCAGGGACGCCACCAACAATAATATGGTAAAAGAAATAGTAGCATGTTTAGCAAAAAACGGCAACATTTTTTAACAATTACTGAAATAGAATTAAGCGTTTTTTTTTTAATTTTCTTAACATTTTGTTTTATTTTTAATAGTGTGTTTCATTGTAGGTTTATAATTTTATAAATACTAAACCAATGATAATGAAAACTGACCTAAAAAAGCTTGTTTTATTAAAAAGTTCTGTTTATTCCAACTTGTTCAGTTGTTTTCAACGCAATCTAGATTTGGCAATCTGTGCAATTTCTACGGTGATGTTTAAAAATCGATTCAGTAGGTACAAGTACATTTTAGGTATAGGACATCGTACACAAAATTGATCTAAAATTTTTCGATTGTTTTGAGAATTGTATTAATATGTTAGGGTTGCCATTTGAAAAAATCGAGTTTTAGTACTTTTCTCGAATTCAACTTTGATCTTATAATTTGAACACCCTGTATAACTTTTAGAAGAGTTCTACCGATGTGTCGATAATACGTTACCTTCACAACAATTTCGCCGGACGACTTTTTTCCAACGGTCAAAGGAGATAATTTATAAGTAGTTGAAAGTAGCCGTGCAGCTGTCATTTTTTAATGAAAATAATTAATTTCTCAAAAATGACACACGTTAGGTATAGGGAATGTAACATAAAATTGATCTAAAATTTAATGAAAATTTCAAAAATGCGTTAAAATACAGGGTATTCCATTTGAAATATAAAGGATGACATCATTTCCGGTGTAACCGGAAGTAACCGAAAACTCAAAATATTTTAGTTGAGACGATCGTGTCCAACAATATAAGTCCACAAATTTTCAATCTGTCATTTCATTTGGTTCTCCATATTCTTCTAATGGCAGCTCGTCGTGGGAGACCCTGTATATAGTATGGAATTGCGTGAATATTGTTATAGCTCTTCTAATCCAGAAACAAAAGTTTTAAGGTTAATTTGTTATTGCTGGCTCAAAGAAAGAAATATAGAGGCTACCATAAAATAATTAAATATTGTATGGAATGAGAATGGTACTATTTACTTCAAAAGAAAACAAACACTTGCCTATTGTTAAATCCATAGTACTGCCAAAATTTATTTTTGTCTTAAATTTTGTAATCCCTTTACAAGCAAGAATTATAGTGTGTTCTCTTTTGTCTTCTTTTAGGATTTCTGTTAGAACAAACGAGACCACATTTAGAACTCTCGCTTGTGAAAGATGGCCATACAAAGACAAAAGAGTTGAGGAGTTTTAAACCACACCACGTAAATCCTGATACTAAGGATCGCTAAGATTTGGCAATCCACAGCAATAACCTATAACTGAGCCACCCTTCGTTACCGAGATCAGCAATCAAGAGCTGGAGTTGCAAAAACTGGCGTTAGTGACAGAAAAGAGTTTAAAATTCTTTCACACACCCTCATAGGCTTCAAAACATGTCTGCGGTTCCAAGGTAAGAGGAAAAAACTTTGAGACTAAAACTAATATCGATACTAGTACGGATTCAACAATAGCTGTGTTTGTTATATTTTGAAACAAATAATACTATTCTTAATTCTTATTCTATCAAATGTACAAGTTAATTCTGATATTCGCTTAATTATTTTCTAATACCACTATACCTTTTTCTTTAAGCTAGCAATAACACATTACCCCGATGATCTACATGGCTTCAGGATTTCAAGAGCTATTATCAAAACATGAAAATAAATATAACTAAATAATAATATTCTATACATGCAATAATTGTAAATTTAGTTGTTTTTTTTTAAATATAAAAATATAATGGAATAAAAAATGTTGATGATTTGTCATTCCAGTTCGATATATTATTATTATTATCTCACAGTGAGAAAATTAATGCAAACAGTTTACATTTAAAAAAAAATCTGATGTGGCCAGGCACATGACTTTATCATACAAAATATAAAATTAATAGTTCAGCTGCATGAGAATCTATTTGATTCAGATAAATCGTGTCTACATTAAAATTAAATTAGTTAGCCAGGATTTGACAGATATTTTGATAGTCAATACTATCAATAGTAGGTATTGTCAAAGCATCAACATTTGACACTACCTACTGTCACCAGAATAATAGTTATTTATCTCACAAGTGCCGAAAGTACGGAATAGCACGACGAGCGGTGATGCGGCGCGTCACCGATGACGGAGCGTCGCCGTCGCATGTGAGCGAGTCGCGGTATGTAGTTTTCGGCAGGAGTGACATCAACGTTTTTTCGGTTGCTTTTTGAGAAATACGTATTTAAAAAAAATTAAAAATGGTTACCTATATTTCTGGATAGGAAATGTTAGGGTGATACCACTTCTACGAAACGTCAAGTTTAAAAAGCTAATTCAAATTCTGACAGATTTATATTCGTTCATGACACTGTAGATGTCACATCTGTACCAACATACTAAAACGTAACTATACTCATCGCTATACTTTATTTACAATTTTCTCAATTGATCGTTTTTACAATTAGATAACAACGGGTTGATATTTCTTATCAACAAACAATCAAATTGGCGATCTTATTTTATTTGAATTTTGTATTTTCTACTTTGCCGCACTAGAGCGGCAACGTTCCATAGCGGTTCTCCAACCTCTGATGAGCTGTTTTCAAGTGTGGCAGCCATAGACATTTCTGTGGTGACAGCACAAAAAAATATTTGTCAAATCCAGGCTACTTTGAAGTTTCATATCAATGCAGATGCGACCGATCTCGATCAAATAGAATTTGCTCTTAAGGCTAAACTATTAATTTTACCAAAAAATATCATAGGCATAAATTATTCAAAATTTCCTCTACTTTAATTTATTATTTAACTATTTTGACGAAATTACAGATATAGCAGCTCATTCGCAAAATCCTTGAAAAATGCTTAGAGGAAACTGCCAGTTCCTTTGGACCCTTTTGAACCAAAAGCTTTTCAGCTCTAAGTTTAGTCATAAAAGTTCTAAATATGAACTTTCGTCTCGATACCTTTAGTAGTTTCTCCGGAATCGTCGTCACAAAAATCGAGTACACACATACGCACACACACACACACACACACACACACACACACACATACACACACACACACACACACACACACACACACACACACACACACACACACACAGACATTTTTTTGTACCTTGGTCAAAAATGTTCAGGGGACCCAAAAAGACCTATTTCCGCTAAAATCTCAAATTTTTTTTTCGGCACGATTACAATACTTCATCATACTACGTATGATAAAGTAATAGCTCATAACGACGCACATAATAAAATCTGTAATGAGTCATTACCAATGACATATAAACTTTTATCATCAGCCCTTCTGCGGGAGACCTAAATACTTTTTAATTGGGGCAATCTTGTTTGTAGTATATGTGGGTTCATAGGAACAACTTAGTAAACATGATTTTTTTAAGCTTCGAAAAAATAAAAATAAATACTTTTCTTTCATTGTATACAGACTATACAGCATGCGTAGTTGTAGTTCGAATAATTTATGCCAATATTTAATTAAAATTAATTCACACTAGCCAAAATTTCTGCGAATTACAAATAGAGTGTTGCGGAGAACGTGTGTACCGGGATGCTCTATTTCGTGAGAAAAATCGCTGTGGGTGTTGTACATATTTATGATAGGATGTGGGCAATAGACTCACTACCGCAATAAGGAAGAACAATCAGGTCTCTTTTATATGTTAATTGTATCCCAGAATGAACACCGATGCTCTACAGCTTACATATCATCTGTCTCTTTTCAGCCATAGCTGTAGATAACCAAACAAATACAATTCATTAATTCATATATTATTAACCTATGGTGTATCAATTATAGTGCAAATAATTGTAATTGTAAAGTAATTGTAATACTGTAAATAATAATATGTAAATAATACATTAATATTGATGTAAAGTATTATTATGAAGAGTAAATTACATAAAGCCTTACTAATTATAAAGAAATTACCACGTAACCTAAAGAAATTGAAAATAGGGAACATTTACACACACACGCGCGTGAATCATTATTCATTATTCAATTCTTCCTAAGTATTATATTCTCACTTCACACAGAAATAATTGCTTTATTGTTATTTAAAATTTCACAGTTATGCTTCCACGTTATAAAGCTATAAGGGCAATTAATTATATGAATTTCCTGTGAATGGCTAGTACGTCATTACGTGACTAATATAATGATGCCCAGAATTTACATTAGCTTAACATATTTTAGCGTTAAGTTGTTTATCTAGTTCACTTGTAAATTTATTACGATATATTCTTTCTGAATATACAAATTATGGCTTCAGGGGCAAGTATCTTGATCGATACGACACGAAAATTTATGGGCGATATGTCCACAAAGTTTAGGTAAACGGTCGAGAAAGTTAATGGGAAACAATTTATCAACGCACGGGGGACCCAACTGGAAGTTTGCGTTAAGAAACCCGAAGAATTTATGCCAATCGTTTCAAACAGAAAAAATGCACCCGTAAATAATGGTGAAAATAATTGTCCCTTGATTAGCAGATCCTCGCTAGACACACTATTTTCTCTTGATTAATCGCGCAGAAAAAAGGCAGATATGTGTAACGTTGACATTGACTAGTAATTTCTTACTAGTATTCTTATATCTAGCATGGGATAATCCTTATTGGTATTCCACTGAGATAATAAGGAATATAATATAGAAGTTATTCTATGATATGCGGAGTTTAAGAGGTTTATGCATTACTAACAAAGTTATGGCAGTTGTGGCAGTCGTGGCCTCAGCAAATTTTGATTATTTATGGGGTTGTTTGGTGCGTCTCTTATTTTTTCAATTTACTTGGATAAAGTAGGAAAGTGAGAAGACAGAAGAACTTAGAAGGGTCAGAGATCAAAGGCCAGAGACCAGATGTAAAAGATCAGAGGTCAAGGTCAAAGAAAAGACAAGAAAGAAATGATGGAAGAAAGAACCATATCAATATAGTTACTTGGTGCTAGTTTCGTAGTCGTTTTGTATTGTTTGTACATTTTCTATACAGATTTATAGTAGTGTAGTATGTTGTCTTTCTGATTCAGCTTTTAGGTTAGGTGAATTTCGGTATATACAAGACGCTAGTAACACCACTGTGCAACAAATTTCAACTTTTTGCTTTTTTCCTTACTTATGATAGAATATTTTAGTCAGGGAGGTAATAACAGAAATTTCCGATTCATTTTCGCAAGCTTAATCTTTTGTGTATGAGATAAGTGTGTAATGTATAATAGTAATCTGAACGTCTGCCGGCGCACCTCCGCGACAGGGGGGTGCAGGAGGGTTACAACCCCAAAAAATTATAGCTGCATACGCGAAACTGATTGTATGTATCAGCTGAAACATAAGAAGCATAGAAAATATCGTCTGCCACTTAAATTCCTCACCAAAACTCGTCTGCCATCCATATAAATAAGGGCAAAAAAATAAAAGATTATGTCCGCAAGGATGAAATGTGATTGAACTGCTTCTTTTTATATCAGTAAACCCAAAAATAATAGTCTGCCACTAATAAGATACCACAAAGGTCGTCTGCCAAGCCTATGAAGTTGCGCTCAGCATGCACCGCGCGAGCACCACGGGCGAGACGGCGCGCCGTAGCCGCCGCGGCGGCTACGACGTTGCATTTTTATCGGCCTGAAAGACGATCGTTATTATAAATTATTAAACGGCTAACATGAAGTCCTTTTTTATGTTATATATGTATATATGCAAATGATTGTTCAGTAAATTAATTTAAAGTCTGGTGGACTTACGTGGGTGGCAGACGAGTTTTGTTGCGGAATTAAGTGGCAGACGATATGTTCTAAGCTTCTTATGTTTCAACTGAATGTTTTTGTATTATTTTTTGCGGGAATTGTAACCCTCCTGTAACCCCCTGACGCGGAAGTGCGCCGGCAGACGTTCAGATTACTATTATACATTACCCACAAAACGCATACAAAAAAAAAAAGCTTGCGAAAATGACCCGGGAATTTCTGTCGTTACCTCCCGGACTATTTCTATTCGTCTATGGCCACTGATAACCCCATTTCTACCACGTCTGGTTTTAAATAAATAAAATAAATACGTTTTACTAATAAATTTAATATTTTAAAAAATCCAGGGAAATGTTTATTTTATTTTATAGAATTGCTTACTTTAATATCAAATTAAGTTTTTGATCTTAAATTTTGCTCGTCGTATCACGTCATCAACATAAATTGTTTTATGGCAATTTTTAATTTTTCTTATTCATCTCGGTAGATCACTTAATTGTTATCATAGTCATAAAGGAAATAAGCATTGTCGATTTCTATGCGTTGAATATGGTCCGGGCTCGTAACTTTTCACAATTTTTTAAGTATAAAATTAGGTTCATGTATTAAAACATAATATTATTACAACACTTAAAATATGTATTTCTCTGAAATCCTGAAAATTGATCCACAAAACGTCCATTCACTTTCCTTAGTAAA
This sequence comes from Melinopterus prodromus, assembly GCA_964023965.1. Taxonomy (NCBI): domain Eukaryota; kingdom Metazoa; phylum Arthropoda; class Insecta; order Coleoptera; family Scarabaeidae; genus Melinopterus; species Melinopterus prodromus. The sequence goes on from OZ030392.1 coordinate 45,021,061, forward strand.
TTAATGAACCTATTTAAAACACAAAGACAAATAAGGGACTGCTAACTAAAAAAGTAAAAATCAATTTTATGATCGGAAATTGAAACTAAAATGAAAATGTATATTTGCAACAGTTCTAATTTCAATGTTAATTTTATTTTATGTTTCGGGATCGTACCAGATCCGTAGGTCACTGGTGCGACGGTATGCCAAAGTTATGACCAAAGATCGAATCGCTTAGGCCACGGGTACACGGGCGTTTTGAAACTTCTCCTGTATCCCTAGCCTTGTACCTTCCCGTGGTTGCCTCTGTTACATAGTCAAGACACCAAAGCAAGCGATACACGTCATACCTGATTTTCCTTTCTTTCGAACTGTATATTAAATATAAAGTGAACATTTTCCAGTTAAACATTCTAAAAATTAGGACGTATCTTAACTACAGTGCACGCCGCTTAATGTGATCACATCGAGACTCGTAGTTTTTGATAACAATAACCGATTGACTAAAAATTACTAAAAATTATTTAGAAAGTTAATATTACATACATATTCTTCATAAAATAAAATAAATACTGATGCTTTACTTGAGGTATGCAGCTACACAAACAAAATTAGTAATAATCCTCAATAGTTGTATGTCTCAGGTGGTTGCGAAGAAGTGCGTTTATGCAGAGTTCGTACCCGTAATGCAGCTGAAAATTTGACGATCTATGCTGGTATCCAGCATAGAGAGCGACCAAAACTTCTTGCAATATTTCTGGCAATATTAGTATTTTCGTTCACTTCATGTTATTCACATTCGGTATGGGAGATTGAAAACTTTACAGATTACAAATATATCTTCTGTAGGACACTCGACGGTAGTTACGGCGCATATACTGACGTGCCAAAACGAATCACCGCTCGATTCACAAAAACAAACAAAGCTTGTTTATTCGTTGCTCAACGCAAGAACCGACGTAAGAAAAACTGATTACATAATCCGATGTGATGATTCCAATAAGCGGTGTTTTCCTATGTGGTAATATACGGCCGTCTCGTCTTTGGCAACAGTGATAACAATAACCGATTGATAACATTAACCGTGATTACAATAAGCGGTGTCCACTGTATTATTTTTCTAATTAAAGTCATTATTATTATTATTCAAAAATCAAATATACACCTCAAGTGTCGCTTTAAAATCACCAAAAACGGTGAGTGATATATCTCTGCTAATATCAAACCGATTCATTTGAAATTTGAATAGTACAGGTTTTTTAGGTGGTTTTGAAAGCAAAATTTATTATCCACCAATATGTTTTATTGCATTATTATTTATTGTTTATTTTGGTATGTTTTTAAAAATAATGTTGTTATTAAACTAAGTTAAATAAAACTGAATTATTCTGTATGTACACTACACTTACTCATAATGATTCAATTTCGAGGCTCACCATGGGGATCTCGCGTACTAGTGGAGATAGAGCATATGTTTATATTTGGCAAAGTTTCGTATTTTTATGTTGATCTGAAAAGAAATTTACGTTATCATTTTTCATTTTGAAGCTATCCGCAAAAGTCTGAAATTTTAAGATAAGGTTTTTAATTTTTCATCCAAAACCTTGGTTTTGAATGAAAATTTTTTTGATTCAGTTGTCTAGCTTGCTAGACAATTGAAACAAAAACATACTAGAGCTACTTTTTAACAAGGAATGCTATGTCATATTTTAATTTAAAATTACATCAAAGATGGCGGTGTAACCATGCCCAACTTTTGTTTTTCTAATGGGCGCCATGTTGAATTTTAGCATTTTCCGATAGTCGTGTCTTTTATCACTTCCGCAATGTCGCGCAATATTAGCATTATTTAATAAAACAATGGTGTAATAATCGCAAAACCTTCAGGTACCCAACGGGAGCTTGGTTACAGACCGCCGGACTCGTTGCCTAGCAACGTCAACTAAATGCACTTAGATCAAGCTGCGGGCGCAGCGCAGCGGTGCGTTTGCCATTTATCCAAATATTTGGTGAAATGCCGTTTACCAACAACGAAAACCGTTATATTATAAGGGTTTATTATTGTACTCATAGAAATGCCCCATCGTACAATACTCCTAACATTGGACATAAATTTAGCGGACCATGGATCGTTTAGTAAATCCCGCAATTCTTATAATCCTCACACCATTTGGTCGGATGAGTTGAAATTTACAAATTCTAGAATGTTTAATCGGAACAATGAGCATTATTGAGTGACAGTAAATCCTAGGCACACCAAACCAATGAGGACATTGCAACGTTTTGGGATTAATATTTGGATGGGGATGGACCAGAACCATTTAATTGGGCCATTCATGTTCCAGGAAAACTTGAATGGAGAACTATATTTAAATCTTCTGCGCACCGAAGTTGCAGACTATTTTGACGATGTTGCGTTCGACCAAAGGAGAATAATGTGGATAATGTGAATAATGTGGCAGCAAGATGGAGCACCGCCTCACAATGCGACAGTGCTACGAAATTATTTGAATCAACAATTTCCTAATTGCTGGATTGGTAATGGTGGAGTATTGGAATGTCCTGCTAGATCCTCTCATTTCAGTCCTCTGGAGACTGGACTATTTTCTATGGGGAACTGTGAACGACGAAATTTATCACGATACTCGCAGAAATATCGAGGAATTGCGGTCAATGCTATTCCGGGAAGAACAGTTAGAAGAGCATTACAACATCTAGAAAAACCGGCATGGTTTTATGCCTTCAAGAAAATGGCGACCTATTTAAACATTTATTAAAAAAATAACCTTTTTGTTGTATAAACTTGCTTTTTTTACAATCTGAATGTTGTTAATCCAAACCACTCTTGGTCTGTCCGGCAATCTGTAACCAAGCTCCAGTGGGGTACCTGATAAGCACGACAAACAACGAGAAAAACAAGAATGTTTTTTTATTATTACACCATTGTTTTAAAAAATAATGCCAACATGTTGTACATTGCTGAAATGTCTTATGGCGTCCATAAGGCAAACAAAAGTTGGCTATGGTTACGCCGCCATCTTTGATGTTATCTTAAATTTAAAAAAATAACGCTGCATTCCTTGTTATAAAGTAGCTGTAGAATGTTTATGTTTCAAATGTTTTTACATTTGGTTTTGAATAAAGACATTAAAAACGGTATCTTAAAATTTCAGTTTATAGGCGGATATCTTCAAAATGAAAAATGATAGCTTAAATTTAGTTTCAGTTAATTGAACGACACAAAAATACGAAACTTTGCCAAATTTTAACATAGGCTATCCACTAATAAGCGAGATCCCCATGGTGAGCCTTGAAATTGAATCACCCGGTATATCACCCTATTACCTATATACATACATAGCACATCCCCCTCAAAGAAAACAAGAAACCAAAGCGTATCAACATTTTTCTCATGCTAAAATTTCTATCGGGCAGAGCATATCACTAATTGGTACGGACTACGTACTGTAATTTGTCCCCCATGTATCAGAAAAAAAAATAATACACTCATCCTATAATTAAATATTCGAATAATGTATGCTGCTTCCTGAACAGATGCTACGTGTAGTACCTACACATGTTTTGGATTAGTCATTTGCATGAATTTAAGATGTTTCCGGATACTTATGACAAATAAAAATACACCCGAGTCAACCAATTAACAAAAAATCAGGAATACAATGTTTTTATTATTAAATTTAAACAGCTGCAGCGTTGTTTTAATCAATTCAATTACTGGGTAATTGAGTTTTATCATAATAAATATTTTCTCTGAAGCTAACGAACCGTTAAGAATTCATAAACAATTAACAAAATCAACCGAAACACACATGTTGTAGCATTTTTGAATTTTTAATGCATCCTATTTTAGGTTAGCTTGTGTGTACACTGCAGCCATGGCGACTAGGGTTAGCGGTCTAAAATTAATGTTGGGAACAATAAACAGTCTCGCCCGCTACATTACTAGCCTACTATTTATTAACTATTGAATAAGTTTGCTGTAGCTAATATGCGAATCTGTGTCAGGAAGTAATAATTTAACTTAACAAGGGTCATTTGACACGAGAAATAAGAAACTGTGTACAGTGTGTAATGTGTATAATATTCTACGTGAATGCATTATGTTTAATACAGAGCGCTTCTCTTGCCATTATAACCTCTGTTTCTAAGTAATATATTCCTCACGTTTAGTATACACTTTTCTATGAATTTCTTACAATTTTCTTGAAAAACTGTCATTTTTTAACACCTTGCTTTCTATTGATCGGACGACAATAACCGATATTACAAAATGTTTTTGATGTTTTAAGTCTCTACAAAACAGTGTATAGATTACGTTAAAGTACCAGTTTGCGTTGTTAAGTTATAGTATAAAATACGTCAAAACAACGTAGGAGTAACAACGTACTCGTATGTGCTGAATGACTAATATGTGAAATCGTGAGCATCATATTTTCCAATAAGTAAAATAATAGCATGCAGTAAAAATTTTACCATCAGAAGGTGAAGAAGTGTCTAGGTTTGGAAAAATTCCCTAAAAAACAAGGCGTCTGTTTAAGTAAAACACTTTAACTTCTGAAGAACATCATATCGCAAAACTGCCAACTTGTTGGCAAGATATTTATTGTTTTTCTATCATAAAATATGATGTAACTTAAAAAGACCCTATACATTCTAGTGACGCGGATTGTGATGTTCAATTGCAACTTGTTGGCGTGTTCTAGCCGCCTATAGCAAAAAAACGGTTAATCGTACGCAGGAGATGGAGAGATCATTTATTGTAAACAATTAAAAGATCTATAATGTCAATATACCCATTACTGTCGTCAGACCAATAGGAAGCAAGATGGTGTTGCATAGACAATTTCGCTCAGCTTTCGAAATCGTTCTTATTAATATCTTCCATCCTATGATTTGGCAGATAGAAATGCTATCCGATCTTTTAATCATCTACAATAAATATCATTTGCATTTTAAGTGATATTGTTAAAAAAACTCAGTTCGGTTAACTTTCCTGTTCATACTATTGGTGTTGACTTAATAAGCGGATAAATGGTGTGGAGAAACCAATTGCGTGACCAGATAATTAAATAGACCTGACCAAGATTATTGTTCCAGTGAACACGAATGCTTAGCAGTCGTTTGAGGTATAAAACATTTTCGGCTATATTTGTATGGAGTGGAGTTTACCGCGATAACAGGTCACAGGCCTCTGACATTGTTAAGGCACCGAAAACAGAGTGATGTATTCAGCCGCATAAATGAAGTTGGTAGAGAAGTCGTAAAGGAAGGCGGAGAAGCAATCCAAGGAATGAAAGATAATGTGACATTCAAGCTGCAAAACATGCACTTTTGATGGAGATGCCTATCTGCCAGTGAGATACATCGGCGACAGATAGAATTTTTTTTTAAAGATCAAACTTTTTGATATTATGATGACAGTGATCTCTGATGTAGGCACGCATTTATGTCACCAGAAGTGACAGCGTTTGGTAAAAGGGAGGTTAGGTATCAAAATGGTTGTCGATGAGGATTATGGAATGCATATTCATGTTGTACATGTTTGTAATGCATGTTTGTACGTACATAGGTACCGCAACCACTAAGAGAGGATGTTTGGAATAATACCACGTAAAAGGAAAAAAATAGTGGTTAAACTTTTGAAAGTCTTGAAATATCTCGGACATCGTAGATGCTGAAGAAGAGACAATTTGGTATTTCGATTATCCTTTAAAAATGAAGAAACATCTGTTTTACCATTTTCTAAAACACTGATAAGACACAGAGTGGTGAACTTTGCTGAGGATGGTTATATGGTCGTACTTACCTATATCTCTATAGCCGTAAATATTACAAATGCAATAATTGGTAATCAGATTATGTTTTAAAACTAAATCGCCTTCACCATTTTTCGAAAATTCCGTTACGAGAGTGAAAAAAGTTAAGTTAATTTTGTGTTTTATTATTTTCTCAAGATCCAGTTACGGGTTATAAAATGTGGTATGTACTGACTTTTTTATAAACACTTTTTTTTATGAAAATTGATAGATTTGATCTATTTCCAGAAAAATACTCTTCTTTAACAATGAAGAAGCTGGTGATCATTTTTTGAGAATTCAGTCAACGGGGTAATAATGCGCTGCTTGATTTTTTATGAAAAAATGTATTCTCAAAAGCAGGCAATGTTACAGATGTGAATATACTAGATAGTATTTAGTCTATCATCGTTAGCGGAGATGTACAAGTACGCCTGATTGAACCCAGGGGTGGAAAAGGAAATACCGAGAGAGTAGGAAAGAGAAGGAACGATACAGGACGGGCAAGGATGGAAAGAAAAGCAAACTAAAGGATAGGGAATTATTTGGGCTATTGCGTGGTCTGTCAATAACTACAACCCCAAGAAATTGTGAATGCATATAAATTGAATAAGCTAACACTTGTAATAAACTGTGCTAATTACGATAACATATCAGCGTGTAAGCATGGGCGCCGTTCAAAAATGTTCCAGGGGGGGGGGGGATTTTATTTTTTGGTGATAATGGGTGACGTAGTGTAAATGACTATGCCATTATTAGTTATGCATTGTTTTCGTCTTGTGTTATTTGTTGTAAATGACATTGATAATTGGAGACCTTATTTTTATTTTTTAGTTTGTATTCTAAAATGAGACACAACTAACCCTAAAATAAAAGCAAGTACAACAAAACACAGCCCATATTATTTGTTAAACTTAAATTGCAATCAGCTTGAAAAATCTCCGTTGCTTTTGTGGTTGTGTCATTTTTTACACATTATTTTATGTTATTAACCTAGGTTGTCACACCTGTATGCTCCCCATCTTACCTATAGCATATTGGTTTGAGTGAATTGCAAGAAAATTTGCTTCCTCTCTATCGTTTATTAATGTGTAATTAATAATTTTTATTAAGAATTGTTTGCAAATATATATTTCCTTCAGAATCATTAAACTTTTATCTTAGAATTTAAGATTTGGTCTGATTGCCACCCAATATTTTAGAATTCTTATTACTTATTAAGACGGGCGTCGAAATGAGTAGGCAACCAAATATACTTCATAATTTTGTGATTAGTATTTCACCGAAATGATTAGGCATTTCCATTCAAATTATACGTTACACTGAACTTGAAACCATTGCCGATAATGCAAAAATATCCGGCTCAATTCTGTCGAGTCTAGGTGACGGATTTTAAGATAGTTGGTGGCTATGTCGTAGTTATCTTGTGTTCAAACAAAAAAAAAACGCCGCTGGAGTAAGTATTGTTAATTTCCTATACTAATTTCCAGCTCGTCGTGGTCATCAAACAAGGCCTAATGTATAAATAAGAATTGTCACTTTTTAGAAAACACGGTTATAGACTTTTTTATGTTGTTCATTTTGTCCGTATTTTTGGTTTTAAACATTATCTATCAATAATTCGAGTGGTTGAACACGAGCCAACAATTGTTATAGCAAATTAATAAACGATTCGAATGCAATATTAGTTGGAATGAATTAAGTTGTAGAGAATAGATAATGATTAAAACAAAAAATACAGACACAAAATAAACACAATTGATAATTTAATTCTATAATCGTGTCAATCAAGCATCCGCTAAAAAGTCTTAAGTCAATTGGTAAACAATATTATTTTAAAATTTAACCGCATTAACGGGGAACAATGACTAAATATGGAAAAAAAAAACAAATTTGAAAATTTTCTGAATAACGATCATCGACAACGAAATACAGTATTGTTATTATGACTATTATACGTAAACACTTGAAAGCCAACAATACTAAGTCAAATAATTAATAATTATTACTGTTGTTATATGTATAAGCTGTATATGAAATCAGTATACAGACCATAGTAGAAATTTTTTTCAATGAACTCTTGTCCGGAAATGTATTGCTTGAACGCTGAAGAGATACGGAATATTGAATTAATTTTACAAACAGCATAGGGAAAATAGTGTCATGTATCATAGGTTGGCGCTTTAAAACCAAATAACATTTATCTGACTTTTTTATTATTTAACGTTTTATTTTTGGGAGCAATTTTGGGCAATTTGGGTTATCTTTAATTCGAGACGTTAAACAAATAAAGTTTCACATACAAGTTATTTGGTTTTGAAATATGTAGCTAGAATATGATACTTCACACTACCTACTTTCCTAATGCAGTTTCTAAAGTTGGTACCATATTCCGCCTCTATGAGTACCTAAACGGTGTCAGATGTGTTTCTGGACATGAGTTCGGCATCAATCGTTGACTGTACTTTATCAATATTTTACACTAATTTTTAACACCCCGTATATTGAGATAAACATAGCAGCAGTGCCAAAAAAAGTGCAAAGTAATGGAACCTAATACGTGTGATTACATGAAAGCCCAAACATGGTCATTTTGGACTACAGCACAAAACCGTAAACTTGGCACAATTTATCTATGACTCTTTCGCGACGAAAACTAGAGATAAATAATCTAATGAAACTGACATTGGTGATTGTAATCGGGATAGTCATCATTAGGATAAAAATTCCGTGTGAGGCGCGCAAAAAAGTGATTGTACGTTATATTTTGAAGAGTTTCCCTTGCAAACATCACAAAATCCACGCAAAGGAAAAAGGAGTGTTTATGCCGACACACCGTAGCGAAATTCCTTAATTAAACTTGACCTGACTTTTGGGGTTTTGTTGACACCGGAGGGGTAATCTGCCGGGCTGAATACTGAAGCGGCCAATAAATTTCCAGGAGAATAATGGAAAATGTCAGGGGCGAATCTTGGCTTTACATCGAGCACCAAAATGACTGGACGTGAATACGGGAATAATTTAACCGACCCTCGAGGCAGTTCTCTTTATTTTTAATCGTTAATTTTAAATTCTCGTTATTTGCAATTTCTCAATATTTGTGTGTAGAATGTGATCCCATTGAAAATCCCATTATTTGTGTGTGCCCGGCTACGCCAAACCAACTCTGTCACTATTTTGCGAATTTTGTTGATTTCATTGAACACTATTGGCCACTATTGTGCCAGTGAAACTGCAAAGTTGTTCTAATTTTTGCAAACCCTATCGATGCGTATGTATATCTGGTTTGCTGATCTTTCAAAGTATTTCAAGATATACAGGTTGTTCAATTGAAAATTCTATAGTTATTTGACATAGGCAAACCACCATTTATTCCGGATAAGTCACAATATAGAATCTCAACAATAAGTATCAAAAAGTGTGATATTTTTACTATCCAAACCGAGTTAGCTTGTGTCTTTATCCTTTTAAGTTACTTCGGATTGATTTTTTGCTAAATGTCCGTTTTTGACACTAATTTCACAATATTTCAGAGACAGTTGATAATAGCCTAATACAAGTTGATGTCAAAACAATTAATATACAAATCTTACTTTTCCCGCAAAAATTTTTTTCAGATAGTAAATGTCACACTGAATAAAATATTTTATATGGGTTTTTCAATTCATTGATAAGTTACTGCCGGTTGTAATATTAATGAACCCGTATTCTCAAAGACTCCAACTTCGTAAAGAATTGAGACAACCAATAGTATACCGGGTGACCCACGGCATAGGTACTCACGTTTATTTTTTTTTTGTTTATAAAGCTGGACGAATGAAATTTGGGAAAGGGTTAATAGACAAAAAATGCCATTCTTCCGGATGTTTTGGAAAGCAAAGGCCATTCTTACTACAATATTTTATATGGACTTGTTTCCTTTTTAAATTTCTAGAAGTTACAGCCGTTGGAAATACTAACAATACAAAGAAAAACAAAAGATAAAATACGTATCAAAGAATTCAAAACCGAAAAAATAACAAATTCAATACACATTGCAACAATAAGGAATAATTACGTTTAAGTCAAAACATTAAAGATAATATAAATGAATTGAATAAACAATTGAACAAAAAATCCAGTCATGAAGATTCAGAGTAATAAGTTGTATACCAGGTGACCTACGCCATAGGTACTACCGCTATATTTTTGTGGTCTATACGAATGAAATTTGGTAATGTGTTAATAGACAAAAAAATGCCGTTCTTTGGGATACTCTTGAGGTTAATATGGCTTCCGGTTTTCCGGAAATTACGTCATCATTGAAATTTTAAATGGGACCCTATATTCTTTGTGTGATATTTTCAATCAGGATGACATTCTGAACACAAAAACATCGATCGTCAATTTTTATCACCAAAAATTGTCAAATAAACACTAACTAAATCGATTTTGGCCGACATTGCATTACTGGCGCCCTCTAGCGTGATTTAATTGATTTTTGCCAGTGAGTCAATTTCTTCACGTGTAGTCCATAGTTCCTTCGAATAGTCCATTGAGTGACTTTGACTTGTACGTTGACTTTGATCATTAGGTCAATATCTTTTTCGACTTCCTTGCTTCTAACAACATTTTTACGCTAAGAATTTCAATAAAATATCAAGTATTGGTATCATTGTAATCGGAAAGATGTTGTCTATCGAATAATCGGGGTGTGACCATTGGGTACCCGGAATAAAATGACTCACTGGCCAAAAACCAATTATATCACGCTAGAGGGCGCCAGTGATGCAATGTCGGCCAAAATCGATTTAGTTAGTGTTTTCTTGACCATTTTCGACTATTTTCACAAATTCATAGCCACCTAGATAATACACAACAAAGTTATTTTTGCGTTGCCTTGGAGAAAAAAAAATGACGATCGATATGTTTTTGTGTTCAGAATGTCATCATGATTGTAATTATCACACAAAGAATATAGGGTGCCATTTAAAATTGCAATGCTGACGTCATTTCCGGAAAAACCGGAAGTCATATTAACCTCAAGAGTATCCCAAAGAACGGCATTTTTTTGTCTATTAACACATTACCAAATTTCATTCGTATAGACCCCAAAAATATAACGGTAGTACCTATGGCGTGGGTCAGCTGGTATACAACTTATTACTCTGAATCTTCATGACTGGATTTTTTGTTCAATTGTTTATTCAATTCATTTGTATTATCTTAATGTTTTGACTTAATCTTAATTATTCCTTATTGTTGCAATGTGTATTGAATTTGTTATTTTTTCGGTTTCGAATTGTTTGATACGTATTTTATCTTTTGTTTTTCTTTGTATTGTTAGTATTTCCAACGGCTGTAACTTTAAAAATTAGAAATTTAAAAAGAAAACAAGTCCATATAAAATATTGTAGTAAGAATGGCCTTTGCTTTCGAAAACATAATTTTGCGGCACAAAAGGTGGAACACGAAAAAAAATGTAGATTCAACTGCATTATTGGGTATTATGAGCCAAATTTCGAGTCTGTTTATCTTTGGCAGGCACTTCCATCAGTGACATATAATTCAAAAAATCTGATGTGGCCAGGCATATGACTTTATCATACTATACAGCAGTAACAAACGCTGATGTGCTGACAATACTGTCAATAGAATCAAAATACCTGTCAAATCCTGGCTAACTACATAGTTTTAATGCAGTACGAGCGATCTCGATGAAATAGAATTTGGGCATGCAGCTAAACTATTAATTTTACCAAAAAATGTCATAGACATAAATTATTCAAAATTATGTTTACTAATTTATGATTTAACAATTTTGAGTACATTCCAGAAATGGCGGCTCTATTGCAAAATCGTTGAAAAATGCTAAGAGTAATCATCCAATTCCTTTGGACCCTTTTGAACTAAAAGCTTTTTAGCTCTCAGTTTAGTCATGAAATTTCTAAATATGAAGTTTCGTCCTGATATCTCGAGTAGTTTCCCCGGAATCGTCGCTACAAAAAAACGGATAGACATACACACATACACACACAAACAGACATTTTTAGTACCTTGCCAAAAATATTCAGGGAACCCGAAAAGACATATTTCCGTCGTTACAAGCTGCTAATTGAATAATAATAATGGAATGTCAATTCAATAATAATAATAAAATTATAATACATGTTTTGTATCAAAAGTTTAACTCAGTTATTTTGATATACTATACCTACACACCGATACTGTTTACAAATATGGGAAACTTCTATATTTCGTGTAAAGTTGTCCACCACTAGTAATGTTGTTGAAAACACAAACAAATATATATAGGTGCAAAACTCGAAGAGTTTCAGGGTAGCTACCCTGATTAATTTTAATTAATTTTTATAGTAGGTAGTTATACAATTTTCTGCGTACTTTGGGGTGGATACGCATTATCATCATTTTAAGATTTGGATCCAACGGTGTAAAACACCTAGAGATCTACTAGAGTGGTGATCCGATAATTACCAACAATTTGACGTAAGATAGAAAGTTGTGAAATAATTTGTTATTTTTTTTAGCCAAACAGAAACACATGTACAGTAAGTGTTAAACGATTCAATAAAAACGCAATTAGTCTGTTCGGATTTGTGTATACATAATCCTAATGGAATTTTGATTGATGCGTGTTGAATATAGTCCATATTCCATATGTGCGTACATTAGAGTACTACTGTTTATTTTGAGCATCCTCGCGTCTTTTTTTATGTGAATTATTTGTATTGGAAGGCTACATTAAAATGTATCTGATCTAGACTGCGGGCAATATAATCGTCAAGTGGCTACTGACCTTTTTGATTGCTTACCGCCAAGCTTTAATATAATAGCAATGATATTATATTAAGTATTAATATTTATTAGTGGCTGATGTATTCTTATCTTAATTAGTAAATCGACTAATATTATCGTGCTAATAAAGATGTTCCTAATAATTTGTTTAGAAATTATTATTATATTAGTCATTATAATTGATTATCATCGATAAATTACATATTTTTTGCACGGGATATATTGAGTACTGATGCACTAATTCAAGAAGAAAAGTAATAATAAATTATGTGTTTGGATTGTTATTATTTAGTATGACATATTACTTTAACGTAAACAGTTATCTGTATTATTTCCATTGCATTAAACGAATATTCCTTTAAGGACTGTGCTATTATCTGTTTTCACAAAGAAATTATGCGATTTAGATTCTAAGAAATGCATGCCGCTCCAATCATTTACTTACAGACACATTAGTGCTTATCGATCGTCTATCTATGGAAATTGGACGGAATCGTTCCAGAATTTCACCGTGCTAGCCGCCGAAGACGGCAGTTAATATTCTTGAAGCGTTTTGGAGAGTGGCCGTAAATTGCGTGAAGAAATCGTTCGAAGAAAACCTGATACCATTCGTCTCGCCATTTCTCCCAATGCACTGTTAACGTATTGTCTTACGGACTTTCGTTTGTGACATTTTCAACTTTTCCTTTTAACATGGCTAATGTAAAATGCAACATTAGCCATCCATCGCGTGTTTCTTTTTTCTTGTACTACGATTAAAACAATTTAAAACAACTTTTTACATTTAGGCCTGACGGAAACTCAGACATTTTTTTTAATTGAACGCCTGCATATCATACAAGATTATGAATACTAACGAAGTTGTCTTTCCAACTGTGTAAGATGTACTTGTGTAAAATTGTAGTAAGTGGGAGATTTGAATATGCACACTGGTGTATTTTGTTTTAACCACGGAATCGAGGTTGGTATTTGCCAAGCGTCTGCGGTCGTCTTGTTTGGCGCCAGAATATTTTAAGGGCTGGAAAAGACGCACAACCATTCACTCTTTGGTATCGAGTTTTGAGCGAGGCGGACGTGTGTCGACGTCCGCCTCAAAGCCCCAATATGAGGGCTGTTTTATAAGAATTGTGTTGTCTTGTGTTTCTCGTTCCCAGCTGTGTAACTCGTAAGTTAATGTTTGCTGTATTTATATTGTGACCATCTCTGCCAAAAAGATTATTATCATTGTTTAGGGTTAACGTTCATATCCTTTGTAAGCGGTTCTGCATTGTTCATGTTATTTGTTAATAGACATTAAGTGTTGTTTTGGATTTGCGTTTTATTATGATAGAATAATTTAAATCAGTCCTTTTTGTGGAGAAGCATTTTGGCTTCTATAGTGTTGATTAATTTGTGGTTCATCTTTCTCTGACAAAGTCTCAGAGAAAGAACCTACAATTTTAGACCCTCCGGAAGAGAGATATTTAATTCACGCTACCATAAGAATTAAAGTAAGTAAAGTTTGTATATTAAAAAAGGCGGGAAAGGGCCTTTATCAGTGCTATAATAAATAAGTGAGAGTCCCCCCCTTACAAAATAAATAGTTTCTGAGATATTCAATTGTTTGTCAAAGATTTGCAATTGCAGGCCTTTCTTAAAATCTACGTTAATACTACATTTTTTGCAGATATTGTCCTAAAAATGTTGTCACATAATAACTAAACTCTCAGGTAGATGCTGATGTCATAAAAGATTAGATGCGCTATACAGGCTGGTCGTAGCATGCACTAGCTTTTTAAACATTTTAAGTGGCATTTTCTTGAGATTATTAAGTGGAACACCCAGTATATTATTTGCTAATTGAAATGTCCCTTAAATTTGTAATTTATATTCACTATATCGTATATCTATTTTTATTAGTTTTGTGATATTTGAAATTTAAAGAGTTGTACGCTATTTAGTATCTTAATATTGCTCTGTATACAGTGTGCTGGGTACCATGATGTTAAATATTTAAAGGGTTTTAGAAGAAGCCATATAGAACCTATTTAGCTAGATTTATTCATATTATTAGTATTAGTATTACTGTTTTAGGTATTACACAATTTTATAAGTATGTTTTGCAATTTACGTACAGCGAGCGAACCTGAAGACCTAGTAACTTCAGTTGGGCTCCGAAGTAAACCACAAACAGTGTAAATTTAGGGGGACCACCGCGAAAAATTGTTCATTTGTGTGCAAATTGTACGGGGCCGTTTCATTGTAATAGTATGTGCGCTCATACACAAAAACAAACAGAAACACTAAAACCTGTCTTGGTGAGCTACGTTTGAGAACGGATTTATATTCACAAAAAACAACCAACGTCTACGTACCTACTATTGTTAATTCGTTTAAAATAGGTTATTTTTCTGGAGAGACAATTCAAAATTGCGATAATATGAATGATAGTATATGAGTACTTTTGATAATGTTAATGGAAAGTGGGTTATTTTATTTGGAAGTGTTTTTAACAGATTTTTTTTGCTAAAAATGAAAATCTGTTTCTTTTTTTTGCATTTTTTATTTTTGTGTGTGGGCACATAAACCACATCAAAGAATATCTTATTTTCAACACTCAGAAGTCAACAAATTTTCACGATAGTTAACCTAAAAGTACAGGGTTTAAGATTTACTTTAGCAGTAATTGAAATTTTTAAATCGCGTGTTGGGTTGCCATACGTTAGACGGCTAAATATACTTACAAACTTTCATATAAAATTATTAATATGTTGATAACGGCAATACTTTGTATAAGGATCAAGCTGGTTAAATCGTTTCTAAATTATCTCTTCCATCGCTTAAAGACTTTACATCAAACTACCAAATACTTTATTCGCAGCAATATTAAAATTTACAATTGCATTACATTTTTGTTAAATTGCAAATATCACAAAAAATAGTAAAATGTGGTGTATGACATACTAGATGTAAAGTGGAGCGAAATAAAGGGTTATTACACCTAACGCCTATTATGCAGGATGTTCCATTTAAAAAACTCGAGAAAACGCCATTTGAAAAACATCACAGTTTATTAAATTCAATGAACACTCTGTATAGTGTATCTGTGATATCTTTGGATACTATCATCTACCTACTGGCTTTGACTATTGTCCCACATAGTTTAAAGGCAGAATAGGCAAAGATGTCCTTTTTACATAGTTGTTAAAAAGATCCTGCAAGGGGCATATTGTTGAAAAACAGTTGAATAACTCTAGAACTAATAGTATAACGCTGTGACTTAGCAACATATACGGTTGGATAAACAAATTTAGTTGTATTCATAATATAACAAAATATACAGGACGTTTCATTAAAAAAATGAACTATGCAGTTCATTTCTCTGAACTACATAGCTTTTTTTTGTAAAAAGCAGAGGACAATGAGTCAAGTGTTTAGTGTGTCTTGTTTAGGACAAAGTAAAGATAGGACATTAGTGTATTGCCTATTATGTATAGTCAAGCGCATTCCTTTAAGAATTCAGATTCAACTTTATGGTTAATCTCTTAGAATAGTTTCAATGTGTTAAGCATCTTGTGCGTGTTAATAAAAATAAAAATAACAACATTATTATTTGCGGAATTATCCTAAATTAGTGAACTTTTACTCGTGTACTTTTGAAACCATAGTCAAAAATAAAACAAAATTTATATTTCATAAAGCTTCATAACATAAAATTTTTTATAATAAAAGGTGATGCTCTATCATTCATCAATGTGTTATAACGTGCGGTTTGACGTCTTTTTAGACGTACACTTGATGTGCAATACAGAATCCTTTTACAGAAATTAAAATATCTACAAATTTAATCACAACTTTTGTTGTCATGCGACCAATAGGGACTAAACTGGTGCCAAAGAAATCAATTTGGTAATCTTTGACCGTGAATAACTAAAATTTCGCAGTGAATAACTCGTTCCGCCGACAGAATATCGATGAGGACTTTTTGCACGTTCTACAAAAAGTGTAACAAAAGTCTAGTTGGGTTTGAATTTTTCCGATATGAAATCTTTATGTTTATTGTTATTATCACCGAATAATTTCTAATAACCATGACACATACATGTGTATTATCAAACATTAGAAAACACCTGACTCATTTACATTTGTTGACATTTGTTAATTTATTCCTTATTTGTTATTCCGTAGGTGCATCGTTGTTATGTGACTAGATTAGATTAATTGTAATGTAGGTAACTAAGTATTGTACTTTTTTATGGTGATGATAACCATTTACTAAACGTAACGTACATATAACAATAGAAACACAGCGGAACCCGAGGAATATGCTTGGGTTTCTGTGAAAGTTTTTGCATTGTGTTTCTAAAAGTAGATACAAGTTCACCACTTTTTATTTGACGTCGGTATTTTTTTTATTTAGAAGAAATACAAAATTAAATGTATCAATCAAATGGTAATTAAATTAAAATAAGCTTGGATAACATGTTATTAAATATTTTAGTTGCTGATTATGAGTATAAAGCCAAATTTTGTAAACTCGTGTATATATCCTAATTTCAAGAATGTAAACAGATAATAAATAATAATAGAAATAAAATGATAGTCCTACATATTTCTCGGTTTGCTAGGTTTAAAGCTTATCGCACTTCACTAATAGTAATGTAATGTAATTATCATTATAACAAAGTGACTAATGAGGAATGTAAATGTGTACAATTTGACTTTTATTGTTTATTCTATGAGAAATTTTAAACCTAAATACTTTATGATAATACATGCGTATGGCAATTTATTGTTAGGTAGGTGCAACTTTAAAAAAAGTTTTTACATTACAGTTGAAATGTTTGGGCCTTAAGCTATGTACTAAGGTGCAACAGAACATAAAATTTCTGCAACAAAACCATCAGGGCACAGTACTATACCTATACTGGTATGTATTTGAACGTAATTTCTGTTCTTTGTTTTAATAGTTCTATTTTACATTCTATTTTAACAGTAGTCGACCTTTCGACTTATCCTGTAGTAATCTATATTAGCTTTAAGCACCAATAATTTGAAAATCGCTGCTACGTTAAGTCGACCTTTCGACTTATCCTGTTTGTAATCTAATTAGCATTATGCACCTTTCTACTGGTTAATCACTGTGATTTTAGTAAGTATGCCTATTGGATAAGTTTGTCACAACTACTCGAATTTCATATAATACCAACAAAAAAGCCTAACAATTATTCTACATAATTTGACTTCCTACCTCAAGAAAAATTAGCAAATTAGCTTTGTAACCTATTGCTAGCATAAACATTTAGTCTTCAATTGGAATTATACTCTGTTTGTTAGACAGGTCGGAGCTGTGCTTTAATATTATTAAATAATATAAAGAACTTGCTTTTCTCATTGACCAGTCAACTACATACACATATTATGATTTGATTGGTTTCTATTGTACTCTCCATATAATACTAAACAAAACAATCACAGTAACAACTTCTTTGTATGGAATTGTTTGCAGATTATACTTTCGAAAATACTCATGTCTAACATCCATTGAAGTAGATCTAAAATTGCGTCGTTTTCTACGAAATGTCCGCAATTGTTTCATGACACTTTTATTGCAACTTTGTAGGGAAATATTGAAATTTTGAAACTTATTTTATTCGTATCTGTATATGTGTGATATGTGTAGTGATCTGCGATCTGTATAACTAAAACTTTGACGACGGGCATTGCCATACACATTGCAGCAATAATTTTTTATTTTTTCTGTGCCGATTTGATTCAAACGGAGTAAAAATGATGACGTAACCGAGTTTTAGCGAACATAGTGTAACCGTAATCAAAAGTGACAGTGCTCATAGTGGATTTTCAAATTATGTGAGGTTATGTGATTGTTGACAGCGTTATTAACTTTATCTCCGTTTCTTATCACAACAATAGACACTTGCTTGGGTCGGCTACTGTGTTTGGATCACAGTAACCTCCGCAGCATGTCGGCGAAGCATTATGTAGACATCCAAAAAGTTTCAACACACCAAATGTTCGCTGAGTTGTACATTTGTTCCCATGAATTCGGTATGCAAAAAAGGAGTTAGGTGATATCATCATTTGCATCGATGCGTAAAATCGTCCACTCGATAAGAATTCAGAAATTTAGTGTTTTCCAGTCTAGTATAACTTTTTCTTGGTAAAAGGGAAACTATACATTCCTAACCTAAAAGTCTTGTTTTAGTGAAAAAAAAAATCCATGTGAAATCGTTTCTCCGCACTATGAGTATCGAGTATTGACGCTTGTCACAACAAATCGGCGTAAATTCATTAAAATGATGATGATTAGAATACAATATTACTCAGAACTAATCAACGACTAAACTATTAATTATGACGTATTTGAGAACTAACATGCACGTATTGCACATAACCTCACATAATTTTAAAACAAACGCGATTACATTTGCCTATGCAAATAGCATTAAAAGCATAATTAAATAGGGGCAAATAGCTTTTGCCTAGGCAAAAGCCTTTTGCCCAAAATAACCATTTGCCTACGACAAATATACTCTTGGTTGGGCATTACAAAGAACGTGCAAAAAGTTCCCATCGATATCGTTATGAAATTTCTGGACCTTTTAATTTTTTACTGTGCTCTCTTCCGCGTATTTGAAAACTTGATTGAACATCATAATTTTTGATACATAAAACAATTTCTGTTAAAATATTTCTATTTCCGAACCCTTGTTTTCTTTTGCAAATGCATTAAAACTTCTGTAACAATGTTCTTAATTCTACGATAGTAAAGAATAATAGTGTTTTCTACTAAAGAACATATATCGAGAACGGACAACTTTTGACTACATATTTACTGGTTTCTTTATTATCAAATATGATAAATTTCCCTGTAAATTTACGAGACTCGGAAGGTCACACCGTGTATCCAATGTGTATATATAAACTTGGTACTCTTACGTTTGGGCAAAGCTTTTCAGTCGTATTTGGTAAGAAAGGTTGCATGTATGAACAGAATACACGTATTTTTTTTGTACAACTTTAAATCATCAATTTTATCCTAACTTTCACTCCGAGTAGATCATAGGAAGGAAGATATTGCCAAAAAAAAAAAACTATTTCTAAAGATAGGCAAAATCGTATATGTACCTTGCTTCCTATTGATCTGAAGACAGTGAAGGTTAACATCAAGTTGGAAGATATTTTAATTTTCTGCTATGAAAGCTCTTCTATTCTTCTCGATTATTTGCACACTGTATACTGATAAGTCCTTAACACCTGATCCAACAACAAGTTCTAGATAATCGTATTTACTTTTCGCGTTTATATCAAATCACTTAAAAAACTAAACTGGGTTAACGTATTTAAAATATTCACTTATTCTTTAATGTTTTAAATAACTCCTTTCTTTTTAACTAGAGCGTAAATATTTGTATTGATTTTGATTTGAACAAAACATATTGGAATCCTATATTTTTCCCATTGTTTTCGCCAGAGTTCTTCTTCTGGATGTTTTCTTATTCCGGGCAGTTTAACAATAACGGGGATCTACAATTTAACGTGTCCCACTGGAATGACTAATACAATCTACTCCGACCATAGAAGGGTTTTAGCGTTAATTCAACACTGATCAGTAAGTTACAGAGAGAAGGAGCGTTGAGTGCGAGCTGGATTCGATAAGAACCTGAGATTTCCCTCATAATAATGAGGAAAATCCAACAACGTAGAACACTCAATCTTCTAGTTATTCGTTAATTTGAATAGTTGTTTGAAAATAATTTTTATTTTCAATTACTTTGTATTCAATAATATTATCTTTAAAGAAGCTATAACTAAGGTAAGCAGAAATAAGAAATTTTGTATTTTACGTATGATATCTAGGTAAATTGTACTGATAGTTAAACTATTCTATTCTATTCTACATACTTATTTATTTTTATATTATGGAAAAAATATGCTTCATAGATAATTATAGAACCTACATACTTTTTAAATTTTTAGCTAAATTCTTGGCCTGAGCGACACATTGCACATTTGCATAAACAGATTCTACCTGACATTTTCCATAAAGCATGATATAACCAAAGAAAATCCTTATAGGTAAGTATAGATTAAATATGATAATTGTATGTTGTTACGTTAGTTTTAAGAAGAGGAAGACAATTAAAATTTTTGTGTTGGAAAAGTATTATAGAATGAACAAATCACAAACAATGCGTCTACTTACTTTTCCTCTTCTTCTTTCTTCATCTCGGCTTTCTCATCTGTTACTGTGACAGTTGTCGGTGGGGGTGGCAAATCATCCATGGGAACTTGCTGTTCCTCAGGGGGTGTGGGTGGTGTCTTATCAAACTCCGCCATAGGTGCCATATCCGGCATTGGTGACACGGAATTATTTTCCATTTTCAATATTTGCAAGTTTATCACTTAATTTAAATCACTTTAGAAGCACAATTGCAGCACAAATAACTATTTTAGCTATTCAATATCACTGAATCGTGGAATACTTTAAATCGGCATTTTATCAAAAAGAGCGCGTCGGAGTGCGTATGATGAAAGAAATCTAGTAGCCGGTGCTTCGATGCAGCGGACGTTACTATTTGAAACGTTGGTAGCGTACTACGATGTTTTGAAAGGTAGTTACGTTGAAATTTTGCCGCTTGGTGCGCTGCGCATGCCCACGGTAAGTTTTCGAGTAATTTTCTTGCTCCTGCAAATAAATGACAACAAATTATTGGTGAAATTAGATCCGTGCAAAGCTGTTTATTGTTTTAATGTTGACTTCCTAGATTGGCGATTATAATTTGACGATTCCTAACAATTGTAGGTAAATTTCGTTGGATAGGTTTTTTGAAGTACATAAAGTGTTTTCAGTTTTTGGCTGGTTCTGGCTAAACCAGAGTGTGTGCCAACACACTGTATTTTATTGCATACAAATTGTTATACACTAATAACTGTGATTTAATGGTATTTTGAAATAACACGTTATTTAGAGAATTTAAACTGGAGAAACCTAGTAATATGAACTAATTACACTTAAGTACAAAAAAATTGGCCCACCTAAAATGAATGTCAACTTTAAATTAAGTATATTTTGAACCAATTGTTCAATTCTGATGATTGTTTCGTTTAATTGAATATTATTTCCTCAACAATAGCGCTAGGTAGTATTTTTACTTTTTCATACGCAGAATGATAAAGTATTGCAATCGTACCGAAAAAATTTGATTTTAGCGGAAACAGGCCTTTTTGGGTGCGCTGATCATTTTTGGTACAAAAAATGTCTGTGTGTGGGAGTGCGTGTATGTGTGTGTGTACCCGATTTTTGTGACGACGATTCCGGAGAAACAACTAAAAGTATCGGGACGAAAGTTCATATTTAGAAGTTGTATGACCAAACTTAGAGATGAAAATCTTATGGTTCAAAAGGGTCTAAAGGAACTGGATGTTTCCTCTAAGCATTATTCACGGATTTTGCAAATGACCTGCCATTTCTGTAATTTCGTCAAAATAGTTAAATAATAAATTAAAGTACAAGAAACTTTGTATAATTTATGTCTCTGACATTTTTTGGTAAAATTAATAGTTTAGCTGTAGGAGCAAAAAAATATGATTTTTTTAAACGTTGTATTTTCTATTTAAAGTTGTTTGGAATTTTGTATGTTAAAAGAGCACGGTAAATCGCCACAATATTGTACGTTATGGAATATAGCTAATTCCACAAAAACTATAGGTATTGAAAAAATGCATGAAAATACAGGATGATCCATTTAAAGTAGAAAGAATTTCTGGTGCAACCGTGAAACTACAAACCTTCTGATTTAAAAGAGCGTATTCAACAAAATTATTTGATACATTTTTCTTTGTTTCAGTTGAGACTCCATAAATATACCTACTTCTATTGTAAGGTTGTCGTGAAAAAATCCCTGTTGCGGTAAATTATTGAAATATGAAAGTTACGGTAGGGTACAGTTGTTTCGTCTAGCCGTTACGTTTATACGCATTTTAAAGTGTGCGTTGCATCCGCTGTGGTCATCTGGCGTACCGAATATTGTAATTGTGTGCAGTAGACTGAAACACGTTTCGTGTAGGGTGCTAATTAGTGCGCTGCTGCTTCGAAAAACTGACGAGCTGAGCTAAAGAGTTGACGCTAAAGAAAGACTCGTTGCAAGTTTATTATAACGGGATACTGTCGAAAATGTTATAATATAAACTATTTATTTTTCAATATTCTTAGCATAAAATTCATTGTTGATTTGACATTAATATGTATGTATATCCTGGATGAAAAGGATGTATGTGAGACACGGGAAACATGACCACCCGGAAATACAATAAATTCTCTTCCTCATTTATATGAGGTATAGACTGCATGACTGCAATCCCATGATGACTATATTTTACCCCTATTTCGCCGTATTACGAACCTGATATTTGTACAAAAATACATATGGCTTTGGAGTGCAACAATTCACTGAAGTCATCGTTACTATTCTATCCAAACTGATTACAAGCAGCAAACATCTGCGGGTCTTTCATAATATGGACAGTGTCAGTACAGAGTTGGCTGGCGCTGCAAACAATCTTTTATTGGCTACAATGGACTCAGAGGTATTGATTTATGAAATTGTAAGGATATAATGGTCCTTTACATTGACATGAAAAATTCTATAACATAACAAAAGAACACTTCAAGGCAACATGCAGACATGGGCAAACAACTCTGGTACGCTCGACTGCGGGACATGATACAAGCAAAAAAGCTCATCGCCTTTCTGCTGCGAGGGCAAGATACATAGTACTGTGAGCTGTGGAAAGAAGACCCAGGGCCCGAAGCGGTCCTCAATATTGCATTAAATACATCCTCAGCCAACTGATATGTCCATCGTGGACCAGACATTCGGACTTCCTATGCCACTGAGTATATGAATACCAACGTACATACTTACTTAAAAAAGAAACCACAATAAAACATATCATAAAATAGATTTAAAAATTAATTTTCAGGAAACTTAAGATTTATCGTATATATGTCGTAGACAAACTGTTATTTTAGGTAAAAGGCTTTTGCCTAGGCAAAAGCTATATATTTACTGTGATGTTCCAAACACAGTGGCGGAACCAAGTGTCTTTTGTGACAAGAAGCCGAGATAAAATTAATAACGCAGTCAACAATCACATAACCTGACATAATTTGAAAATCCAGCAGTATGCTGACTATGGCACTATGCGCACTGTCGTCTCCAGTTCGTCTATAATCGCACACATGTCACGGTCAGTTGCAATTACGATTACACTCTGTTCGCTAAAACCAGTTGCTTACGTCATCATTTTTGCTCCGTATAAATAAAATCGGCACAGAAAGATACAAAATTATTGCTGCAATGTGTATGGCAATGCCTGTCGTCAAAGAGTTTTTGTTATACAAATGAGCATAACCGACAGAGAGGAAGGAAGAGAAAACCCTAATAATTGATGACGCTACGGACTTCTCTATCCATATGGAATGTATTTTAGCGTAGCGAAACGTAACCGATCGACTTCAATACAAAATTCTATTTGCCTAACAGCGGTTGGGCAAATATATTTGCCTGGGCAACTAATTTGCCTAGGCAAATAGCTTTTGCCTAGGCAAAAGCCTTGTACCAGAAATAACCCTTTTGCTTACGACATATACACTGGCCGACACATTTATAGGAAAGCCTCTTTACCTCTTTGATAAACTTTGATGACAACTTTTGTAATCATTAACCGATTTCCAATATTTTTTAAACTTTTTCATGTAAACATTTGCAATTTTTAAATGTACTTAACCCTTGCAGCATTGTTACTTGATTGAGTGTATTAGACTTAGGGTTGCCAACATTGTGCCTATGCTGACCTGGTGAAAAATACTTATATTAACAAACATAAGTTTAAATTAATAACAGCCGTCACAAAAATGTGCGGCTTCGACACATACTTTATAGTAACGCTTCGGTGTGAAATTTGGATGTAGGTAGTGTAGAAAGCGATGAGATCTAGATGCTATTTACTAAGTAAATTAATTTATTTCAATTAATGTCTACTAGTTTCCCCTCTGTTCGTTTCTGCCTCTTATTGTCGATGTTTTTACGACACAACCAACTCGAGACAAAATGCCAATATTACCACCTAACCCACGCATACTTTTGTTGTACTGAGAGCATTTTTAAGGGATCATGAGTTTTTGCTTGAAGTAATTATCTACACGTTCCCTAACTAATTTTCAATTTTCATTTTATTCCGACAATATTGGTGGTTTATATAAACCCCCATAATAAATGTGTCTCTAGTCAAAAAATAATAAAAAATAATTTCTCAGTGTTTGTAAATATGTAGTCCAACTAATAATAAAATTTTCAAATAAAGGCATCGCTGTCGTCATCTCCATGATTTAAAAAATACTGTTTTATGGCAGACCAGTATGATACTATTCTGTGAACTGCCTTTGACAAACTCCAACATATTGTTGGGACAGTTCTTATGAACTGAACAACATACATATTAAAATAATCTACGAAAATTCAAAAGAATTGCATTTTTTTTTCAAGGGAAATCGCTGGAAAGTGTATGATTAGAATAACAATCTACTATCATCTATCATCTATCATCAGCTACCATAATTATTACAAAATATTTAGGGGTCACAGTTTTTCAAAAGATCGATGATTACCTTTAGTTAACCCGGAGAATTTAACTATAAACCCGTAGCCCGGAGAACGCCAAACCTGAAAATACCTGCCGCCAAACCCGAAGTCTCCGGGTCAAAATGACCATGTTGGCAACCCTAATTAGACTATTGTTCTTAAACCCAGCAATGATTGAACATAAAGGTAGTGACCACAAATCAACAGATAAATCGATAGGTAAAAAATTACATTTTAATAAGTGAAACTTAACGTGCATTGGGTACTTTAAAAACGTGTATGACCACCTCTTTTTGAAATTACAGCACGCAGTCGCAGTGGTATCGAATGGATACGTTTTAATGTTCGATCCTGAGGGATTGCTCAATATGCAGTCTTCATCGCAATACTCAGTTTTGCCAGTATTTCTAGTGCAAAGAGAATGCAAACTGTTATTTGAAGCTAGTGTCTTAAAGTGTCTTAAACTTAGACCAAAAACATCATTTTGGTTCTCCTGGTATAAACACCAGTAAAAGTTATTTAAAACAAATTTAAATGCGAATTTCCTTACAATGACTAGAAAAAATAATGGATATCGGTTATGGATTACCAAGATTATTCAACATCAAAGATAAATTGGTTTAAACGTTCCTTTAATTGTGCATATCAGTATATTATCGTATAGCCTCACCTCACACATAAATTTTATAATTAGTCCTGCTTCAGGAGAACTTTTGATTAAGTTTAACGTACCTTGGTGTATCTACGAAATTAGGCCAATTGATGATAATACTGCTCAGTAAAGTCCCAAGGAATATCGGCTAATACAAATTTACGCTTGTGGTTTGGAGTTTGTAGTGAACAGTAGGTATATTTTGTTGTTGTTGTTGTAGGTAATGGTTAAAAAAATCGGTTTGTTATCAAAATGTACTCAAAAGTATTGATAGACAATAACACAATATGGTGATCATAGGAATAGTTCAAGTTTTAAAGAGCAGTGCATCAATTAGTTAATTGTGAGGTGCCAGGGCAAATTCTGTCATTAATTTTATGTTCGACGTGTCAAGGCTTTATATAGAGTCGGTAATAGACGATGTCACAATGTTAACCCGCGACCGGATATTGAAAAAGTGCTTTCCGACAAAAGCGTCGTAGAAAGTTTGGTCGCCGTATTATTAAATATTACGTTAGGGAGGGGTGCGGGCTCGGGCCTAAGTAAACGCTTTTATGCATAATTGCACCCCCGAGCTCCGCTATTACCGCCAATTGGGAACTTACGAGACGTCACTTAAATATTAAAGAAGTAACCGGGCTGCGTCGGCGGATGGTCGACGGAAATTGCGTAATAAATAGGTACCTGTATTATCTTCTGTCGTAATATAGGAAGTATTGCTTAATTCTGAAAAAAATTTACGTCGCAATGCCTTGTTCTGATTCAACGCATCAGTGGTCGCTGTCTACAGTATTATTAAGTCATGTTTTTATTAGCATACCTATTATTTATTCCATATTAACATATCAGGTAATTATAATAATGGATTTATTACAGATAAAATACACATATGCAGGATTGACCGATATACATACAACGTATTTATAAATGACCGCAAATGTGTACGTGGTGTTGCTCTAGACCAGTGGTTCTTAACCGGTGGTCCGCGGACCACTGGTGGTCCCTGAAAGCACCCGAAGTGGTCTGCAAAGTTATCATGAACTTCTTAAATAAATGATAAAAAAGAAGAATTGACGACTAGCGCTTCGCGCGACCGATGATGCGTAGGTGGCTACAAACGTAAGTGCAAACTTGACAAGCCTGCATGATCAATCTTTTTGCACAAGCACGTAAAATTTCCCTTCGGCAGCAGACGATACAAGTATACTTTAACAATCGCCAGTTTGTACTTGGACTATGTCCGACGAGGATGCGTTGGCATTGGCTGCTTTTTATCTCATCCACAAGAGGAAAATGTGAAAGAAGAAACGTAATGTGTGGTGTAAACAGCGGGTGGACGGTGAACTTCTGGGGGTCTACTGATTTCCCAAAAAGTCGAACAACCACAGTGAAGGCTCATATATTTCATCTGTACCTATGCCAGAGTGAAGAGATCGATTTTTTTTTCTCTTCTATAATTAGTTCTGAAGTAAAAGCCTTCAGAACTACTTATAGGAGAAATAAAATCTTCTTAACTGCATCTTTATTAGTTAATCTATATTACTTAATAAGATCTTATATGCTGCATCCTTCTTCGCCCTATCATGATAGTCTGACCTTTCAATAATTCTCCACATACAGACCACATAATATTTTAATTTAACGACTTGATTACCAAATCTACTAGTTATTTTTACCTAATTGTGATTTATTTTATACCGAGTTCTAGAGGCTTGTGAATTGTCATCGATTTTATATGTTTTTTATTCAGTTCACTGTCAGATTCACAGCTAGATATATACAAAATGGCTAATTGCATGATTCTTGAAAGCCGGCAAAACTGGGACGTCACTTAAAAACTGTACATCGTACCTGTGTCCGTCTGCGATAATTCAAAACCATGAGTTAAAAAGAAGTTATTTGGACCCAGTGGATTACGTTATGCAATATTTGAAAAGACGTTGTCTGTATTGTTTTAATCTTCAGTTGCAAAGGTCAGGAAATATGAAGTTGTAACGCTTGAGAAACATATTTTGATTTCATGATAAAATCAGCGCCTTTATCGCTAAAATTAAGCTATGGATCAACAGTCGAAAAAGATAATCTTTCTGCCTTTGATACGCTACATTCAATTTTTGATGGACAGTGTAAAAGACATTACGCGCGATTTACAACATTTTAAAAATGAATTTTTTTGTTATTTGAGTGACCTGACTGCGAGACAAACCTATTCTGTAACTGATTCGCAATGCTTTTATTGTTAACATTACTGAAGCACCTGATAAAATTCAAGCAGAGTTAACTAAAATGTAACACGATAGTTACTGCAAGGATACATTTGAGACAGGAATTATACTTGATGATTTTTGGAGCAAAAAAGCGTCATCTTTATTTAAAATTCGAGAAATTTCTTTACGTTACATAACGTTCTTTTCTACCACATACTTTATTTTATTATTGAAAATAAAAAGAGCAATCTTTTGGAGGCCAGTGCCGATAGGCGTTTGAGTTTGACTAGCACCGAACTAAGAAGTCAGCACTGCAAACTTCTACTACTTTGGCAAATAATATACTCGTGAAACAAATGATTTTAAACGTCTTTTATTTATATAACTACCTTATAATAGTTATTTTGCAGCCAAACACTTGGTGGTCCATGACAAAACTAAAATTTTGCCAAATGGTCCCTGATCACGGTTAAGAACCAAAAAAGGTTAAAAACCACTGCTCTAGAGTCTAGATAATTAATGTGTAAAGTACTTTAAAGTTTACGCATCACTGAATTGAAAAGATCTTGTAAACCAGAAAAATAAAAGGTGGTGTTTCAAATACAACAGGGAATAATATAATCCAAATTGTACATTAAGAGATATTGCAAATCCTAAAGAAAGGCTAAATGTATTCCTTTATTACATTTACAATAAATTAATTGAACACCTGCTGCTATAATGGCGGCAGTTACCACTGCTAATACTTAAGCCCTGTTACTACTAACCTGAACGAGCCATTATTTTAAAAGATAAATCGTCGTTAATCCATCCATTAACAAAACATTTTAATTAACGTTAATCGTTAAATTTATATATAATGTTGATTAAAATGTTTATGTTAATGTTCGATCGGCGTTTGTTACCCAGCTGTTTATAGAAATATTTTTTACGCGTTTGTGTACCACATTGCTTTGCGAAGCCTATAAACAAACTATCAGGATTTCACGATAAAACGCTAAGCTTGAATACACTTTTGAGGTTTCTAGAGCATTGAGTTGAGTATAAACACGCAAAACCGACAAAAGAAAATCACTTTTAATTTAATACCCTAGAAACCGAAAAGGGTCTAAAGTTTGTATTTACATGAGAAAATCGTGAGTATTTTACTAGTATATTCTTGAATCACTTGCAAAATATCTTTAGATGTTGGGCCGGCGTCGGCGGCGGCGCCCAAACAAAGTAAGATATTTGAAATATTGTATAGGCAAGGGGGGATTTTGAACCTAACTATTACCAAACTATTCGGCGAACTGCAGGCGCTTGCTCCCAGCCCTGAATTTAAAAAAATCCTACGTTTTCCGTACTATAGTATATTGTATAGCAAAAAAATCTTTTTTTATAGAGGCTGGACACTTTTCGAGGCCCGAAAATCACAGCATTTGTATCCTAATGATGACTATACCGATTACAATCGTCACCAATTTCAGTTTCATTAGATCGGTTATCTCGTCGCGAAAGTGTTACAAGATAAATTGTGCCAAGTTTACGGTTTTGTGCTGTAGTCTGGGTGGGCTTTCGTTTAACCATACTTATTAGGATCCATTTCTTCGCTCTTTTTTGCACTGCTAAGTTGTATATCTCAAATATACTGGCTGTTAAAAATAAGTGTAAAATATAGATAAAGTATCCTGAATAGTAAACTTTTGATACCGAACTCATGTCCAGAAACACACCTGACACAGTTTAGGTGTTAAGACAGTAGGTAGTGTGAATTATCACAAAACAAAATATAATGTATGTGAAGCTTTATTTGTTTAATGTCTTACAGGAATAAAGTTATCCCAAAATTGGTACCAAAATTACAAAACGGTTCTCATCAACTCCTTTCAAAGACGTTAAATAAGTCAGACAAATGTTATTTCGTTTTAAATCTGGCATCCTATGATACATGACACTATATTCCCTATGCTGTCTGTGAAATTGGTTCCATCTTCCGACTCTCTCCAGCGTTAAAACAGTATATTTCCGGACATGAGTTCATTAAAAAATTAGTCTACTGTGGTCTGTATGGTCAGTATATAGATGTCCTATACAGATTATACATATATAAATCATTTATTATTAATTGACTTAGTATTGTCGCCTTTCGGGTGTTTACGTATAATAGTAATAATGAATGAGCCGCCATTTCTGTAATTTCGTCAAAATAGTTATATAATATATTAAAGTAGAGGAAATTCTGAAATTTGATTCTAGTGACAGTATTGTCAAATCATTAGAGTTTGACACAGTTTGATACTGCTGTATAGTATGATAAAGTAATGTGTCTGGCTACATCAGGATCATTATATTTTTTCTAATTTGCGTTCGTTATAAACTGATAACGAAACCGCTTTCGGTGTCGTTATGAAAACACTAGATGCCAAACTTTTAGTAACTTCTAGTTTTCCAAGATTGATGATATTAACGTCAATTGTCAAATAAGGCTGACATCTCAATCGCTATTGGCTCGTCTCAATCGTATTTGTAAATTTTACTTCAACTACCAACTGTTAAAGGTAAAACTACTCTTGATTGTAAGATGACAACCGCAATTTTCGAAATTTATGTAAAATTATGTCCCAAAGTAGAAAAAATAGTATATAACACTCGTTTTAAAAGACGTAAATGTCTTTCTTGGGAATATGCTCGATTGGATTTTGTTTCTTTTAGTTTGCCATTGACGCATTGTACATCGACAGCAACAGGTAAAAACTAACTAATAAAATCAATTCTTGAATAGAAAAAATTAAAAACTGGCACAAAAATGAAATAACTGTAGTAGGAGGCTCTTAACTAGGCAATTGAACACTTAAAAATGTCCAGATCGAATACTCGATTGCGCGGCGTCGGTTTACCGGTGGCTTCAGGCAGGCATTAATGCGCGAAATATTAGTGGTAAATAAGTTGTGCTAACGGAGATTATGCAAAATATTCGGCGCATCCTGGAGCCACCGATTATTCATCAGCTTTATCGGCCCACCTATCATCGCGTGTTGTAATTCGCTACGGCTGGCACTACTGATAATATGTAGTACTAACAATATATTAGTAGTACTACCTGTCGAAATAAGTAGTACTACGAATATCAGTAGTACTAACGAAATTAGTACTACTAACAAAATTAGTAGTACTAACGAAATTAGTAGTACTAATGAAATTAGTAGCACTAATGAAATTAATAGTACTAATGAAATTACTGGTACTAACGAAATAGTAGTACTACCGAAATTAGTAGTACTAATATAAATAATCAATTATCTCCAGATATTCCAATAATCGACTAATTCTATTATTGTATCTCGATTATGCCCATCACTAGTCTATCCCCACTGCATGAAATTGGCGTTCCACTCCCCAAAACGTGACAAAAGTATATCAAGCGCATTGTCCGCCAAGCGCTTTGTTCTTTTTCGATTGGGTAGCGGTTTGTTTCTAACTCCTATAGGAATTGATTGACGGGAAAATTAAAAAGAAAAATTGTTTTAATTGCAATTTTTGTGTATAAAAAACCAATGTAATAGATTTTAAAATATTGACCTATCCTATTCTTTGCATTTTCTCAATTAGGCTTTGTTTAGGAATGTTTGGATTTGGTGATACCTAATTTATGCGGTAGGTATATAGAATAGTTTTAATTCGGTGGAATTTAAAACCACTACCATGATATTTGGTTAGTTGACATTTTAATTGGCTAATCAAATCCTAAATTTCAAAATACGTTTTAATTATTAGTACTAATGTGTTATTTAATTTTTATTAACAGTCAAAGTAGGTATTTCATCTTCCAAATTACGTATTACCATTTATCACCTTTCTGGACCAAATTGCATTGAATTGTGCTTAGGTAGTAAAAAAGAAAAACTACACGAGATAAATAGTGGTATTCCTCTCTAGCCGGCGATTCGCAGCTTCCGTGCAGTGTTTCCGTCGTTTCTGGCTATTGATTTCCCAGGAGGGCCGCGTTAAATTGCCAGCTTGAAAATGTTGTTTTCGGTGCTCCGCCATGTATTTATTCGAGATGCCTTGTTAATTCAACTTTGTGCATACCAGCGATGAGTAATTTGGTTCCTCATCCGGCCTAGTCAACAAGTCATTACGTAAACCCGGGAACAACATTAAATCTCTCGATTGTTCCTCGGTTATACATATTTCACTGACTTTGGGGCGGCATTAGCGAATGAATTGGATTAGCTTACTGCTAGAGAGCACAGTAAGTTATCGTTTTCTGCCTATTGGCGTGGTGGTATTGTGGATCAATTGCGCGTTCATGGTGCATAAATGAATTGACGAAGTTTGCCAATATCACACAATTAATGTTGTATATTGAATAGGATTGCTTCTTGGAATTGATGAGATTTAGATGGGATTTAAAAAACAAATATGCGACCAATTAGACGCACAACTTTCAATATGAAGTTGCAGAACATGCTTTTCCATTCGCACTATTAAGGCCACTCTTTGAAGGTTTGCCAATAATTAAAAACTATACCCGGCTCAAATATGTCGACTCTACGTGAGCGATTTCTAGGAAGGAATGGATTTTAAATTAAATAGACAAAAAAGTAGTCACTATCACTCGAATATACCGGAAATCCGTCATATAGGTTCGACAGAAATGAGCCGGGTATTATTACCTCCCTCATTGTTATAAACACAATTTCGACAAGGAGTGAGGAGTTATGAAAAAAAAAATTATTCATCGTATAATATGAATGAGAAGCTTTAATACCAGAATTTTTCCTACATTGTTTAATCAGTTGGGTCTGTCGTTTAATATTTCCATTCACGGCAAACAGTTTGGTTGATTGCAAATGTTTCTCCAAGGATTGAGCAATGTTTTGAATAGGTACTAGGGCTTCCAATCCCGGCATTACGGGATCCCGGGATGTCGACAAATAATGAGCTTTTTCGGGATCCCGGGATTATAAAACAAAATCACGGGATCCCAATCGTATTAAATTTAAATTATTTTCTTATTTATTTGGTTATTGGCGAAATGTTGGCACTTATCTACAGTAAATCAATTGGGCTGCTATTTTTTAAGTATGAACTTCAGTCTATAATAGCACCTTTTCTGATTAAATTAAGTATCAAGCATAAAATGTTCGTTTGCATCAACATGTTGCATGATACATAATAAGAAGAACAGATTTTGCAAGAAGTCAATGTGGAGGCAAACATGAACCTTTTCAACTTGCTTAAGTCTTTTTTAGTTGCTATAGGCTCAACAACAAATATTCGAGTATTTAAAACTCAACAACAAATATTCGAGTATTTAAAACAGAAAAAACATTGATTTCTTTATCTGAATTCAGTGTTG
This sequence comes from Melinopterus prodromus, assembly GCA_964023965.1. Taxonomy (NCBI): domain Eukaryota; kingdom Metazoa; phylum Arthropoda; class Insecta; order Coleoptera; family Scarabaeidae; genus Melinopterus; species Melinopterus prodromus. The sequence continues at coordinate 45,054,504 of OZ030392.1, forward strand.
TACTACAGAATATGAAATTAGTAAATAGGTAAACAAAGACAGCGAATTTTTTTCCTGTTTAAGGATTGTACCTTAAACTAAAAAATGAATAATTTAGGTATGAACAATCTCGAGTGTATGAGCTGTGACTGCGGTAATATGGTCATTTTTGACTTCTTCATCGCAGAATAAATTATCGTTTTTACTTTATCATACGCAGTATGATCAAGTATTGTAATCATGCCGAAAAAAATTTTTGAGGTTTTAGCGGAAATAGGTATTTTTGGGGCCCCTGAACATGTTTGACCAAGGTACAAAAAAATGTCTATGTGTGTTTGTGTGTGTGTGTATGTGTGTGTGTGTGTATGTGTGTGTGTGTACCCGATTTTTGTGACGACGATTCCGGAGAAACTACTAAAGGTATCGGGACGAGAGTTCATATTTAGAAGTTTTATGACCAAACTTAGAGCTGAAAAGCTTTTGGTTCAAAATGGTCCAAAGGAACTGTTTCCTCTAAGCATTTTTCAAGGATTTTGCAAATGAGCTGCCATTTCTGTAATTTCGTCAAAATAGTTAAATAATAAATTAAAGTAGAGGAAATTTTGAATAATTTATGCCTATGATATTTGTTGGTAAAATTAATAGTTTAGCTTCAAGACAAAATTCTATTTTATCGAGATCGGTCGCATCTGCATTGATATGAAACTACATGGTAGCCTGGATTTGACAAATATTTTTTTGTGCTGTCACCACAGAAATGTCTATGGCTGTCACACTCGAAAACAGCTGATTTCATCAAAAGTTGGAGAACCGCTATGGAACGTTGCCGCTCTAGTGCGGCAAAGTACAAAATACAAAAATTCAAATAAAATAAGATCGCCAATATGATTGTTTGTTGATAAGAAATATCAACCCGTTGTTATATCTAATTGTAAAAACGTTATATTGAGAAAATTGTAAATAAAGTATAGCGATGATAGTAGTTATATTTTAGTATGTTGGTACGGATTTGACATCTACAGTGTCATGAACGAATATAAATCTGTCAGAATTTTAATTAGCTTTTTAAACTTGACGTTTCGTAGAAGCGGTATCAACCTAACATTTCCTATACAGAAATATAACTTATTTCTGATTTTTTTAAAATACGTATTTCTCAAAAAGCAACACAATAACGTTGATGTCACTCCTGCCGAAAACTACATAGCGCGACTCGCTCACATGCGACGGCGACGCTCCGCTATCGGTGACGCGCGGTCACGCGCCGCATCACCGCTCGTCGCGCTATTCCGTACTTTCAGCACTTGTGAGATAAATAACTATTATTCTGATGACAGTAGGTAGTGTCAAATGCTGATGCTTTGACAATACCTACTATTGATACTATTGACTATCAAAATATCTGTCAAAAAAACTTAAATGTCGGAACAAGAAATGACATCGTTAGTTCGATTGGAGTGAACCATCGAAAAATTAATAACAACAATTAACAACAATTAATAGCAAATCATTGTTGGTACAATTTCGGCTTCTTTTTATAGTTAAATATATCGGAAATATATCGGTGTCTTTATTTTATATGTATTTTAAAAAACTTTCGCTTTATATCTATTTACTATTTATATATTCTGCAGTACACCATTGAATACAAATAAAGAAATCCGCCACTAATTTAATTTTTTACGTTTATGTTTTTTGTTTCTGTTTTAAGTATTTAAATACTGTTGAGGTAACTAGATTTAAGTAAGCTGAAAAGCTTCATGTTTGGCTCCATATTGAATTATATCTACTTCTTGAAAAATCTGTTCCTCCTATTATAGCAACATGTTGGTATAAAGGAACATTTTGTGCTTGATAGCTAATTTAATCCAAAGGGTGCTGTTATAAATTGAAGTACACACTTAAAAAATAGCAGCTCAATTGATTTACTGTAGATCAGTGTTCATATTTCAACAATTAACAAAAAATAAGAAATTAATTTAGATTGAACTTTTTCTGGATCCCGGGATTTCGATTTACAATTCCGGGATCCCGAAAAAGGTCATTATTTGTCGGGATCCCGGGATCCCGGAATTGGAAGCGTTAGTACCAAATACTAAAATAAAACTATACTCATCGCTATACTTTATATACAATTTTCTCAGTTTATAGTTTTTAGAATTGCATATAACATCGGGTAGATATTCCTTATCAACGAACAATTAAATTGGTGATCGCAGTTTATTTGAAATTTGCATTTTGTACTTTGCCGCACTAGATCGCGCAAAGTTCCATAGCGGTTCTCCAACCTCGGACGAACTGAGTGGAATTAGTGGCGTCTACAAACTGAAATGCTCAGACTATACGGCTGAATATATTGGGCACACTGTTCGTAATTTAAAAGTAAGATTTAAGGAACACAACACCAGGAAATCGTCTACATTCAAGTACATCTCACTCTTACACAACTTGAAAAAAGCAGCAAAGAAGGACTATTACTAAATGTTTGAAATTGAAAAAAAAGCACCTAAAAAAATTATTCCAACATAATAAACGAAGTAACAGATTTTAACGATCAATATCTGTTCGAATAGTTTATTTGAATACAGGTTTGTCTCTCCACTACCCCACCTTGTCCGTTCAATTTTCTAAAACCAGTTCAAGTATAGACTCCAGTGCATTGATACCTTGCAAGTTATATTTATATTTTACCGCGTGACACTAAAGGCTCGTACGCACACGGCTAGTAGTTTAGTTACAGTAGCTGGTAATTTAGTGATTTTCAGTGTGCGGACATGAAAATTTAGTCGAGTGGTATGTAAAACGATTTAGGCAAGAAGATAGTCTCGTACGCACTAGTAGCTTTGTACAGTAGCGAGTAATTTAGTGAATTTCTGTGTGCGGACACAAAAATTGAGTCGAGTGGTTCGTAAAACGATTTAGGCAACAAGATAGAAATTATTCTATTCTATGGGCAAGTAGGTCTCCCCACCACGTCACGTACCACTAGACAATTATGCCGCTACAGAGGTGCGGACACATTTGTTTTTGTCTAGTACCTTTTGTTACCTGTTGTGGCGTATAGCACGGCCCACGGTGCAGGTCCCAACACGAATAAATTCATAATTGGGAAAATCCTTGACTGATTATTCCCAAATTTCGACACAGTATGTATACTTAGGAGTGAATTACCTGTGACTATACTAAATTTTCATATCTCAAACACGAGTTTTCTGATAAAATCACTTCAAAGAACACCCGCATCAGAAAACACGCTTAAAAACACGGCTGTCAAAAAACGCGCGTTAAAAACACGCGCGTAAAAAACACGTGCGTCGGAAAGAGAACGTTTCATAAAACACGCTTGTCAGAAAACACGCGACACAGAAGACGCACGTAAAAAACACGCGGTTCATTATACTTCAGAGAAACACGAGCGTCAGAAAACACCCGCATCAGAAAACACGCTTAAAAATCACGGCTGTCAAAGAACGCGTTAAAATACACACGCGGAAAAAACACGCGCGGAAAAAACACGCGCGGAAAAAACACGCGCGGAAAGAACACGCGCGGAAACAACACGCGCGTCGGAAAGCGAACGTTTCATAAAACACGCTTGTCAGAAAACACACGACACAGAAAACACGCGTAAAAAGCACGCGCTTTTTTTAGGAATTTCCTGACAAATTACCTCTCTCCTTGAATATCTCATCGTCGAGTACTTCAGAAAAACACGCGCGTCAAAAAACACGCGCTTCAGATAACTCGCGAGTCATAATACACGCGCATCATAATACACGAGTTTCAAAAAACACGATACTGAAAAAAACGCGCGCGTCAGAAAACACGCTCTACAGAAAATGCGCGTATAAATTATGGTAATAACGGTCAAAACCGTTAATTAAAATCCGTTTGGCCTAGACCACACTAGTTTGACCTGAAGTATGCCTTTACATACCACGTTAAACTAGTTTGGCCTAGGATAAATTAGTTGTGCTTTCCGCTCTTCGGCCGAACTAAGTTGGCCTAGGTAAAACTGGTGCTGCCTGAAAGCCGGTTTTACCAGTTACATGTGAACCGTTAACTCCATAATTTACGAAATAATAATAATAGTTACGAATTACTGAAACAACAGATGCAAGAGAGGTTGCGACCTCGAAAAATATGCTTAACAGCGTTTTATGCAAATTGTGTTTTTGGTCTGTCCAGGGACTAATGTAACATAATTGCAATGGTAATTATGTTTTGTATTAAACTGCGGATAACCGCGCGTCAACGTTGTAGTTGCATCCCGGACGACCTACACCTCAGAACTGTACTAATTCGCAGATCGTTCGGACACATTTTAGGTAAGTTTAGGTAAGGTTTAGTAGTAAGTGGATACTCGCTACTGTACTAAACTACTAGCCGTGTGCGTACGAGCCTTAAGTGTTTGACGTACATGTATTGACCATTGTTTCATAATAATTGTGAAAATTACATATAGATAGGTCTGATGATGTCAACATGAAGAAACCGATTGCTCTACTTTTTAAAATAAAAATAAAATACTCGTTTTTACGTTCTGAGTTTATTTAATTATTAAAAACAAAACAGGTTGACGTTTATGCTGATCATTGCGCTGACGTTTATGGTTGATCATTTAATTTCTGATAATATCATTTTGTGTTTAATGTACATTTAAAATATGCTTGTTTCGCAGGACGTACTACCTCTAATGCTTCCTATTCGACAAAAAGAAAACAGGATGACGTTGCGCTGACGTATCTGCTTAATTATTTATTTCTAATAATATAATTTAGTCTTTAATACACATTCAAAAGTATGGACCGCTAACAAATTGTTAGGTTTATGCAAATAATCTATTGACATATGTGACCTGGACTACGCAAAGGGGGTATATGTATCAAGAAATTTATTTCAAGAGTTTGGATGATTGTAATAGCGAAAAGTACACGTACATGTTTCCAATGAACCGAAAACTAGCTTGGTAGCTATCTTAGCGTTATTTGCGTGTAAAAATTTGTAGGAACAATGGAGGGCGCAGTTGCTTACACCAACCGCATTTTTTCTGGAAAACGCATTTTTGCATATAAACGCAACTTCCGTAGTCCAGGTCACATTATATTATTTACGTAACGTTGCATTTAAATAATAGAAATAAATTATCACCTATTATATTGCGTGCGCTCATCATTTATCATTTTGTTAACAATCAATAAACAGCGTTCGCAATTTATTATCATCCGAATACGTAATTCATTTATCTTTGGACCAAAACATCCATAAAACTAACATTTCCTTTCGGGGTCAAGCAAATACGACTTCGCCGAGATGTATTAATCATCATCCACCCGTCAGCGTCGCGCTCGCAATAACTTACCTGCTGTTCGTTTAGGTTAGATTTTTGGTGTTAAGTTGGCAATGACGCGTTTTCATTTGTGGCTATAGAGAGCTATGCATTGATATACAAATCTGTATTGCCAATTCGGATATACAAAACTCTCTAATGTTTGGCAGTTGTTTTCATATTTTCTGATCATTCATATATTAGTTAAATTCTTCTCCAATGTAGTGTAAGTTTCATAAAATCGATGAAGGAAGTTCTGTAATACACTATTCTGTACGCCCTAACTGTTATGAACGGTGCAAATTCAATGTGCCTCATCCACAGGGTTGAATTTTTTCACTTTTCAAAAATGATAAAACCGGTCATTTGGGTTGGGCTGCAGCCAATGCAAACACACCCAAATAGTGGGTTTTATCATTTTAATGGCCGGATTGGGTAATAGAATTTTTGTAACCAAATATACCGTTATAAAAAGATTTTAGATATGACAATTTTATAAATATACCTAGGCCTCAGTAGCTCAGATGAGAGAGCATTGTGACGCAAAAGTCCCTGGTTCAAATCCAGGTTGTGGTTTCAATTTTTGATTTATTTAAAATTTGCATCCCGCCCGGATATCACTATCTTCAATACTTTGATTAATTTTATAAATGTTTGCTTGTTAATGTTTAACATAGTTTTTTCGTAACCTATATATATATATTTTATCTATAAATGACAGAAAAGGATCCTTGTGGCAGAAAACATGAAAACAGGAATGCCTTAATGCATTGCACGTGTCAGGGTTCGATTTTATGCTGGATTTTTCAATGCCAGTTCATATTATAAACAGAGGTTAGATCTACAAAATCTATGAGACCTAAACTCGGTTAATGCTTTAAACTTACACTGAAAAACCTATTTAAAACTTGTTGGAAGCTTTTTGAAATAATGAAAAATGATTTTTAATACCATATATACCATATAGACCCATAAAATATTATCATTGTTGGTGAGAGACATATTGTTATTGCAATTAATTTTGATAACATACATTTTCTAAATGAAAAGTGACTAAGGATTTGTGATACACTTTCTTGCGGTGAATATGAATCTGGTTTCACGATTTTGAAACAAAATCATGTCAGACTTCTAAATGAATAAAGAGAACTGCCAAAATAAAATAGAAGAACTAAAGGAGGGGATTACAAAACGAAGCAAAGATATATCATTGAGCACAATACAGGTTATTCCACAAGTGCACCACTTGGCACCACATTGTCAATTTATGGAACTATTTATTTTGCGCTGAAAGACAATCACCAAAGGATTTCAACATCGTTGAATTTAAGGAATCAAGTCCTGTAGTAAAGTTTGAAGAAACACGGTATGGATTGTTCCTTTTTCATGTGGTCTGTATAAAAAACAATATTTATGATAGCTACTTCTTAAAAAATTCTTATCACCACAAAGGAACAAATTTGTGAAAACCAGGTTTTTCTAGACGTTTACCCGAAATGCAAAAACAACTCAAAAAACCGGCTTAAAGCCGGCCAAGTGACAACCTTACCGTTATCAGTAAATTCCACCCCAAACCATTACTGAACCTCCATTAAATGAGGCGACTGTGATAAAGTTTATGTTCCCGTCAGAGAACCCTTTTACCGTGTATGGCGTATTAGTAATAAAGTGGCCGCTACAAAAATCTAATTATTGTATACCGTTTAGTAACAGAGGAAATGACGTGAATTAAAAAAGGAATGGCTAAAAAATACGCTACTGTGTGATTTAAGGGGTCAGTTCCCAATCTCCAAGACTTTTTTCAAGAATTGTTTTCTTGTGGATGAATTTATATTATTATTTCAAAATTTTTATGCATGAAAGAGGAGATCTTAAAGTGCTACAAAAATATATATATATACCTATTTTTTTAAAAGGAAAATCTCGCTAGTATGGCTGCCTGAAGTTTCCCTTACTCGAGTTTGGCTGACACGATAACTCAACTTTGAATAACTCAATTATTCACATACGTTTTATAAAAGCAAAACGGCGGACTTTTAAAATTTTTAGCCTCGCTTTTCTACGTACAGTTTAAATAAAAGTGGTTTAAATATTAATGAATACTCATAATTGGTACGGACGATAGCTACACATGTGCAGAACATGCCATAAAATTTTCAGCTTGATAGGTGCCCTCTTTTAGAATGTCAGCCGGGTCGAAAAACGTAGTTTTCAGAAAAACACGATTTCGTTTGTTTCCCGACAATATGATGTTTCTTAATTTTTTTTTGACAAAATTGTATCTTACCCTCATTTAGCAATGTCTGCTGTCTATGTTAAACCTTTAGCTTCCTCGTAACTTTGATTTGTTTCCATTCTGGAATTCTTAATGGCCACCTTTTGTTCCTTATAAACCAAGTGCTGGTGAATGATTTTATACTGCTTCACATTTTTCACAAATACACCTTGTGTTTGTGCAAACTACAGGCCAACAACCTAGCAGGGTTCGCCGATCATTAAACCCCCTAAAAGCCACCCCTAACGTGTACGTTTGCGGTTTTGTCGCATTTTACCGCAAAATGGTCACGACTTCGATATTTTAGCTCCGGTGTAAAATTATCCTTATAAAATTCTGCACAAAAAATGTATATTTAATTTTTTTATAATACCGCGTATCTCACACTGCAAGTGCTTCAATATAGAGGCTCACACGATCTGTCTTCCTGTTCAAGGTCCCTAGCGAAGAGAGTTGACAGCAGTCCCGAGACCTCTATACCGTATGACTCCCTATCGTGTGTGGTTTTATACCTCGCTTTCCCCTACCATCCACCCCCTTCCTCACTCTCACCACCCCTCTCTAGCAACGAGGGACCGCAGAGCGGGACTCCAATCGGATTCATACCCCGCGGGGTGTGAGGATTTTGTTCCCCGGCCCGAGAACCCTATACCGTATAACCCACCATCGTGTGCGGTGGCATACCCCGTTGTGCCAAACTTTATAAGAATTTATTTGGACAGAATCAAAAATTTCAGAACCGTGACCATATTGCGGTAAAATTAGAAAACCCGCAAACGTACACGTTAGGGGTGGGTTTTATGGTGTTTATGACCGGCGTAACATTGTTAGGTTGTTGGTACATATGTAGTTTGCACAGATACAAGGCACATTTGTGCAAAAGTTAAAGCGATATAAAATCGGGTGGTATAGATGCTTTTCTTGCTTCCGCGCTGGATACTCTGCTTCTATGCCTACTGAAATGCTCCTGCATGCGCATGAAAAATGCGACCTTGTTCGGCTCTTACATACGAGGTGTCTACCCGAAATATACAAAGAGAGGACAAATAAACACGTGTATGCTTGAAGCGCAAAATCTACGCTCAGCGCGCTCTACACCGTTCCATTGTCTCGCATGTTTCGACCTGCTCTCGAACTGTTTCATAAAAATGATAGATTCTATAGTATTTCTACGTCTATTTGCTACACCAATCTGTGGTTTTTGAAAAATCGATTAAAAAAAAAGTTTGGTACCCCTTAAGTTAATATCAGGCAAGCCCTATAGTGTGCTTTACATTACGGTACTCACACCCTGTGTATATGCTCAAACCTAAAACCCTATTATTATTTCTAAACAGTACTAAGGAATCAGCTACAATGAAACAAGTAAATCATCATAATCGGTTCAGCGGTTCGAGAAAGAACCAAATTTGAAATCGTGTGAACCTTGTTATTATTGCTCTTGTTGAATCTGAATGAAAAGGAAATGTTCAGAAAGCTCAGACTAATTCTTGACTTATGTTAAAACCGGTGGTGTTAAGTGAAACTCCCAAAGAGATGAACAAAGCGAATCATCCAAATCAGTGAAGCTGTTCAAGAGAGAAAGAATTTGTTCGTTGTCCCTTTCATTTTGAACATATTAAGGCTGGTGTTGTCGTTGCCAGCTTACCTAACCTCGTACCGAGTTCAGGTCTCTATTATATATGCAACAAGAGATTATAATTCTCTTGCCGATTTCAGTATATATCGGTTTTTGTATACATATTTTGGATATAATAATGTTTACACTAGCAACAAAGGTCGGTAAGTAGTCAGTTCATTTGCCATGAACACGTGTTGTTAGATTTTTCAACGCCTAGTCCTTGTCACCCAACGTTTATGTACCCTGCAAATATTTGTGGATATTCCCAGTTATTATTCAGGATCTATGCAGACTTCAGTTCTATTTGATGAATAATAAATAGACAAATGAATGATAAATGAAAGTATCGGTAACTGGCCGTTGACATGGCCGAGTTTACTACCGGTCAGTTATAATACATTATGAATTGTTAGAAGCCAAATAACTCATTTTATCGACAATAAAGTACTACTTACTGCACAATGCTTTGTTTTCTTTTACATTATAAATTGTCATAATTTCCGTGCTGTATTGATCAACTGGCGAATTACGATAATACAATAGAGCAGTCGTGATGAATTCAACTTCATATTTTAATCTTTTTGCGATTCAAATTTCCATATAAACGTTTTCCTCAATGAAATTATAGAAAATTCTAATACATGTCATTTCTTTTCGTGTTCCTTTGATTATTTTCATGAGGAAAACAAAATTGTATCACACTTTATATGCACTTAGTTTGTCGTAATGTCGTTCATAGTATATTACAAAGTACCTCACCTATAACCTGTTTGAAGCAATACGTCCATGTACTAAGAACCCTGTGTATATGTGATCAATGAGAAGAATACATGTAAACCGTCCACATATAGTACCTCGTCATACGATCACGTTCAGTATTATGTTGTTTCTAAAGTACGCTTTCGGAATTGTTTTCATTAGCAGAAGTTGGCATATCCCTCTGTTACGCTTTACATATGTTCCCCTAATTGTAGATTACCAGTGGTTTTTTATAGTTTCGAGACTTTACCGCTATACATTGTTGAGGTTTACAAAATAAGAAAATATAAAGTTGCCTTATTGTCCAAGGTAAATAAAAAACTGTTGTGAAGTTGTGAATAACATCCAGAACCACAATGATTAATAAAAACAGTTGCTATTAACCTTTCTATCTGTAAAGTGTTGTTCTTACATAGTTCTATGGTTTGATAGTTACCTCTATTAAAACGGCGATATAGAATAGCCTAATAAATAACATTCAGACATCGACTGCTATCCTCGACGATTCGCATGCAGTTTTTCCATGATTATTTTGTCGTGTTTCCTTATTTTGTATAATAAAATTGTGCAAAGCTACTGAGTACTCTAAAAGCGTATCTAGAAACTAGGTTTTGAAGGAACACTATGTTAAACTAAGATCTCGTGGATAGAATAAAAACGAGGGTAGATAAACGTGTAAACACAACGTTCCTTGTATCTTAACGACTAGTTTTATACTTGGCTCCTGTGTACGTGTTTCCTGGAAATATCTCAACGACATTTACTTCGCAAGGGTAATTAAATTAACAACTGCAGGGCGAGCAGTTTTTTTTTCTCTGGTGTAGCTGCTCTTGAATAGAGAGCTCTATGTACACGTTCAAAATAGGCGATCGATATACAGAGCACTTGGTGTAAGGATAGAAAGTTCCTCTTTCATGTAAATTTTCTATTCTTACACCAAACACACATTACACAAACTAATTTTTTATAATTCTATTTGCAACTGTGAAACATTGAAACTTCGTTTATATTTATTTTCGTTTATATTATTCAAAGTACCGTGAGTAACAGTAATTTACATTAATTGGCAAGTTTGAGGATGAAAGGTGACGTCCCTCAACGAAACTAGCCATGTCCAAACCAAAGGAAAGCATACTACGTATTATTTCAATGTAGCTGAACATAGTTTACCTATGAGGCGCTGAATTGAACTGGTTTTGTTACACAGCAAAAATGGTGGAAGCGCCGGAAGGCAAAAAAGGAACAACCTAATGTTGTTTTTGATCATGCGATTGATGTGAACTAGAAAGTAAATTAATGGCTTAAGCCTGGGTACACATACATCTCTTTTTTGATTTTTTTTTGTTTTTAACATATATATTCTTTTATTTATGTTTCGTTAAACGGAAACATATTTATTTCACAAGAATACTTAATTGAATACTCGACATTATTACCTTGTTACGTAGTAATAATTATTTTGGAATATTTAGTGAAATAAAATAAATATTATCTTCCTTTTAAATATTGTTCCCTTTGTATCCCTTTGCATTTTTTTGTAAATTTTAAGTTAGTACAATTTCAAACAATCTTTGCGACAAATAAGTTTAGTACATTAATAAATTTTTATCCACAAATAGATTCCATGAATGCATATTTATTTTCCTTAAAACAAAATGTATCCTCTGGGCAGGATTTGCCGTTAAACTTTAAATTAATAAACATTCTATAATAAATGTAATTTTAAAGTGTTTTAAGATTGACTTGTTATTACCACAATAATAAAAATAATGCAATACAGTTTTTAGGGTACCGTCCATGGGTACCGTACTTCAAAAGTAAAAACGTAACCCTTATGGGATCACTCGTTTGTCTGTCTGTCTGATGTCTGTAACAGTCGAATTTATCTGCACTGAATAGAGACGGTTTCCGGCAGAATGATGAACATATATGGGAAACATATTTATTGAATATTTCTCAGAATATAGTAGTTTTTATAATAGTGTCTACATTGTCTTAAACCTAAACCTGCAATGATTAGAATGTATGTATCTGCTTGCATCTACCGAGTGTTACCAAAACCATGAAAACACTTAGTAGTTATATCCAAAGCTATGTACAAATGTTATAGTATTTAGAAATATTAGAGGTCATTAAATACGAATTTATAGTCATGTTCGGCGTAGCATATCCGGCTGTTGCCCAAAAAATAAAAACAACTATTAATAACTAATTTGCTTTTATTTTGATACGCAAAATGTTTATTTGAAAAAGATATCTAGAAATAATAGAAAGACACCATAAATGTCAGTTTGACTCAAGTCATATAATTAATATGTATTGAGTCCATAAGGCATTGTTCAAATGAATATATTTATAACCAATTAGAAGCGTCTATATTGTTACGAAGTAGTAATAAATTCAAGTTATTATTGTGTTCGAGTAAGAATTGCATACAAATATTAAAGTTAACAACCCGAATTGTTCAATGATTGCGGTGTCTAGTATGGATGCCAAACGCCGAGTTTGCACAAAAGGCAAGTGAACAACCTCGACGTTTGATAACCTAATTAACGGTATGGACGTATTTGGACAATTGATATAAATAGCGACAAACCGGAGTATGAGGGGATTGTATTTTAGACATCCGACACCCGTACAAGAAGGCGGTGGTCGGCCTTGTCAGCTGTTTTGTTGAACTGTACTGTACAAAATACACGCATGTAAAACCCCAGTGTAACTTTTATTTACATCCACCCTGGCCTGGCCTATCCCAATCACGAGCTACGTAATAACATTTATCCTTTTAATAAAAAAAAAATCTGATGTGGCCAGGCACATGACTTTATCATACAAAATATAAAATTAATAGTTTAGCTGCATGAGAATCTATTCTATAGAGATAAATCGTAGGTATTGTCAAAGCATCAGCATCAACGTTTATTGTGATGCTTTTTAAGAAATAAATGATTTCTGTATAGTAAATGCTAGGTTGGTACCACTTTGACGAAAGGTGCGTTCCGATTGGTAGGTAATGGTAGCTAATGGCGGTGGTAGAATACGAAATTATAGTATTTCTTACATATCGTGATAATGACACATATTAGTTTGCATGTACATAAACATGAGTCACTAGCAATTTTCTATTGGAAATACTATAACGGCGTCTGCTACCACTGCCATTATCACTAATGAAAACGCACCTTAAAAAGGTAATTCAAATTCTGACAGATTTATATTTGTTCATGACACATCCCTACCAACATACTAAAATAAAACTACACTCATCGCTATACTTTATTTATAATTTTCTCAATGTATCATTTTTAGAATTAGATATAAAGACGGGTTGATATTTCTTATCAACAAACAATCAAATTGGTGATCTTATTTTATTTGAAATTTGTATTTTATAATTTTGCGCACTACAGCGGCACGTTCCATAGTGGTTCTCCAACCTCTTATGAGATCAGCTGTTTTCGAATGTGACAACACAAAAAAATATTTGTCAAAATCCTGACTACTATGTAATTTCATATCAATGCAGATGCGACCGATCTCGATCAAATAGAATTTGCTCTTGAAGGTAAACTATTAATTTTACCAAAAAATGTTATAGGCATAAATTATTCAAAATTTCCTCTACTTTAATTTATTAATTAACTATTTTGTCGAAATTACAGAAATGGCGGCTGATTTCCAAAATTCTTGAAAAAGGCTTAGAATAAACTAAAAAGCTAAACTATTAATTTTACCAAAAAATGTCATAGGCATAAATTATTCAAAATTTCCTCTGCTTTAATTTATTATTTAACTATTTTGACGAAATTACAGAAATGGCTGCTGATTTCTAAAGTCCTTGAAAAAGGCTTAGAGTAAACACCCAGTTCCTTTGGACCCTTTTAAACCAAAAGCTTTTCAACTCTAAGTTTGGTCATGAAACTTCTAAATATGAAGTTCCGTGCCGATACCTTTAGTAGTTTCTCCGGAAATGAATTAACAAAAATTGGGTACACACACACACACACACACACATACACACACACACACACACAGACATTTTTTTGTACCTTGGTCAAAAATGTTCAGGGGACCCACAAAGACCTATTTCCGCTAAAATCTCAAAAATTTTTTTCGGCACGATTACAATACTTTACATACTGCGTATGATAAAGTAAAAATCTGATGTGGCCAGGCACATGACTTTATCATACAAAATATAAAATTAATAGTTTAGCTGCATGAGAATCTATTTGATTGAGATAAATCGTATCTGCATTAAAATTAAACTAGTTAGCCAGGATTTGACAGATATTTTAATAGTCAATAGTATCAATAGCAGGTACTGTCAAAGCATCAGCATTTGACACTACCTACTGTCATCAGAATAATAGTTGTGAGCGAGTCGCGCTATGTAGTTTTCGGCAGGAGTGACATCAACGTTTTTGTGTTGCTTTTTGAGATATATGTAATAAAAAAAAATCTAAAATGGTTATATTTCTGTATAGGAAATGTTAGGTTGATACCGCTTCTACGAAACGTCAAGTGTAAAAAGATTATTTAAAATCTGACAGATTTATATTCGTTCATGACACTGTAGATGTCACATCCGTACCAACATACTGAAATATAACTACACTCATCGCTATACTTTATTTACAATTTTCTCAATTTATCATTTTTATAATTAGATATAACAACGGGTTGATATTTCTTATCAACAAACAATCAAATTGGTGTTATTATTTTATTTGAATTTTGTATTTTGTACATTGCCGCACTAGAGCGGCAACGTTCCATAGCAGTTCTCCAACCTCTGATGAAATCAGCTGTTTTCGAGTGGGACAACCATAGACATTTCTGTGGTGACAGCAGGCGGCAATATACTATTACACTTTCCTGTCAGAGTGACAGTTTACATTTTTCTGTCAATGTGACAGTGTCCGTGTCAGTTTGAAGTAATAAATTTGCCTCTTTTGCAGTGGCGCCATCTAGCGGACTTTTTCAAATCACGGCGGTCGCGCCAGCTAGTTTCGTAAAACTTGGAACACCGACATCAAAGGTGCCGCCGCAAGTGTCGTATCTTGATATTTCTAATCGCTGGTGACAGCACAAAAAAAATATTTGTCAAATCCAGGCTACTATGTAATTTCATATCAATGCAGATGCGATCGATCTCGATCAAATAGAATTGGTCTTGAAGCTAAACTATTAATTTTACCAAAAAAAGTCATAGGCATAAATTATTCAAAATTTCCTCTACTTTAATTTATTATTTAACTTTTTTGTCGAAATTACAGAAATGGCGGCTCATTTGCAAAATCCTTCAAAAAGGCTTAGAATAAACTAAAAAGCTAAACTATTAATTTTACCAAAAAATGTCATACGCATAAATTATCCAAAATTTCCTCTACTTTAATTTATTAATTAACTATTTTGTCGAAATTACAGAAATGGCGGCTCATTTCCAAAATCCTCCAAAAAGGCTTAGAATAAACTACCAGTTCCTTTGGACCCTTGTGAACCAAAAGCTTTTCAGCTCTAAGTTTGGTCATCAAACTTCTAAATATAAACTTTCGTCCCAATACCTTTAGTAGTTTCTCCGGAATCGTCGTCACAAAAATCGTTTACACACGCACACACACACACACACACACACACACACACACACACACACACACACACACACACACACACACACACACACACACACACACACACACACACACACACACACACACACACACACACACACACACACACACAGACATTTTTTTGTACCTTGGTCAAAAATGTTCAGGGGACCCTTAAAGACCTATTTCCGCTAAAATCTCAATTTTTTTTTTCGGCACGATTACAATACTTTACATACTGCGTATGATAAAGTAATAATTTACTTAGGGTTTAAACCATCTTCAGCCCTAAATTGTCAATTGTAAAAGGAAAACTACGGACAATAAACACTCTCGTCATCAGGTATATAGTTAGCACATTAGTGAAAACAAAAACAATCTGACTAGTAGCAACTGATACAAAATAGGTTGATAATCAAACAGTAAGCTCTGCTGTTTTACGGTGTTTCGGAGGATATTGTAATAACCTCCGAAAGAGAATTGAATTGTTCAATCTTTATAATGTAAACAATAATTGAATCGATCAAATATTTGAAATAGGTACTCGTAATTCACTAAAGTGTGGAAACAGATTTTATATCTTTGCTATTTAAATGTTTGCCAGTGCAGGAGCACGGAGAAGAAGTGCAATTCTGGAAGCTTTCCTACAACTCCTACACTTAGCAAATTAAGCCCTGTACTTTACTGAATCGTTACTTGAAGTATAAGGACTTAAGAGGGGAATATAAATAATTATGCCTCAAATCCCCCAACTGGTATAATTTTCTTCTCCGGTGTGTACTGTGTGGGTACTAGAAGATATTCCCTTTTATCAAATAATTATGGTTAAATCCCGCACTGCGTCCGTTTATTACAGAAACAACTTGCCGCATATTGACCCAAATCTTCCCCTTGGGAAAATTCTACACTACGTAGTATAAGTTTGTAGGCCTACTGGCTAAATTATAGTGATTAAGACACGTTGATATAGTTTTAACATGACGGATGAAAATACTACAACCCTAAATAGGCGGAAATGTGAATTGATTATTTGATTATTGTTTTGAAAAGATGGTTACTTGTTAAGACATTTGAGCAAAAACTACAAATACACGCAGCAATTTCTTAATAAAATGATAAATTGAACTGATATTGAACTGTTCCCATTTGTTTGTGTGAATTCAAATATGATATTACTATTTTTACTCATGTATAGTGAAAATAAATCAGTGTTTGGAGTAGACCATTTTTTTAAATGTACCACCAAGTATATTTTCCAGCCTTTGATACTAACTAAAAATACAACAGTGAAAACCGCCAATTACATAATAATTCTGGTATGTTTGTTATTTAGCAAAGAAAAAATAAATATAATATTTTAATCATAAAATGAAAACTATTATTTTAACTATATAAAATAAACTAACTAACAAAAACTAACTACAAACAATAATAATATAATATTATTTGCTAACTAATTCAGGAAAACTTTCAGCACTAGCCACCAGACGGCGACCGACCGGTCTGTCCAATAAAAAAACAGCTGTCTATTCGATTTTATGTTTGCGATTAAAACGTCAACGTTGTATATTTTACAAAAACCAATCTGTCAGTAATTGATCAGGTTAGAAGAAAGAAAATTAATTCATTACGATAATTCTGTGTAGGATAAAAATGAGGTGTGCACCACGCCCAGAAAATGATTTTTGGGCCTCGTCCCATAAAAGAATTACTTTCTTTGCTTTGTTCACAATATACTATTAACCTACATTGCATTATCGCAGTAAATTTATGGATTGCTAAAGAAGAATCACTAACAGTTTGGTTTTTGTCAAGTAAACAAAGTTAATGTTTTAATCGCAAACTTCAAACCAAAGCGAAAACTTTACTTTTTATTGGACGGTTTGGCAGGTTTTTTAAAGTAATATGTCGCAACTTATTTATTTATTTTATGTTTACAATAAAATGTGAACAAAAACTTATACGTCTTTCCGATCTCGTTTGTTAATTTGACATATGTATAAGAATTCGTACATTAACAAATTCATTTAGTTTGTCAGATAGGTGTTTTTGGATTTCCCGACATCATTTAAAATTGTAAATAAATGGCAATATAGAATATTATGGGGAAATTACCCATATCAATTTAAACTTTCAAAAAATATATATTATGTATATGCAGTTGTAAAACGATGGTAATTTTATCAACTATGAATTGGTATTGGTACCGAAGACAGTAGGATATTGGACAGTAGGACATATTCTTCCAATATTAAATATATTCGTATAAAACTTTTTCAATTTAACGTTGCTGAATAGAAATGAAAATAAATTGGGATTTATAAATCAGGTAAAATCACCACTTATTACTTCCGGTTTATTTATTTAACCCTCATAAAAAAATAAATTACAGATAAAATTTTGCGCCCCTCGGAACTTTTCGGAACTTTCGGATGAAATATTGATATTAGATATTAGAAATGATATTAAATTGTAGGTATCATAATATAATATAATTATTGGCCGGGACCCGTCGATGTAGATAGTACACACAATACACATTTTTGATTATCATGTAGAAAAAGTTCATAGCCAGCAATAATAGTACAAAATAAATAGGTATGCCGACCGCACTACTAACGTGAATTTTCGTGTGCGCTTTCAATGTTTTTGCGGGTGCTACGAAATAGTTAACAAATGTTTACCTACCAAGCTCAACTAGTCAACTCAAAACCTCATTCCAAACTGTTTGCAAGCGGTAAACTGTCTAGTACCCCAATTTAACGATTGATCAAACCCATGAACAAATTGGGAATCTCCAGGCCGTTTCATTGGCCATTGTTTACAATAGAGCACTATATTGTTGGCAATGTTCTCCACAAGCAACCAAATATGTACCTTTTCGTATTAAGTAACTTGAAGGATGTACTATCGTGCCCATATATTATGTAAAATTCTGATGTTGTCCTTGATGCTACAACACATAATAATTAGAAAGCTTAAAAATATAATTAATTGTTTTTTTTAGCAATTAATCACTTCAGAAATAATCCATAGATTTTACGAACTAAAAAGTAAAATCACCTGCGGAATGCTAGCTTTCAATGTGCATTTTTTTGTAAAACGATTGGATTACTGGTTGACCCACAGAAAGCTATATTATGCAATGCTGGCAATTCCGTTATTAGAAGAGCTAGAATAATGAAATATAGACTATAGGCTACCCCATATTTCATAGGTTTAAAGTTTATTACATAATAATTGTTTATTTTGCATTTTCCATAAAAAAGATCGTGCTGAAACGCCGCGTGAATTCCGACGCTCTACTGTCTTTGGTGTGGTGCGGGGAAGGGGTCGTTAGCGGTGCTGTCGATAGTAAAAAAACCGCGGATAGCTGATCATGATCATCAATACACAAACAGAACGATAGCTTGTCAAGGTATTAGTAATTAGAATTAACAAAATTAAATTCTTAATTTTTGCAGAATTTTTAGTATCAAACTGCAATCTATCGTTTTGGTAATATTGACACCTGTGTTTGACGTCTCGTAACTATGAATAAAGTGTGTAATACTCCTCAATCATGTCTACATAAGTTGTATGACTATCAAAATTTTTTGCATCTCCGTGTACACATGAGCGCGAGCGAAGTGAAGAAATTTACCCGATTTTTTCATTTCTAAATTAACGGTCGTCTTTCCGTTTTTTTTTCTCCTAAACCGCTTACCACAAAAATTTCAATGTTTATTCAGGTTGCATTCAGAGTATCTTCTATCGATTGACGTTTTTGTTTTCTTCAGTTTTTTATACAATAAGGTTGTAAACTACATTTTGATGGATGCGGATAGATCAATAACGAATGTTAACAGAACAACTCAGTTAGCCAGCATATAATCCTTATTTACTGCGTCACATGTCCCTTGAATTTACTAGCATTCCGACTATTTGTTAATTTTTAAGACCGAAATAAACATGTACAATATTTTGCGCAGATCGGTCAGAGCGGTCCGTGACTCCGTCTGAGTGCGTTTTTGGGGACTTGAAGAATATGGAGTTAGCAGATTTTCCGATTAGTGATTTCTAAATTAAGTTTGCTCGATAAACTGAAAAAATACTGAAAAAATAATATTAAATAATATTAAGTACGCCATTGCATAATATAGTTTTTTGTGGGTCAACCATTAATCCGATCATTTTATAAAAGTGCACATTAAAAGCTACCATTCTGCAGGTGATTTTACTTTTTAATTCGTTGAAATCTATCGATTATTTCCGGAGTAATCAATTGCTAAAAATAAACGAATGAAATTTACGTGGCAAAAACAGCGTAAATTCTTCTTAATATGTAAAAATTGGGTGAATGCCAGCATATACAGCTTTCTAATATATATGATTTGTAGCATGTTAATCAAGGACAGGGCCAGATTTTTTTCACATTTTTTTGCCTCTAGATTTGTGATATAATTGACGTCAAAAGAGGGGGCATAATATATGGCCACGATAGTACATATGATAGTTATAGTTGGTCAAAATAAGAAGCGCCATATAGCCTATTTTATTGTCAATAAAATTTAAGTTTCTTATTTCCAAACACGTTTTATTTTTTTATGAATTCTATCTATTAAACAGTGTATTGATTTATAAATGGAACATTATTGCGTTTTACATTTCATAATTTTAGGTCAAACTACGCAACTGTTGTGCTTTAATATTTAACACGTATGCATAATACTGCGTAGTTGTAATAAACTTTAATTAGCTATTAATACGCTCATTGTGTGTACCTCTGTAAACCTTTGTATCCCTTTGCAAATATTTTTGCGTAAATACATGTTTTTCTTTAATATTAAATATTTTAATAAAACCGTAGAGCAAATTAAAATAACACAACGAGCCAAACAGCATTGAGTGAGTGACGCTTTCAAGCACAAAGAAAAACACCAATCTTGCGCATTGGCGGGAAAGAGTACACCCACTAATTCATAGTCAGAGATTACCAAATGATTCTCTTAGTAAACAAACAAAAATTAAATTAGTATCATAAATTTTTGACATGATAGAAATTTATTTCGTTTTTTCCGTTATAACGTTTCCCAAATTTCCTTAATTTATTTATACCTACGTTTTAAATAGGATATGAATGAGCACTTACTTCGGCAATATTAAATCCTCAAATGTGTGTCGGTCATTAGGAGGAGCGCGACGTTCCTTTTTTTTGAAATTGGGGAGCGAACTGTAATTGGGGACGCAGTTGCTATCTCGAGCTCACTACTACACCCTGTTTTGGAGAAGCAGGGCTCCAGGTTCTCTCGCCACGCATTCGCAAAAGCGTTCGGCTCCCGGGTCACCATGCCAACGGTGGAAGTCGTTATGCCATCATATAGGCTCTCTCTCTCGCCCCGATAAGACACCAAGTGGATACTAGAGGAAGTCCGGGTACTGCACTTTGTATACGTATTACGTACACATATACAGGGTTAGTCAGAAATTGTTTGTTATGTTAAAATAACAATGAGGGGAGTTGTCCATTATCTGTTGACACATTTCTGATTTGATGTCCTTCCGGCATTACATAGTTTGTCATCTCATCGAAGACTACCGTATGGTCTCCTTGTGCATGTTCATTGTTCATGTATTTGAAAATTGCTACGTAGTCGATTTCTGTTTCACCACTATCGTACAAGCGAGTTCTTGAAAGTATTGGTTACATACTGATCAAAATACACAATAATAAGGTGTGAGCTGGTCTTTAATATAAATTTTAATAAATGGTTAATACATAATACTTATTTATTATGGTATATGTATCTCGTTTGCTCTATTGTCACTGAGAACCCCAAATCACCAGTTTGTTTCTATCATTGCTGGTTTTGAATAAATAATATACTTAGGTAAATATTATTTACAAAAATAGGCATTAACATGAACATTGTTTTTTGTTCTAAAAATAGCGGGACGTATCATTTTAATTCGGTGCGATTTAAGCGTTCATTATTTAAATTGATATGTGCATAGAAATAAATACTTCGTGCATTAGATATTAATTTTGGTTGTTAGGAAAAAATGTATAATTTTTATATTTTAGGACGTTTAAATATTTTATCAAATGCTAGACATAAATACGCGTTTTATTTTATATATTGCGCAAATAATTTGTACTGATTTTAATTTGATGGAGTTACACATTTTAATATCAAATTGCAATTCATGCCTTCAATGCCCGACGTCATCAACACTTTTTTACTCCCTATTTTTCCGATTGATTTTCATAGATCCTTTAATTTTCTTATATCCGCAGTTCTTCTCACCAAGCATTTCTGTCATTGTGAGTAAAAAAATATTATATGGACCTATTTTTATTTTTTCAGTGACTCCAGTAATAATCATTTAAAATGATATCAAAATCGTATTTTATTCGGATCTAACTTGTCAAGGAAAAGACAATAAGACCTCGTGAAACTTCTTATTCAAAATTACGTTTACAGTAAAAGTTTCATATCGATTTCTTTGATTCTTCGTGCTGTTTAGATGTATTCATGACCAAACTTAGCGCTGAAAGATTTTTTATTCAAAAGGGTACAATGGAACAGGAGGGATACTCTTAGCATTTTCAATTATTTTGCATATGCGCCATTCCTATTTCATCAAAATATGTAGTTAAATAATAAATTAAGTAGAGAAAATTTTGTATAATTTATGCGTCTGACATTTTTTGGTAAAATTAATAATTTAGCTGCATGGGCAAATTCTATTTGATCGAGATCGCCCGTACTGCATTAAAACTAGTTAGCCAAGATTTGACAGATATTTGGATATTATTGATACTAATGATACTATGTATTGATGTATTGTCTGATGCATTGTCACAACATCACCGCTTGTGCTTGGCGACATCAGATTTCTTTATTTTTCGGTAACTTTAAAAGTAAACGACAATTGGTGGTCTGAAATAAAATTTTATATGAATGTATTTTGAAAAAGTCCGAGCATTATTGGGAAATATTTATGTTACAAGTGCCGAAAGTACGGAATAGTGCGAGTCGCGCTATTTAGTTTTCGGCAAGAGTGACATACAATGTTTTTTGTGCTGATTTTTGAGTAAATATGTATATTTTTAAAAAAAATTAAAAAATTTTTATATTTCTGTATAGAAAATTTTAGGTCGGTACCACTTCGACGCAACGTCAAGTTTAAAAACTAATCAAATTCTGACAGATTTATATTTGTTCATTAAGGTGTGTTCCGATTGGTGGTAATGGTAGGTAATGGCGGTGGTAGCATACGAAATTATAGTATTTCTCACATCTCGTGATAGTAACACATATTAGTTTACATGTAAAGTTCTATTAAAAAAAAAAGGCGTACAAGTAGTAAGCACAGTTTTGGGTAGATTGCCATATTGTAAACCTACACACATAAAAATTTTACGGAGAGAATTTGCACGTAGTTAGTTGTACACAAAAAAGAGTGATTTTTTCTCCGAAAATCAGTTGATTGTGTGCTAAAAATTGTTGATATACGTAATATCGGAGTTAATTTAACTACACAGCACGGAGTTGAAAATAGTTTATATCCGAAATGGTGAAAATTTTCACTGGAGCTGTGAAATGAAAATTAACACCATGCAGGGTGTTGAAATAACTGACAAAATAAAAGAAAGTACACTTTTTGGAGTTGATATGACTGAACATTGTGACGAAGTGATAAAACTCCTAAAAGTAAACATTAATTCCCTGTGTAATATTGATTTCTAACTCCGTTTTGGAGTGAATAATCTCCAAAAAGGTAAGATTTATACTGTAAAGGCAAAAACTTACGGTTTGACAACAACAGGCGTCAACATGTCGCCAGTTTGCTTCGCAGTGTGTTGTGGTCGTCACTTATACTCCTAAGTTTGCGGGGTGCAGTTGAGAGTGAGTTTCATTTCCATTACTTTTAATATTTTTTATGTAAGTACATTATTATTTCAAATGGAGCAGTGTATTTTCATACAAGTTAAATACGGACAAATAAAAAAATGGGTCAGAATTATCAACGATGTACTAAATTTCGACACAATTAATACTACAGGTAAGTTACTTATATTACTACATATGTATGTATGTACGTAGACATATGTATGCATGTACATTACTTATTCGTTGTGCTCACATGCTTTTATAATTTTGTAGTTTATAAAAATGTTACGCACACTACTAATGTACTATAGAAAAAAGCTTGTGAAGATACCGGCTAGTCAAATGCGCAGTACGTTTGTTGCCGCATTTGTGGTACCTTCATACCGAGTATGACACTGCATTGTACCTACAGAATGCATGTCGATTTTTGTGTTTTTTTTATGAAGTAGTGTGTATTCCTTTGTCCGGCAATGCGTTTTATTTCTATTTTTTCTATTTGCCTTACAACATACAAAAATACAACAATTCTGCACATATTTCTTTTTTTTATGTACAGTTCGCAAGCTATTTAAAATAGCAGAGACAAAATATCAAGATATCAAGTATTATGATGACGCGAGTTATGAAATCGACAAGGAGTACCAATTATATTATATGTACTTAGTTATTAATGAAAGTACTCTAGACTTTATGTAGTCTGTTATATTTGATATTAGTTAGTAATTTATTATTATTAATATTTATACGGGGATTATTGTTATATTTAGGATAAACTGTATTTTATTTATTGAGTATTGTGCAAACATGTATATTCATTTACTTTTTGTTCGAAAAATAAATTGTTAAAATGTATTTTTGATTTTTACTGGTCCCCGTCATATTCCTAATAAAGATAAGAACCGCTCTGAAAAAAAAAACAACTCTATTTGGTACATATTTAACTTCATTACGTACACAAACAACTCTTTTAGGGAAAGAATAATTTCGCCAATAAAAGAAAAGCACCCCGCAACAGGGTAATTTTAACACTAATAAAGGAGTTACGTAACATCTCCACGGATGTATTTCACTACTACAGAAGAACTTTTGTACTCCGGAACGCGGAAGTTTGACACGCGGGGAGATTATTTTATGTCTATAAAGGAGTAAACCTGCATTTCCCTAAACATATATTTTCAACTCCGTTACAAATAATAATAACTATAAAAAGAGTGAATGAGCTCTGTAAAAATTCAACTCCGTCTGATTTAACTACATGCGCAAACGGTCGCGAGGGAGATCCATAGCGGTGTTGAATCGGTGTTAAATCCAACTCCGTATTTTTATGTGTGTATCTTTTAATTGTTGTCACTTAGTAACCTGTAGTAACCTGTAACTACAAACTCGATGACAAGCGAATTATGTCGATATTTTTTCGAGAATTTTATTATTTTTACTTCATTTCTTAGCCAATCAAAATTCTTCAGCTACTGCCCTTATAGACCACGCTTCTTCCAACTTAGTAACGATTCACGCTCTAGTTATCGATGTTGTTTGTCGCGGCATAATTAAATTATAAAAAGCAATTTGCACACATTTGACATACAAAATGTCAGAAATATGTTTCCTTGGAAACGATTAATAAATTATCCCTTTTTACAATAGCCTTCAATACGTGTACGCTTTTTTATTGAATAGAACTGTACATAAACATGAGTCACTAGCAGTTTTCTCTTAGAAATACTATAGTGGCGTTTGCTACCACTGCCATTAGCACTAATGGAAACGCACCTTTACACTGTAGGTGTCATATACGTACCAACATACTAAAATAAAACTACACTCATCGCTATACTTTATTTACTATTTTTTCAATTTATCGTTTTTATAATTTGATATAACAACGGGTTGATATTCCAACAAACAATCAAACTGGTGATCTTAGTTTATTTTAAATTTGTAGTTTGTACTTTGCCGCACTAGAGGGGCAAAGTTCCATAGTGCCACTCCAACCTCGAACGAAGTCAGCTATTTTCGAGTGTGACAGTACAAAAATAACAAACACTTTTAATTTTAATGAGTTTATTCCATGTTTTGGGATTGTATTTGATAAAATGATATGTGAGAAATTTTTTAAAATTGTGATATGATAAACTGTAAGTAATAACGTTTTATAACTACTATGAGTAGACAAATAAGACACGCGCATTAGAATACAGGGTTTTTTGTTGTTGTACAATGTAATAATTCAATAACAGTGCAATAAAAAAATGCCAAACAAATGTTTTAAGTGCATATAATTTTTACATTTTTTGGAGTTTAATTGTTATTTTAGTACATTTCAATACAATAATGTACCAAACTTTTGCACAGATTGCGCTCAAATATAGTATATCCAATATTTTTTTTTCCGGTATATCCGAAACAAAAAGTATTGACATATTTTATTCTAAAAGCAGCTGTTTTGTAGTTTTTCACTGAATCTATTGTCCATCACTTATAAATGTCAGATGATATTGTATTTACATTCTTATTACTCCAGGTAGTATTCAAATTCCAAAACATATTTATCCATAATTTAACAATTGGGCTACTTGAGTATACTTGAAGGTAATTTAGTGCAGCAAACCAATGAATATGTGCTGTCGAGTGTTGATGCACCTTGACACTGTTTTCATTGTACTCGACATTAAAGCCAACGCGCTTGAATTGAAGGGGATGTTCTTTTGGGGTGGGGAAATACACCCTTTTGTAGTGCGGGTAGCGCGTGGTTTGCTGCTCTCGCTTAAGATAAGGGTAGACTGTGATGAATGGACCTATCTTTCTGATTTGTGATGAATAGGGCAATTGTGTTGAATCAATTGTTGTTTTATTAGTGATCTCTTGTACAAGGAGTAACTTGTAAGCAACAATAATAATTGACTATCTCATTATTATATATTATTAAATATATTAAACCTAGACAATATTATTTAGATAGAACATATAAACACTTACTAAAATGACACTAATAGATTTTGAAAAGTAATGAAGAGCATTTGGGCAGATTGGTAGTACCGAGCTTCGCACATCCATTGCTAAACCTAGTAGGGAACATAAATTGTAATGATTCGGTTGATCCTGGTGATTCAATTTCGAGGCACACCATGGGGATCTCGCTTATTAGTGGAGATAGATGTTTAAATTTGGCAAAGGTTCGTATTTTTGTGTTGATCAATTATCTGAAAAGAAATTTAAGCTATAATTTTTCATCCGCACGAAACTGAAATTTTAAGATACCGTTTTTAATTTTTCTATCGTTTATTGGCGGCTTGTCCAGTCTTGAGTCGCATTACATACTAGGCATGATAGGGTGGGAACATATACCGGTGATTCAGTTTCGAAGCTCACCATGGGGATCTCGTTTATTAGTGGAGATTGTGCATATGTTTAAATTTTTCGTATTATTGTGTTGATCAATTATCTGAAAAGAAATTTAAGCTATCATTTTTCATTTTGAAGATATCTGCAAGAAACTGAAATGTTAAGATATGGTTTTTAATTTTTTATTCTAAACCAAATGTAGCTAAACATTTGAAACAAAACATTCTAGAGCTACTTTTTAATAAGGGATGAACTGTTATTTTTTAAGTTGATATACCATCAAACATGGCGGCGTAACCAAGGCCAACTTTTGTTTTTCTTGTGGGCCCTATGTTGAATTTTGACATTTTCCGATAGTCGTTTTTTTCTCATTTCCGCAATGTATAACATGTTAGCATTATTTTATAAAACAATGGTGTAATAATCGAAAAACCTTCAGATACCCAACGGGAGCATTGTTACAGACCGCCGGACTTGTTGCCAAGCAACGTCAACAAAATGCACTTGGATCAAGCAACGCGCGCAGCGGTGCGTTTGCCATTTATCCAAATATTTGGTTGATTACGGATGTAAAATGCCGGTTACCAACAACGAAAACCGTTATATGATTAGGGTTTATTATTGTTCTCATAGAAAGGCCCCATCGTACAATATTCCTAACATTATTGGACAGAAATTTAGCGGAGCATGGATCGTTTAGTAAACCCCGCAATTCTTATAACCCTCACATCATTTGGTCGGATGAGTCCAAATTTACAAATTTTAGAATGTTTAATCGGAACAATGAGCATTATTAAGTGACAAAAAATCCTAGGTACACCAGACCAATGAGGCCACTGCAACGTTTTGGAATTAATATTTGGATGGGGATGTACCAGAACCATTTAATTGGGCCATTTATGTTCCAGGAAAACTTGAATGGAGAACGATATTTAAATCTTCTGCGCACCGAAGTGGCAGACTATTTTGACGATGTTTCGTTGGACCAAAGGAGAATAATGTGGAATAGTGACTAATGTGGTGGCAGCAAGATGGAGCACCGCCTCACAATGCGACAATTCTACGAAATTATTTGAATCAACAATTTCCAAATCGCTGGATTGGTAGTGGTGGATTGGTGGAATTTCCTGCTAGTTCCCCTCATTTGCCCTCTGGGCTATGTTCTATGGGGAACTGTGAACGACAAAATTTATCACGATACTCGCATAAATATCGAGGAACTGCGGTCAATGCTATTACGGGAGCATTACAACATGTAGAAAAGCGAGCACGGTTTTATGCCTTCAAGAAAATTACGACCAATTTGAACTTTTACTAAAAATAACCTTTTTGTTGTATAAACTTGCTTCTTTTACAATCTGAATGTTGTTTATCGAAAGCACTCTTGGACTGTCCGGCGGTCTGTAGTCTAGCTCCAGTTGGGTACCTGATAAGCACGACAAACAACGAGAAAAGCACAATGTTTTTGTTTAATGATTACACCGTTGTTTTAAAAAGTAATGCCAACATGTTGTACATTGCGGAAATGAGAAAAAAAAAACACGTCTATCGGAAAATCTCAAAATTCAACATGGCGCCCATAGGAAAAACAAAAGTTGGTCAGGGTTACCCGTCATCTTTGATGTTAATTCAAATTAAAAATAACACTGCATTCCTTGTTAAAAAGTAGCTAGAATGTTTATGTTTCAAATGTCTAGCTACATTTGGTTGTGAATAAAAAAATTAAAAACGTATCTTAAAATTTCAGTTTCTTGCGGATATCTTCAAAATGAAAAATGATAGCTTAAATTTCTTTTCAAATAATTGATCAGCACAAAAATACGAACCTTTGCCAAATTTAAACATAGGCTATATCTCCACTAATAAGCGAGATCCACGTGGTGAGCCTCGAGATTGAATCACCCGGTATTGTCGGATTAAAATTGAACAAATAATAAAATCTGTTATTGTATCATGAGTTGGGCTAGATGTTTTACACTTGAAAAAAGCCAAAGATGTAGAAGAAAAATTAATTGTTATCCTTCCAAAAAATATATTTCATCCAGCTCAACCCGTTATTTATCTACGAAGATACACTGAAAATTTCATAAACTTTGCACAATAAATACCGTGTTTGTTTGAAACGGGCTTTAGGAAAGGTAGAACTGGGTCTTAATGGAGAACAGGCTTCAAATGAACAAGGAAACAGTATGTTTATTAACGATTAAGACATTTGGGTGCAGATTTGTTGCAAAAATGAGCGTACGGAAACAACAAAAAGTTAATAGAAGCATGCAAATATGTATAGCGTGCGTAAAGTTCTAAACACAATAAACATGAGAATTTGTCGTTTGAGGAAGGTTGAATAAATAATTGATGTTGTTATTGCTTCATTTATTTCTATTAATTTATGTAATATAGTTAATCAATTATGTACAATGTTTGTCAAAGTTCAATATGCCTATGGATACTTGCAGCCGTTGTGGAATGTTGCACCGTTCGCATAATCTAGAACAAATGATTAATATTAGATAAAACATGGGAAATGTATAGATAATCGACGAATTAAATTGAAATAAAGTAAAAACAAAACATGTTTATTAATTTTAATACAGTGTTTTTCGAAGCGACAACCGATGTTACATGTTTTTTTTTTTCGTAGAATCTGAGGAGCGAAAATGTGAATTGACCCTATTTTTTCACTAACTACAAAAACAAGAAACGCAAAAATGGACAGACACAATTCAGAATTTACAACTTTATATTCAGATACTACGCAAAATCATCGAATCATAATAAATTGTCTTCGATGCGTGTATTTTTGACAAATTAAGTTGGTGAATCCCCGCCGTTTTTTGACTACACACAAAATTGACAATTATTTTCTTTAGTCTTTCATCAAGATATACATTTGCAGTAGAAATACACCAGTTTATTCGGGGAAAACCAGCATTACTTTTTGCGTATCAAGTACTCTGTTACAAACTGTTAATAACTGATACATAACTATAACCATTAACCGGAACTGTACTAATTTAATAACATGTATTAACCTCTTTTTTTTAAATAACAGCATTGCACTGCCGTATTGACAGATTGGTAACATTATTGTAAAGTGACTTTCGTATTAAGTATTGCTTGAAAATGTGAATCTTCTTGTAAAACTCGGACGTTGGGATAATCCAGACAGTAACACGTTGGGAAATAAAGATGCTTTGTTTTACTTACAAGAGAACCTGATCAAGTTCGTGCTGGCCCCACCAAAACATAATTTTGATTCACTGGTATTATAAAATAAGACTTTTTTCAGTGTTTCCAAGGGGGCTAAACTTGAATTTAGTAAACAATCTCATACCGTTTCTTTTCAGAGATATTGGACACTTTAATAAAAGTCGCGAAAATATCTACTTCAGGTGTTGGAGCTAACGTATTTACGATTTTTGATAAATATTACAGAATAACCTACTGGAACCAAACGTAGCCAAAAGTTTCAATTACGGTTCAAAAGAAAGATATAGGTACTGCAAAAAAAGGGTTGAACAAATTTTGATCATTCAAGTTGTATTTTAAAAATGATCATCTTTTGAACACCTATGTGTGGATACGTACAGACGAAATACGCTCGCATTCTAGCGATGAAAATTGACCAGGGAGTCTACTCTCGTCATCTTTTTGAAGCGAATGCGAGACTTTTCGAATGGAGTGGGGACATCACCAGTTGCCCTCTGGTACGTATCTAAGAGCACGTTTGCTTGTTGCTAAGAGCAATAACGCACGCGTCACGCCCATATGTTTCAATCAAAAGTATGGGAACGTGTGGGTGTGGCGCGTGTGTTATTGTTCTTAGCAACAAGCAAACCCGGTCATCGATACCTACCAAACAGAGGGCAACCGGTGACATCCCCACTCCATTCGAAAAGTCTCGCATTCGCTTCTAAAAGATGACGAGAGTAGACTCCCAGGTGTTACTAAATAATTCTTCCCACTGCTCAGAATTTCACCTGTTTAGATTAAAAATGACCTGCACTGCGTTCAATAATATGTACACTGTGAACATGATCCTCTATTTCCCTATGAGTTTCGTTTCTGGTTATTCTGTGTTTGATCGACGAGCTTCGAATAGCACTTAAACCCATTGCTCTCGTTACTCAAAGGAACGTCTTTGGTTCTCATTTTGATACCATAACAGTTACTAAATGTGTTGGTTTGTTTATTAACATCAGGAGTCTATACGCGCCTAAAAACACACCCTATCCCCAATATTTAACATACATACTGTCGCATTCTCGTGGATTATCTAATGTACGGCTAGTGGCGAGTTATCCCATGTGCAAAATGGGCATTTGCCCAGGTCCCCCAATGACAGGGGGCCCCTCCAAAGCAGGATTTTGGAAACTCATTTCCGTAATACACTACCACACCATGCCAGTCCTCATTAACGTTGCAAGTAGATTTAGGCTCCTCTCAGCAAGGCCCCGACTAATCTTTAACTAATTTATTACTGTCTCAAGAATATGTATTTTATATTTGCGCTCCTGCCGGTTGGGATCAAAATCAATCTTTTATAAACTATAAAAAACTAGGTAATTAATAAATTACAGTAGTAAGAATATCAAATTGAACTTTAGAGTAGCATTGCCTATGGTGCCCAAAAGAGAGTTTA
Organism: Melinopterus prodromus; assembly: GCA_964023965.1. Lineage (NCBI taxonomy): Eukaryota > Metazoa > Arthropoda > Insecta > Coleoptera > Scarabaeidae > Melinopterus > Melinopterus prodromus. The sequence goes on from OZ030392.1 coordinate 45,085,940, forward strand.
GCAATTAATCTCATGTTATTTTTTTAAATAAAATATACTATTATCTAATACTATATGAAATTAACGAGAAACCCTTGATTAAGTTAGAAGAGAAAAACTGTATAAATTCTTCGAAGTTTTTCAATCGACACTTTTCCTTGTGTGAATTCTATTTTTTAATTCTATCTTGTTAAGACGAATGCTCCAAAAGAGTCTTTAAAATGAAATTTCCGATCTGCAAAATGCTGTAAATCTTTAAAAGTCCTTAATATTACACAGTACCTATGTATAAAGAGAAACGCAATCAGAAATGAAACACTTGATATTTAAAAGTATTTCGTATTTATAACCTAAGTCATTTTCAAAAACGACGAGCTATTAACACGGTAGAAATCCTTCTACCATTGTTTAATTGCTTTCTTTCAACATTTAATCGTCTTGTTGCATTTACACCAGTGACCTTAGGGACATGCGGTTTTCACTGTTCAATTTGTAATTCAAAAGAGTTAAAAAAGAACAGGAAAAATACACAGGATGCTACAGTAAAAAATGTAATTTGTTCGGCTTCTTACAAATACTTAACCCTATATATTCAAAATTCTAAACTTTGAGGACCAGGTATTGACACGTTACGTTTCCACTTCTATATTTTTTATTATATGGAATTACATTTTATTAAAAGTAACATCTCCATAAAACTATAAAACTAAACCACGAATTTAATAAGTACATATTCAGAGGATGTATATATTGATGATGGCGTACTTAAGAATGAACTATCGCAGTTTTTGAAATATTTAAAATATTAAAAATATATTTATTTGTTAAGCCCTTTATTAATTTATACAGTGTGTTCATTTCAAAAGTATTGTGACGATCTTAACAGCCGGGAAGGCGCCAGAAGTTCTGGGTTGTTCTCGAGGCAACTCATTCCGGAGAGTTCCATCGAGGCAGCGAGCGCGAGTAGCGACCGTTCTGGGCGAGCGTGGAAGACTCGGGAGCGTTCCCGCACGGATCGATACGGGTATATAAGAGAGGGCCGTCGCTCGCTAAGCCAGAGTTATTCGGAGTGCAGTCGGAGCGTTGGCGCGATTATTGATCGACATAAATAGTTCGAAATAAATACAGTGAAGATAAATGTTTATAGTGACCTTAAGTAAGTTAGTTAACCTTTGTGTTTAGTGTTCGTGTTTAATAATTACGTAATAAGACTGTAATAGTGTAAAATAAATTAGTTGACAGTATCCAGTATCCAGTACAGTATCCACCCTTAATAACTCTTGACCTGGTGGGATTATTGCTTAGAGTGGAAAAACGTCGATTTATATATCGAGGGGGAAGTTCAAAAATGGTATCTAGAGAATTTTAGGTTTCATCCCTTCACCCCAGCCATCTCACTTTAAAATTTCAAATGGCACCCCCTACCATGTGATACATCATTTGAAAGGGCACAAAATTCTCTACTCAACCATGATAAACAAAACAAAATCGATCGATTGGTTCTTGACATAGACAACACAGAAGATGGAAGGTATGAAATAAATTATTATTAGCGAAACATTGCGGATTGGATACACTGTTGAATTAAACTACAGTCATAAGAAATAAAAAAAAATAACAAAATAAGAAATTATTTTGGCATGTTCTAAATGGCCACCCTTATTTGTTAGACAAAAATACATTCTGTTTTCGAACTATTCGCGAGCTTTGACGATATTGCATACGTCGCATCATGGAAAAACTAAGTGTCGAGCCATTGGATCCGGTTTTGTCGTTTTCCAAGGCAGCCATGGAACAACAAATGCAACAAGTTCTGTCAATCAGTACTCGGTTTGTCGTATTAGTATTTGTTGCGGAAAAGACTTTTGAATAAAGAAGAAGAACGTTTCTGAAAATGCCGTACTCTTTAGAAGAAAGAATCGAAATAATTTTCGCTTACGGAGCTCAAAACGGTTGTGCTCGAGGAACTGCTCGAGTATTCAATGCAAGACATCCAGACAAAAATGTGACCCATTGCTATGTGATGAAACTTGTCCGAAAATTTGAAGAAACAGGTTCGGTTTGCGACATAAAGAATATTTTATTTATTATATGTCATAAAATAATTTCTTATTGTTGTTTATGTATCTTTTTTTCTATTATTTGTTTTAGTTTTGTATTTCCTACGACTGTAATTTAATTCAACAGTGTATCCAATCCGCAATCTTTCGCTAATTGATTTCATACCTTCCATCTTCTGTGTAGTCTCCATCTTAAGAACGAATCGATTGATTTCATTCATGGTTGAGTAGAGAATTTTATGCCCTTTCAAATAATGTATCACAAGGTAGGGGGTGCCATTTAAAATTCCGCAGTGGGGTGGCTGGGGGGTGAAGGCATGAAACCAAAAATTCTTTAGTTACCATTTTTAAACTTCCCCCTCGATATCTAAATCGACGTATTTCTCAAAGTACTCAAAGTACTCAAAGTAACAATCGCATCAGGTGAAGAGTTATTAAGGGTTGTGTTATTCCTTACCTTCCATTTTCTGTGTAGTCTATCTTAAGAACCAACCAATCGATTTCATTTTCTTAATTATAGTTGAGTAGAGAATTTTGTGCCCTTTCAATTGATGTATCACAAGGTAGGGGATGCCATTTGAAATTTCAAAGTGGGTGGCTAGGGGGTGAAGGGATTAAACCTAAAATTCTCTAGGTACTATTTTTGAACTTCCCCCTCGATGTATAATAGACGTGTTTCCACTCAAAGCAATAATCGCATCACATCAAGAGTTATTAAGGGTGGATAGTTTTGAAATGAACACACTGTAGATATTTATATTATATTGTTAATACCCTTTATTACTTTATCATACGCAGTATGGTAAAGTATTGTAATCATGCCGAAAAAAAAAATTGAGATTTTAGCGGAAATAGGTCTTTTTGGGTCCCCTGAACATTTTTGACCAAGGTACAAAAAAATGTCTGTGTGTGTGTGTGTGTGTGTGTGTGTGTGTGTATGTGTGTGTATGTGTGTGTGTGTGTGTGTGTGCGTATGTGTGTACTCGATTTTTGTGGAGACGATTCCGGAAAAACTACTAAAGGTATCGGGACGAAAGTTCATATTTAGAAGTTTTATGACCAAACTTAGAGCTGAAAAGCTTTTGGTTCAAAAGGGTCCAAAGGAACTGGTAGTTTATTCTAAGCCATTTTCAAGGATTTTAGAAATGAGCCGCCATTTCTGTAATTTCGTCAAAATAGTTAAATAATAAATTAAAGCAGAGGAAATTTTGAATAATTTATGCCTATGACATTTTTTGATAAAATTAATAGTTTAGCTGCAAGAGCAAATTCTATTTGATCGAGATCGGTCGCATCTGCATTGATATGCTACATAGTAGCCAGGATTTTGACAAATATTTTTACTTTATCATACGCAGTATGGTAAAGTATTGTAATCGTGCCGAAAAAAAAAATTGGGATTTTAGCGGAAATAGGTCTTTTTGGGTCCCCTGAACATTTTTGACCAAGGTACAAAAAAATGTCTGTGTGTGTGTGTGTGTGTGCGTGCGTGCGTGTGTGTGTAAACGATTTTTGTGGCGATGATTCCGGAAAAACTACTAAAGGTATCGGGACGAAAGTTCATAATTAGAAGTTTCATGACCTAACTTAGAGCTGAAAAGCTTTTGGTTAAAAAGGGTCCAAAGGAACTGGTAGTTTATTCTAAGCCTTTTTCAAGGATTTTGCAAATGAGCCACCATTTCTCTAATTTCGTGAAAATAGTTAAATAATAAATTAAAGTAGAGGAAATTCTGAATAATTTATGCCTATGACATTTTTTGGTAAAATTAATAGTTTAGCTTTTTAGTTTATTCTAAGCCTTTTTGAAGGATTTTGGAAATGAGCCGCCATTTCTGTAATTTCGAAAAAAGTTTAATTAATAAATTAAAGTAGAGGAAATTTTGAATAATTTATGCCTATGAAATTTTTTGGTAAAATTAATAGTTTAGCTTCAAGAGCAAATTCTATTTGATCGAGATCGGTCGCATCTGCATTGATATGAAATTACATAGTAGCCAGGATTTTGACAAATATTTTTTTGTGTATGGAATGTTGCCGCTGTAGTGCGGCAAATTATAAAATACTAATTTCAAATAAAGTAGGATCACCAATTTGATTGTTTGTTGATAAGAAATATCAACCCGTCTTTATATCTAATTCTAAAAACGATACGAGAAAATTATAAATAAAGTATAGCGATGAGTGTAGTTTTATTTAAGTATGTTGGTAGGGATGTGTCATGAACAAATATACATCTGTCAGAATTTGAATTACCTTTTTAAGGTGCGTTTTCATTAGTGATAATAGCAGTGGTAGCAAACTAATATGTGTCATTATCACGATATGTAAGAAATACTATAATTTCGTATTGTACCACCGCCATTAGCTACCATTACCTACCAATCGGAACGTACCTTTAAACTTGACGTTTCGTCAAAGTGGTACCAACCTAGCATTTACTATACAGAAATCATTTTTTTATTACGTATTTCTTAAACAGCAACACAATAAACGTTGATGTCGCTCCTGCCAAAAATTAGATAGCCGACTAGCTCATATGCGACGGCGACACTCCGCCCTTCGGTGACGCGCCGCTTCACCGCTCGTCGGGCTATTCCGTACTTTCGGCATTTGTGACATAAATAACTATTATTCTAATGACGTAGTGATTCTCATGCAGCTAAACTATTAGTTTTATATAATATATGATAAAGTCATGTGCCTGGCCACATCAGATTTTTTTGTGCTGTCACCACAGAAATGTCTATGGCTGTCACCACGCTGTCACACTCGGAGAACCCTCGGCTATAAATCTGTCAGAATTTGAATTAGCTTTTTAAACTTGACATTTCGTAGAAGTGGTATCAACCTAACATTTTCTATACCGAAATATAACCATTTTTGATTTTTTTTAAATACGTATTTCTCAAAAAGCAATACAAAAAACGTTGATGTCACTCCTGCCGAAAACTACATAGCGCGACTCGCTCACATGCGACGACGACGCTCCGCCATCGGTGACGCGCCGCATCACCGATCGTTGTGCTATTCCGTACTTTCGGCACTTGTGAGATAAACAACTATTATTCTGATGACAGTAGGTAGTGTCAAATGCTGATGCTTTGACAATACCTTCGATTGATACTATTGACTATCAAAATATCTGTCAAATCCTGGCTAACTAGTTTAATTTTAATGCATACACGATTTATCTCAGTCAAATAGATTCTCATGCAGCTAAACTATTAATTTTGTATTTTGTATGATAAAGTCATGTGCCTGGCCACATCAGATTTTTTTTTAAAATTGTTCAGCTATTTATTAGTTATTTTGTAATTTTTAAGAATAATCTGTTGCTACTTTAAATAATTATGTAGGTACTTATATTAAATGTTGTTGCAAAAAGGTCCTTACCTATTATTTATGATTTTTGTCAATTGTTCCGAAATGTTATATCAGTATTATTAGTATATATGATTTTTGTATAAAAAAGTAATTATTCCTAATTCAATGTGGTATGTATATGGGTGCCCGCATATTAAATTGCCCCATGATGGCTTAACGCGCCTCTGTATATGGCCATTTTCGAACTAAATTATACTCCATTGGCAAATCATACATACTTCAGGTGATTTTCTTATTCATGGGATCCCAAGGTCTCCAAAATAAAACGCAAAAAGAGACAGTGGTTCGAACTGGATGAATAAAAATCGACCATTTACAACACAAAACACCACCGAAATACACATTTTTAAAATAATTTTACAATTTGCTCCATTTGTAGTACAATAGCAATCTTGTTTTCCAACACAAGATATAATAGTAAAACGTAATGGAAAAATTGGTGTTACGATTGAACAAGCTTTTTTCTGTAACGTTCTGAACAAAAAAAAAACGATTTATAAAATTCATCTCTTCATTTATATTTCCAGCACCCGAAATATTGACGAAACGTTTGAGATTTTAGTAAAAGAGTGTTTGTCGAATATTTTTTTTTTAAAAGGTAAAAAAAAGGGGTAAAATCGTTATTAGCATATACAAACACTTACCTATTCCGAATTCGCAGAATAGTCTATTGCCAACTGTGAATTGGTAGACAGGTTGAATATAAACTTCCAACGTATTTGTAAAGGAGTCAACTTTACATTTTTCTAACAAGTAGGGAGATACGTCGTCTACATCAAGGTGCGTGTGCTTAATTCCATTATTGACTGAACACATGATGTTGTAACGAATGTCGCAATATTTTAATTTAGGATCCACTTCCCAGTACATGGATACCAGAAATCTAGAAGCCACTGCCATCACACCACTAATTCCCTCAAAGTTGAAGATAGGCACTAAAATATTAGACATATTGTAGAATCGGGTTACCTGGAACAAATACTGTGACTTGGGACAAACCACAGTAAAAGCTTGTAGGTTCACTTTTTAAGAAATACATAGGCACACAGTAATAATACTAATGGCCGTATTCTTTAACAAACGTTATATAGTCCGGGAGGTAATAACAGAAATTTCCGATTCATTTTCGCAAGCTTCATTTTTTGTGTATGAGTTAAGTGTGTAATGTATAATAGTAATCTGAACGTCTGCCGGCGCACCTCCGCGACAGGAGCTTACAGGAGGGTTACAACCCCGGCAAAAAAATAAAAAAAAATTATAGCTGCATACGCGAAACTGATTGTATGTATCAGTTGAAACATAAAAAGCTTAGAAAATATCGACTGCCACTTAAATTCCTCACCAAAAATCGTCTGCCACCCATATAAGTAAGAGCAAAAAAAATTTTAATTATGTCCGCAAGGATGAAATTGATTGAAATGCTTCTTTAGATATCAGCAAACCCAAAAATAATAGTCATATACCACGAAGGTCGTCTGCCAAGCCTATGACGTTGCGCTCAGCATGCACCGCGCGAGCACCACGGCCGAGACGGCGCGCCGTCGCCGCCGCGGCGGCTACGACGCTGCATTTCTATCGGCCTGAAAGACGATCGTTATTATAAATAATTAAACGGCTAACATGAAGTCCTTTTTTATGTTATATATGTATATATGCAAATGATTGTTCAGTCAATTAATTTAAACTCTGGTGGACTTATGTGGGTGGCAGTTTTGTTGCGGAATTTAAGTGGCAGACGATATTTCCTAAGCTTCTTATGTTACAACCAGTGTTGCGTACGCGGCTATAATTTTTTTGTATTATTTTTTTGAGGGAATTGTAATCCTCCTGTAACCCCTTGTCGCGGAAGTGCGCCGGCAGACGTTCAGATTACTATTATACATTACATACATAACGCATACAAAAAAAGCTTGCGAAATTGACCCGGAAATTTCTGTCGTTACCTCCCGGACTAATACGTTTGATACGTAAACGCTGGTTATAATTTGCCAATCGTTTTAAATGACTTAGTTACTATGGCTTTTTCTACGCATTTTGACATTACAAGCGGTTATGAAATAAACGGTTATGTATTAGGCAGTTGATTACGTCTAGCGGTTGGTTATACGTATGACTATGCTTTTTGAATACGGGCATAATAAATGTAATTTTGTATTACTATATATGCAAAAATACACATTTATTCGTGTAAATCATGAATTACACTAATTTCAATGTCAACACACAAACCTGATGTAATTCTGCAAAGATTTCCGTACTTTTACATTCTGTCTGCATTATTACAAAGCGTGCAGATAAAACTACAATTAATATATAAAAGCTATTATGCGCACTGGGCCTATGGCAATGAGCCCAAAGCTTAAAAATTTTATTGTTGTCGACATGATAATTTGCGAAAAAAGTTGGCGCACAGTAAACATAACGTTCAATTTAAAAATTCAGCACAATAATCTACACGAGAATTAAGGCCTAGATATAGTCCGATGAGCAACAAGTAAGGTAATAGTAACGCAATGGTAGATGCGACCACAAAGTAAGTACAAATGTGCATGTTATTGGCCCTGTGCACAGTACAGAGTGGGGATCTGAGAAACGAATTGGGAGCCCGTGGCAGAATGTGTATCCGCCAGAAGTTGGCTCCATTACCGCTGCACGCCAAGGCGCTGTCATCGACTTTGTTACTTCTTAATGAAATTCTTCAGTAGAATTAAAGAAAACGCGGCTTAATTCGACTACAAACCACAACAAACACACTACTTGCTTTTACCAATTTACGTACAACAACTTTAGTTGACACGTTACAGGGAACTACCACGTAGGTAATTACTAAGGAGGAAACTACATAAAACAACGCCACTTCGTCTCGGTGTTGATATTACACATGTCCCGTCGCACAGTGTGAAAAATTCCCAAAAAGCTGGCCAAAACTCATATTTTATATTTCTCAAAATAAATAGAATTGACCCTATATAACAACAACTCTTTGGTCACTCACGTACAAGCAGCGTAAATTTTAAAAATGTTTGCTAAACCGGTTAAGAATGGTATTAGTTCAAAGTTGCCGATTTGTGCAAAGCGTATGTTTGGGTGTTTCACAACATTGCAATTGTAATTTTCTGTGGGCTTGTTGACAATGACTTTATTATTTTTGTAAAATGAAGAGTGTTCCTCAAGGCACGTAAATACGTTTTATAATTTATTCTATGCATAACATGTTTTTTGCAACTTTTATTACAACGTAGCAAAACTTTTATAAACTTAAGTTCACCTAGACTTTTATCAAATTCCCCGTATATCCCCGGTTAGAATTGCAGCTCTTTGTAAAGATCAGAATTTGTACTTTTTGAATATGTAGACAGTTTCTCCTCATACTTACTGAAAATGAATTTCTGTTTATTTTTAGAATGTAGTACATACAATTTACTTACGTTCCTAAGGGGAGGCTGCTTCTATTTTTTCTTAATAAGCTGGACGAATCAACTTCGTTGGAGGATTTCTAGTTCTAAGAGATATTCTTGAGTTTAGATTGATTGTTTCTTGCCAAAAATTGCGTCATGCTGTAAATTTTTTATTGCACCCAATGCATTTTTGTTGTCTTTTAATATGACGACTTGAAAAACAGCAGACTAATCTTCGTGATGAAAAATTGCTGAAACGTCGTTTTTGGTATGTATGGCATCTGTGCCTATTTGTTGAAAGGGACCGATTCCAGGACAGAATGATTCTAGACGCAAAAAAACAGTTTAAAACTCTGAAATTAGCCATAATGACAAATATTCTGTTAGTAATGAAAAAGCGAGCAACATGGTTTGCGAAACGTCAGCAATTAATAATTTTGATGTATGGCATAACCCGGAATCAATTTATTTTCAAATCAGCTTACTATTAGTACCAAAAATGGTATCAACGGAACATGAAAATAAAGAAAACAGTTCCGAATATGAAAATGTAGAAAGTAAAGTATACAAGGTGTCTCACGGAACTGGCACATTAGAACTTTCCCATGTTCCACTATTTGTGGAAACGTGAATTTTTGGAACGAGAATTTACTCGATCTGATACCGCTCTTCAGCTAAAATATTCTCAAGTGAACTGTCACGTCCGGTCACCGGAAGTCGGTATCAACTTTGTTATTTTAAATGGAATGATATAATTTTAATTTTATTTTTGGTTTCTACATATCAAAATGCATCATTTTTGATAATGTTTCCCTATAACTAAATATCACCAAATTGAGTTATTTTGGATTTTACTATTTTTTGGTGATTTCCGCGGTTTCGTTTAAAATTGAATGTTTCGGTTATAATTGGAACTATAAGTTCGATGATTGGTGGTCGAAAACTAGAAACTAGAAACCAAATAAGACGATGTTTAGTTCATCATGAAATCTTATACAGGGTGTTCAAAATTTACAACACAATACTTGAATTTTCTAATAACGAATTTCAGCTAAACTTAAAGTAATTTAAGAACTTAGGTCCGCCATATTGGATCCGGCATTTTGGGTTTTTGTTTATTTATTTCGGATTTACAATCAGCTACTCCAAATCCCCACAAATACTTAATTTTCACTAAATTGAAAATATTTTGCACCAAATCTCCGCCATATTGGTTCGAACATTTTGTTTTTTAATTTAGTATTTAGATTTATAATCAGCGACCGCAAGTCCCCCCTAATACCAAATTTCAGCTAAATTGAAAATAATTTAAGGATTGATGTCCGCCAGATTGGATCAGCCATCTTGTTTTTCAACTTTTGATTTCGGATTTGTAATCGGCGACCCTTCAAACCTGATATTACCGAGTTTTACTTAAGTAAAAAATGCTTTCGACTTTTGGCCAGGTTATTAGGAATTTCACACATCGTAAGACATATGGCGTTGTGTATGCGCACCCGACCAATGTGCCTTGCGTAGCGGTATGAATGATACGTCATTTTAGGCCGTTCCCTGACGGACCGGTACGGTACCGGTACAACATTGTCTCGGTAAGCGCTCGACATGCCGAGCGACTGTCGCCGCCTTGTATTTCAATGGTCGGTCGCACACGGGTCTGCACGATGCGGCAGCAACACAACATGTATTCGATATGCCGCAAATCTGCACATTTTTAAGCGGTAAAGCAGCATTTACCGGTCAGAATTGTTGAACTACTGACGAAAGTGATAAAAAACAACTGTGCAGAGCCGTGCGAGAGTGATGTGCGGCACAGCATTGTTGCAACATATGTCGCACACTTGTTGTGTCGCTACCGTACCGGCCCGTCAGGGAGGGGCCTTAAGAGTCAATGCGAGTGCTCTGCAGCTAACCGAACAAACAGAATGTGTGTGCACTTAAACACTATAAGCTCGTACGCACACGGCTAGTAGTTTAGTACAGTAGCGAGTATCCACTTACTACTAAACGGTATAGTACCTAAAATGTGTCCAAACGATCTGCGAATTAGTACAGTTCTGAGGTGAAGGTCGTCCGGAATGCAACTACAACCTTCTACAACGTAGACGCGCGGTTATCCGCAGTGTACAAGAAAACATGATTACATTTGCAATCATGTTACATTAGTCCCTGGATAGACCAAAAACCCAATTAACAAAAAACGCTGTTGAGCATATTTTTCTAGGTCGCAACCTCTCTTGCAGCTGTTGTTTCAGTAATTCGTAACTATTATTATTATTTCGTAAATTATGGAGTTAACGGTTCAAATGTAACCGGTAAAACCGGCTTTCAGGCAGCACCAGTTTTACCTAGGCCAACTTAGTTCGGCCGAAGAGCGGTAAGCACAACTAGTTTATCCTAGGCCAAACTAGTTTAACGTGGTATGTAAAGGCATACTTCAGGTCAAACTGGTGTGGTCTAGGCCAAACGGATTTTAATTAGCGTTTTGAAGTGCACCATAATTTTTACGCGCGTTTTCTGTTGAGCGTGTTATCTGACGCGAGCGTTTTTTTCCAGTATCGTGTTTCTTGAAGCTCGTGTTATATGATGCGCGTGTATTATGACTCGCGAGTTATCTGAAGCGCCTGTTTTTTGACGCTCGTGTTTTCTGACGTGTTTTTCTGAAGTACTCGACGGTGAGATATTCAAGGAGAAAGGTAATTTGTCGGGAAATTCCTAAAAAAGCGCGTGCTTTTTACGCGCGTTTTCTGTGTCGTGTGTTTTATGACAAGCGTGTTTTATGAAATGTTCGCTTTCCGACTCTCGTGTTTTCTAAGCGCGTGTTTTCCGCGCGTTTTTTGACAGCCGTGCTTTTTAAGCGCGTTTTCTGATGCGGGTGCTTTCTGACGCTCGTGTTTCTCTGAAGTATAATGAAGCGCGTGCTTTTTACGCGCGTTTACTGTGTCGTGTGTTTTCTGACAAGCGTGTTTTATGAAACGTTCGCTTTCCGACGCACGTGTTTTTTATGCGCGTGTTTTTACCCGCGTTTTTAGACAGCCGTATTTTTAAGCGCGGTTTGTGATGCGGGTGTTGTCTAACCTTCGCTTTCCGACGCGATTGTTTTTTACGCGCGGTTGTTGACAGCCGTGTTTTCTGATGCGGGTGTTTTGTGAAGTGATTTTATCCTTTTTATCCAAAAACACACGCTCGTCAGAAAACGCGCATCAGAAAGATCGTGTTTCAAATGTGGGAATAATCAGTCAAGGATTTTCCAAATTATGAATTTATTCGTGTTAAATGTGCAATTGCGACCACCTGCACTGTGGCCGTGCTATACGCCACAACAGGTAACAAAAGGTACTCGACCAAAGCAAACATGTCCACACACTGTCCGCACCTCTGTAGCGGCTTAGTTGTTTAGTGGTACGTGGTAGCAAGACCTACTTGCCAGTAGAATAGAATAATTTCTATCTTCTTGCCTAAATCGTTTTACGAACCACTCGACTCAATTTTCATGTCCGCACACAGAAATTCACTAAATTACTCGCTACTGTACAAAACTACTAGCCGTGTGCGTACGAGCCTATCTTCTTGCCTAAATCGTTTTACGAACCACTCGACTAAATTTTCATGTCCGCACACTCAAAATTACTAAATTGCCAGCTACTGTACTAAACTACTAGCCGTGTGCGTACGAGCCTTATGGGCTGGTTTTTACAGTGCGGTTTAGCGGAGTACGATATTTGCAACGTAAATACTACGCGATGAAAAGAAAAAAAATATCATATTAGTATTTGGAGTACAAAACTAAAGCATTTGTTGCGTTATCGACGATGTTGCTGGCTCACTATCGCTGGCAGCTAGGGAATACGTATATTGAACTTTCTTACTTAATGGACTTACTCTACTTCTTATTTTCTTATCGGGCTATATTTAGGCCTTTAAGAGAGCTTGGATTACTGATGTAAAATTACCGGTAATTAAAAAAAAGAGAACATTACTGGTAATATTACTGGTATCGTTAACAGTAATATTACCGTGGTGTAATATTACCAGCTATTAGTAAATATTAACAGTAATATTACCGGTAACGGTAATATTACAGCCACGGTAACTTAGCAACTGTAACTTACCGTAATATTACTAAAAGTACCGGTAGTACTACCGAAGCTGTACTTAACAATGGTAACTTACCGTATTATGTATTACCAAAAGTACCGGTAATATTACCGCCCCGGTAACTTAACAAGGTAACTTACGTTTGGTAACATACCGTAATATTACCAAAATTACCGGTAAAATTACCGCCGCGGTAATTTACCAGCAAGAATTTATGCCTCCGGTAACTTACGGTAATATTACCAAAATTACCAGTTATATTACCTCGGTAATAAACCGTTCTGCATCACTAGCTTGGATGCTGCTTGTGTACAGGTACCTCTTGTGTGCGGCACAACAAAGAAACTTCGTTCTCATGGGTAAATGCTTAGTCCAAGAGCCAGCAACGGTTTTCGTTGCAGCATTGAGCAGCATTTCCCAATCTTCTCCCGCTGTCCTTCTCCCGCTCACGGAAGTCTCATAGCCCCGCTCCGCTCCTAGGGTTCCGCGGTACCCCGTTTGGGGAACACTGCCATAGAGAATAGGGCTAAAACTTTCAGGATCTGTCCCTTGCAGCATAACAATAAGATAATCGTCTGGCTGCCGATAGGGGGTGGCTTTAGCCTCCCTAAATTTGTAACGGGTGAAAAAAAAAATGCACTTTTTACACATTTCCAGGAAAATAATCATGTCGGTTTTGATTCAAATTCCGATGGAAACAACCCCCCCCCCCAGACCAAAAAAAAAACTTTCGAGCAAGACAGTCTTATGAGCTCGCGTGATTACGCGTGAGATCATGTTAACTTTGATAGGGAACGGTAAACATGTTACTGTTTATGATAAGGTTTTCATATAATGATTGTAAAAAAAAAAAAACAAATTACACAAAACATGGAATTATGAAAAAATAAAATAGAGGAAGCATGAACAGGACAATATTAATAAAAAGAAAATTTTTATACGTTGAATCAGAGCAATATTTTAAAATGTCAGTCAGATCCAAATTCCTCCTCATCTTCATCGAAATCTCCTTCGCCTTCATCACTTTTTCACTTCCTGTGTAAAAACAGAAGCAATAAATTATAACTACATCATGAAGCAAAAATAACCTCGAACCGTGGATATCAAATACTCGATTCGAGTATTTGTTCCTTTCTGTGATTGGCGGGAGGAATATTTACCTATAACATTGTCATTTTCGGGAACTATTATGTTTGCATTACTGTCCAACGGTGCGAGTTGATCTCCTTTAAACCAAACAAAGTTATATTCCCCATCAATTTCTGTCCATCCGCGGTCTACCGGAAGTAATGAAGAAGGAGGCATTAAATGAACATTTGTCCGCAGCATTTGTCCATTTGTATAAATCTGTTTTGCACGGTGGCAGAATATACATAATTATATAAAGCTACTGTCATCATAATATTTGGCGTGTATAATGATTCAACCTTCCGGAGATGTATTTAAGAATAATCAAACAAAACCAACCTGATTATTTTACTGTAAATACGCAAAAAGTGCATATTTGTGCACCAGTCAGGCATTTTTTTTGTTCCCTTGAAACGTACTCAACTTTGATATTCCAAAGTACCAGATTGATTATAATAATGGAATTAATTTTTTTTTCACTCTTTAAAAATTTCTGGGGTTAGCCAGACTTGCGATTGTTTTATTGTTACGCTAGAAGAGACAGACTATGAAAGCTCTAGCCAGATTATTAATAACGTAACAAAAGCGTTGCTAGCTCTTGGACTATTTATTACATTACTTGCGCATAGAATAATTCAATTTTTTTAGTGAAAATATTTTTTACCTAGCCCACTCGTCATTCGTCTAAAATGAATCACTGAAAATTCTATTAATTTTGAATGACACACAACTTGACGATATTAAAAAGCATTCGTGGGCAATCTTAGGCAGTTGTAAAGACTGATTGAGGTTTTGAAACAAGTTTTGAAAGTTAAAGGACCTGTCCGTTGCCTCTTTAATGGTTGAATATAATATAATATTGGAATCATCTATCTGCAATATAGACATAGTAAACCTACTATTTAAATACTAGTTTCATAAGCAAAATCACATATTTAACCCTATGATATAACACATAAAACATATAACACTTTGATATAAGTTATTAATACACAGACCTTGTACATATGAGAATGGCGTCCAGTCTCCAGATCGAGTACCATGGTGGGCTCGAACTTCTATTGTGTAGTTTCTGCAATCATACGCGTTCAATTCCTTTAGGATAACATCATGCTTATCGATTCTATCATATTCTAAATGATTATTCACTTTAACGGAATATTGGCAGGATTTTCCAAGGTCTGTCCATACAGCGTGCGCCCCACTGCCAAATTTGTCTTCGGAAATATACAAATCAGGAATCTCCAAGTCTGTCGGAAATAAAAAGAAAATAAGTTTGATCTATAATAACAAGTACCAATCTATTATGGATGTAAAAGAACAAATTGAGAGGGTCTCAAGGAGAAAAAAGTTATAGATTTTTTACTACAAACCAGCCAAATATATAGAAATCCATAACACTTCAAAATAAACGGAATAAACGGAATTGACTGTATTAAAAATATGGCTTGTATTATAGTCATCCTAATAGATTACAGGTTAAGGAAACTATTCAAAAAAAATCTGATGTGGCCAGGCACATGACTTTATCATACAATATATAAAATTAATAGTTTAGCTGCATGAGAATCTATTCTATTGAGATAAATCGTAGGTATTGTCAAAGCATCAGCATTTGACACTACCTGCACTACGTCATCAGAATAATAGTTATTTATGTCACAAATGCCGAAAGTACGGAATAGCGCGACGAGCGGTGATGCGGCGCGTCACCGAAGGCGGAGTGTCGCCGTCGCATATGAGCGAGTCGGCTATCTAGTTTTTGGCAGGAGCGACATCAACGTCTATAGTGTTGCTTTTTAAGAAATACGTATTTAAAAAAAATAAATGATGTCTGTATAGTAAATGCTAGGTTGGTACCACTTAGACGAAACGTCAAGTTTAAAGGTGTGTTACGATTGGTAAGTAATGGTAGCTAATGGCAGTGGTAGAATACGAAATTATAGTATTTCTTACATATCGTGATAATGACACATATTAGTTTGCATGTACATAAACATGAGTCACTATCAATTTTCTATTGGAAATACTATAACGGCGTCGGCTACCACTACCATCGTCACTAATGAAAACGCACCTTAAAAAGGTAATTCAAATTGTGACAGATTTATATTTGTTCATGACACATCCCTACCAACATACTAAAATAAAACTACATTCATCGCTATACTTTATTTATAATTTTCTCAATGTATCGTTTTTAGAATTAGATATAAAGACGGGTTGATATTTCTTATCAACAAACAGTCAAATTGGTGATCTTACTTTATTTGAAATTTGTATTTTATAATTTGCCGCACTACAGCGGCAACGTTCCATAGTGGTTTTCCAACCTCTGATGAGATCAGCTGTTTTTGAATGTGACAACACAAAAAAATATTTGTCAAAATCCTGGCTACTATGTAATTTCATATCAATGCAGATGCGACCGATCTCGATCAAATAGAATTTGCTCTTGGAGCTAAACTACTAATTTTACCAAAAAATTTCATAGGCATAAATTATTCAAAATTTCCTGTGCTTTAATATATTAATTAACTAATTTGTCGAAATTACAGAAATGGCGGCTCATTTCCAAAATCCTTCAAAAAGGCTTAGAATAAACTGAAAGGCTAAACTATTAATTTTACCAAAAAATGTGATAGGCATAAATTATTCAAAATTTACTCTACTTTAATTTATTTATTAACTATTTTGTCGAAATTACAGAAATGGCGGCTCATTTACAAAATCCTTCAAAAAGGCTTAGAATAAACTACCAGTTCCTTTGGACCCTTTTCAACCAAAAGCTTTTCAGCTCTAAGTTAGGTCATGAAACTTCTAAATATGAACTTTCGTCCCGATACCTTTAGTAGTTTCTCCGGAATCGTCGCCACAAAAATCGTTTACACACATACACACACACACACACACACACACAGACATTTTTTTGTACCTTGGTCAAAAATGTTCAGGGGACCCATAAAGACCTATTTCCGCTAAAATCTCAATTTTTTTTTTCGGCATGATTACAATACTTTATCTTACTGCGTATGATAAAGTAAAAAATATGCTTTATTTCTATTAAAAACTAAAATTAAAATTGAATCACATCCTATCACGTGATTGAAAACGCTCTGTAATTGGCTCAGTCTCCAGTGACGTCATTCGTTAGTACGCGTATGAATCTCCCGTTTGAATTTACTACGTTAATTTACAAACAATAGAAAACAACTTTGTTAAAAAGCGGTTACTGGTAATCTATCGATGGGTAACGGTGTGATGGTGGGATTCTTCTTTAAACATAATCCTTATTTTTACGCTCCAAAACTAAGCAAAGTGTAAAAAGTGCAATGTAAGCATAACTTTGTAGGTTAGGTTAGTCCTAACCTTAAACTGTCAGATTATACCTGGATCGACAATACGCTAGATAACTTATCTAGTCAGTTTTACTTATGTCGAAGTAATCTTCACAAGAAAAAACACTTGTATTGGCCGCTATTTATTTCATTTGGATTTCTACGAGCCAGTCTCAAGCATTTTCTTCGCAGTTTCAAATCTTGCTGAAGAGCGACAAATCGGACAAATAGTTTATCCGGAGTTTTTATTGACGTATTTCTGCATTGTGGATTTATACTCCATTTATAACCCATTTTTATGTAGAAATTGTGAAAACAACACAATTACCAAATGGCGACGAACCCGATACTTTATGGGCATATTGGACATCTAGTATCGTCTGACGTCACAAGCATCACGTGATCTACGTAGAACAGAAACTATCGCTTTGGCGGGACTTTTAGTGATTGAATTTTGAACGCTGATTTTTATGAATATTGAGGAAATAATTACGAAAATAATGCATTTACAAAGTAGAGTGAAGGAATAAACACACTAAGATGGTTTTCCAATAATAGTCAAATACCCTATTGCTGGTTATCGGTCAGTAGGTACTGACACTGACGAAGAAAGTTAATACATTCATGGAGCGGCTAAGAAATACATATAATTTATTATAACTAAAAATCATATGAATTATTACAATTGTGTTATTTGAATTTTATAGAGATGTTTTTGATGTTTTTGTATTTTATATTTTCAAGAAAATTGTCAATTTGGCATATGCTTAATTAATTGTTATACAAACTATATTGGGACCTTTGCCAAGCTATGATGCATCTACACAACCTTCTTTCCCCGCGATATTCAAAACTTTAAAGAGAATACTCAAACAATCACCTACCGCCACATAATGGTAGCAGTGGAAATTAAAATAACAATTACAAACCTGTCTCGAATGATATTTCTGATGCTTCGCCCTTTGTAAGATCATATCCAATAGGAGTCACCGAAAATGTGTGACTTCGGCAATGATCTAAATTCAAACCACTAACATCATAACTGTCTACTTTTTGATTGACCCAGTCCTTTTCGTCGTTTATCATCACTTCATAAGTACAATGGACAAAGTTGGGTTTTTCCCAACGAACAACATTGTTTTCAAAAGTTAGTTTACCAACTGCACCAATTACTGAAAGAAAGAAATTATGTGATGAACGCTGATTTGACCAGAAACACTTCCGACAGTAAACTGTTTAATGGACTGATCACAGTGCCAATGTATGTAGGTATTGCCTACCGTTACTATTAATGATCAGATTTGCTGTGGAGAATGACATTGACTTGACGACCTGAAACTTTGATGATGCCAATACTAATAATATTTTGTTCTGACTTTTTACTTTATCATACGCAGTATGATGAAGTATTGCAATCGTGCCGAAAAAAAAAATTGAGATTTTAGTGGAAATAGGTCTTTATGGGTCCCCTGAACATTTTTGACCAAGGTACAAAAAAATGTCTGTGTGTGTGTGTGTGTCTGTGTGTATGTATGTCTGTGTGTGTGTAAACGATTTTTGTGGCGACGATTCCGGAGAAACTACTAAAGGTATCGGGACGAAAGTTCATATTTAGAAGTTTTGTGACCAAACTTAGAGCTGAAAACCTTTTGGTTCAAAAGGGTCCAAAGGAACTGGTAGTTTATTCTAAGCCTTTTTCAAGGATTTTGCAAATGAGCCGCTATTTCTGTATTTTCGACCAAATAGTTAAATAATAAATTAAAGTAGAGGAAATTTTGAATAATTTATGCCTATGATATTTTTTGGTAAAATTAATAGTTTAGCTTCAAGAGCAAATTCTATTTGATCGAGATTGGTCGCATCTGCATTGATATGAAATTACATAGTAGCCAGGATTTTTTAAATTTTCGGTCTAATGACAGAACCGGTAGTGTCAAATGCTGATGTTTTGACAATATCTCACTATATCTACTGTCAATAGTAAAAAGATTTCATATTGTGATACCCTGTACGGTCCTTGCCTGACGGCGTTGGATAGGCAGCGTGTTCACCGTGTCCAGAATGCATGTGTTCTGTTTGTTTTTGGTTTGACGAAGTATGATCATGTATCGAATGGGCTGGGCGACTTGGGGTGGTTAAACATGGATAACACTAGGGTGTTTCATGCAGCAATTTTATATCATAAGTTGCTATCCAAGAGGATCCCACATTACCTCATGCGGAAGATACCCTGTAGAACGGATGTCCATAACCTTAATTTAAGATTCATGGGTTTGTTTGCTCCAACTTCCAATCGCGCTGAGCTGTATACGCGGTCATTCTCTTACCAGGTCAGTCATATACACACTGGGTCTCAGGGAAGATATGAAAAAATTATCGTTAACCAGTTTTCGGGGAAAGGTGAAGTGTTATCTGTTTACTCAACAGGGGGGACTTTAGGCATTGAGCGCACATCGGAAGCTGTTTTAATTTTAATTTTTTATGGGCATGTGCGATGTTTTGTTGAGTTGGATTTGCTGCAATTACGTGTTATTAGACTCTAGAGTAATGTTTTTTTTGTTTTGATAACTTCTCGGAATTATTGTTATATTATTGATACAACTATGTCTTAGTTCTAGTTTGCGTAAGGGGTTGAGTGGAAGAGCAAGACTATTTGGAAACAAGTGTGCTGACCTCCGCCCTAAATATAAATAGTATGTTGTTGCATTTAATATTGTTTTGTTAATAAACGAATTATTTATTTGTCAAATCCTAGCTAACTAGTTTTATTTTAATGCAGACACGACTGATATCAATCAAGTAGATTATCATGCAGCTAAAGTATTAATTTTATATATTGTATGATAAAGTCATGTGCCTGGCCACATCAGATTTTTTGGTTTGCCACATGCCATATTTAGAACACAATAAACCGACAAAATTGAAGTTTTTCTTTAATATCTGAAAAGCGCATGGTACCAGCAAAAACACATTTGAGTGATAAAGAATTTATGTGCCCATAGTCAAGTAACAGTAACATTTTGGCATGTATTTATTTGTAGTATTTATAGTACTAGTACTATAGTCCAGTCATTATATGTGTTACAGTAAAAGCATCAACTCCGTAGATGTATACACTTACTAGTCTGTGTATACACATACTGATTTGTGTAGTAAAAGTATTCATAACTCTAGAAATGGATACTTCTACTAGGTAATGAATACATTTTCTAAGCGGTTATAGTAGAAGTGTGCACATAATAAAACGCGACGAATCTAAATGAACACTTCTACTAGTAGAACTCTTCACAACAAGGTTATGTGGGATTCGCCGCGTACTCCGCGATGCGATTAGCTGTGAAAATGATGTGGCATTTGGTAAATTTTATGAAATATGTGAAGCATCCATTAATCTCCTTAATGACAATGATGTCATTACTGACTAGAAATAAAAATTGGAAACAGTAGAAAGGAAGCTAAGGAAAATTTCGAAGAAGTATTCTTAAGATGGGCTTCGAAATGAGTACGCAACCAAATATACTTCATAAATGTGTTCTCAGTATTTCCACTCAAATTATACGTTAAACTGAACTTGAAGCCTTTGCCGATAACACAAAAAAATATTCTGCTCAATTCAGTCAAGTGCAGGTGACGAATTCTGTGAATATCGGCGTTTTTTTTTTGTTGAATGCAAGAAGACTACCACAGCCACCAATAATCTTGACATCCGTCACCTAGACTCTACAGAATTGAGTCGGATATTTTTTGTATTATCGGCTAAGGTTGCAAGTTCAGTTTAACGTATAATTTGAATGGAAATACCTAATCATTTCGGTGAAATGCCAACGAATTCGGTGATCAAAAAATTATGAGGTGTATTTGGTTGCCTACTTATTTTGAAGCCCACCTTAAGGGTTTATACTGTAGATCTCAATCCCAATTGACAATATTCCATTAATGAATTGCCCCTCAGATCAGTAGCTCGTCTTTCCGATTGTTTTTCTCCTAAACTGCTTAACTCTTTTTTATAAATTGGATTTTTTTGTTCAATTTTTATGTATTAATGGGTGTAAACAATTTTATTTATTATATACCTACCCATAAAAATGTTATTAATTGGTCTTGTTTCTTTTCTAAGGATTGTTTGATTAATATTCATATGTGAACAGAACTATTTAATTGCCTATTTAATTGCATTTTCGAAATTTATAATGTATGGGAAATATAGCTTGTAACAAATATTAATATAAATGGCAGAATATATAATATTAGCTTCTATAAAAAAAATTGACACATTTTAAATGAAAATTCAAGTAATCGTGGTAATATGATCGGTCAACTATACTCTTATTATTCATTAAAATCAATTTTTATATTTTCTTAATACTTTTACTACTCTTTGGTAGCATATGTATACATCAGCTAGTATGTGTATAAATCTACTAGGAATAGTATTCACTTTTCTAATGAGTTGATACTTCTACTAAAATCGTCAGTAAATGTATACACGGACTAGTAAGTGTATACACTTACTACAGTTTACGCTTTTACTGTAACATATACATTGGAAATGCAAATGAACCGAGAAGGCTAGATTTTTGATATGACGTAGGGGGAGGGGCTAGAAAAGCTTAACTTCAAATTCTCGACCAAGATTTTCTATGTGCATTTTCCGCCATCTTGAAAATAGGGTTAAATTCACAGTTTTTTTTTTACAATAACTCGGTTCTCCGTTGAGATTCGATAATTTTGAATGAATCTCTTTGTTGGTTTTTTAACCCTACAATTAAGGTCTCTTACATTTTTTATCTATCGCTCATCGTTATGGATATCGATATGGATATCGATCGAAAAACTCAAATTTTAAGGTAGTGAAATTTGTTTTTTCCTTTTTTTCTATTTTCTCGCGATAGATATCGAAAAAATGTCTATTATGAAACTTTTAGAGCATGTTCAGACCTACAATGCCGTTTGTTGATTTTTCCCATCGACCAAAATTACGATCTCTAGCGGTCCGCAAACTCCGTTAGTCCGCGCCCCATTTCGATTTAGCCGCTCGCACGGTTGTATGCACACGTTAAAACGGGCGAAAGGTTTTTCGAGGAATTATTAGGATACAAAATAAATAAATAAACCCGACAAATTATGGAACAAACAGATGTAATTTATGGAACAAATAATTTTTTGTGTAGCTAAAAATTATAATTCAAGGGCCCCCCTTTTTATATCTTTCGTCGTTTCGATGGTCCTGGCTGAAGAAGTTCTTCGTCGGAGCGCTTCGAGTTGTGGAGACTCTCGAACCGCAGGAAATGATGCAGGGATGGTCGAAACATCATCGTCGTCGTCGTCGTCGTTGAATAGAATGTTGACTCTGGCGATGTTGTTGCATGTTGGGCCACTACAATGCAGGCAAATAACGGAGCAAGTAATATTCAAATTACTGCACCCACCTTTTTGTTGGTGGGAGTAGTGACAGGTGATTCAACTTATTTGTCGTCATTGACTTTGCAAAGCGGTGGAATCGATTTCAGCTGTTTATCACCGCCATATAAGTCGATGTGGAATCGGTCTCCAGCACCAATTAGAACCGTCGGAACTACCTTTTCTTGCTTAAATAATTCCACCGAGGACTGTAGCTCTCGATTCTTCTCGAGAGTGTTGCTAAATTTCGACTTTCCAATATAATAACCACACATTTTCTAGCGTCGGGCGGCGCTGCAGTCAACTTTGCGGCGGGCTAGAAGTGGTACTTTTGGTCGGAGGAAAAAAATAAAAAAAACGAACTTGCAAGTCTGAACACGTTCGGTAAGTTTCATACCTGACAATTTTTCGATATCTATCACAAGAAAAGACTAAATGGCAAAAAACAAATTTCACTATCTAAATTTTTGACTTTTTCGATAGATATGTCAATAACCATGAACAATAGGTAAAAAGTGTATAGCACCTACATTGTAGAGCGTAAAAAAGTATTGATTCAATATTATCGTATCTCAACGGAAAACCGAGTTATTGTAAAAATAACCACACATTTTGTAGCGTCGGGCGACGCTGCGGGCAACTTTGCGGTGCTAGAGATCGTAATTTTGGTCGGAGGAACAATATAATAAAGCGAAATTGCAAGTCTGAACACGCTGTACAAGTTTCATACCAAACAATTTTTCGATATCTATCACAAGAAAAGAAAAATGGCAAAAACAGATTTGACTACCTAAATTTTCGACTTTTTTGATCGATATGTGTCAATAACAATAGGTGAACAATAGGTAAAAAATGTATAGGACTTAAATTGTAGTGCGTGAAAAACAGAACAAAAAAGTATTCATTCAAAATTATCGTAACTCAACGGAAAACCGAGTTATGCAAAAAACCGAATTTAACCTTTTTTTCAAGATGGCGGAAAACGCACATAGGAAATCTTTGTCGACAATTTGAAGTTAAGCTTTTTTAGACCCTCTCCACGTCGTATCAAATATTTAGCCTTCTCGGTTCATTCGAATTTCTAACCCGTTTATCCCGACGTAATGACTGGACTACTACACAACATAAAAAGTAACAAATTTTAACAAATTGAACAATGTTTTAAAAAATTTCACGATTTTCATCGGTGCATTTTTCAAAGCATTCCGTAATACGGTGACCTTACCGAGGGTTCTTCTGTCAATCGAATTGAAAGCGGTGATGACGGTGTCACGTAATTCCCCAACGTTTCCAAAATTATAAACACCATAAACCTTATTTTTTAAATCACTCCATAGATAAAAATCACAAGGGGTAAGTCCGGCAATCTTGGTAGCCATGATACTTCTGAATAGGTAGCAATTACTCTCCCTTTATGTCATATATCTAAATAGTTCCTCACAATTCGGCCATTATGTGCAGGTGCTCCATCTTTTTTTTCCAAATATTGGCTTCTATACAAAATTGATTCTTATAAAATTCTGCATGTTTTTTTAGATACAGTGGTGCTCAAACTGCATGCCCACCAATACTGGGATATATTATGATATATGTGACCTGGTCTACGAAACGGGGGTTTATGTGTCAAGAGGTAAATTTTGAGGTTTTGGGTGATTTTAATAAAGAAAAGTCCCCTCTTTCTACCGAACCCAAGCCCAGCTTGGTAGCTTTCTTAACAGCTGAGTTATTCGTATTTGAAGTTAGAGTATACACAATAAAAATACAATATTTAAAAAAAATATTTTAGCTATGTTTTCTAGTACGTAAAAAATAAATTAGACAACTTGAAATTTCTTATAAATTACAAACCAAATTATAATTTACAAAATAACAAATAATCTATTCTTGTAGGAAATAATATTTATATTAAATTCACCTCTCTTATTTTTCGTCTTTTTGGTGTCTTTAGCATCTATTTTTTCACTCCGATTATTTTTATGATAAGATCGGTCATTTTTAGCCTGTGAAGTACCTACTTTACTTTACTTTACTTTTCATTTTCTCCAACTTTTTCAACTGTTCTGGTTTTTTTTTCTAGCATCAGTTGCTACGTTACGTACGGTGTTGAATGTGTACCACTGCCGTTCGAGTGACAATCCAACTGGTTGGATAATTTCTGGCATTTATTCACTCAATGTTTTAAAAATAAATAACCTGCTCAAATTCTTCATTATTCGCAATTTTTTCATCTTCACCATTCCATTTTCACATGTGATACATGTACAATATTTTATTTTTCAAAACGTTACAATCCTTCCCACTACCATACTTTTTCGCACAGATAATTCAGAATACGCCTGCTCTAACTCATTTTTAGAGTTTCCTGTTTCTACTAACCTAAGAATGACCAAGTCTTGCTCTACTTTCAATAGTTCAAAAAAATCCATCCTGGATATATCTATTATCCCATGAGGAAATTTAGAAATACATTTCCAGGTGCAACAGCGGTTTTCATCAAAGAATTGGGCACAATTTTCAAATCATTATCATCCGTAAAACTTAAGCCGAAACCCACTTCTGTATCTCCCGTAGATGGCTTTGGTCCGTCTATTTCGATGTCGCTGTTCATTAGTTATGCCGAAATATATATCGTTAAGAAATTCTAATGCGTCTTCTAAAGACATCACTGCACTTTCTTTGTACATTACGTATAACTAAAAATACTAACATGTCTATTCAAAATCTTAAACATAGACACATGGGCGGTGGGGGGTTCAACATTCGTCTTCCCAAAGGGACAACAACACAGCTGATTAACAGGTGTATAGATAAGTGGAATAAAACAAGCGCGCCGTTGTTCAAAACTTCACCAGCGTTTATCTCGGTAACCGGTTCACAGTGGGCAATTTGAATCTTTTAGCGGGACAAAATTATTTTTCTTCATTAATGACTGTAAAGTAATCGTTAGATCATCGGAAAATAGTGAAAAAAATCTAATCCTTACGGGGGTTGTTTTTAAGGGTGTTAAAAAATAAGTTTCGTGTGACCATTCTGAAACCTTGTGAATATGATAATATCATATGTGAGAACACACTAAAAATAGTAAAAGAAATCTAATCCTTATAGGGGGTTGTTTTTAAGGGTGTTAAAAAATAAATTTTGTGTCAAAATTCTATAACTTTGTGAATATAATAATATCGTATGTGAGAACACAGTAAAAATAGTAAAAAAAATCTAAGTACCAATGGGTGGTTTTCTGGGGGTTAAAAAATAAATTTCGTTTAAAAATTCTGTAACCTTGCTTATATAATATTGTAGCCGCAAATACACAAAAAATACTGACAAAATTATAAAAAATAAGGGGGATATTTTTGAGGGGGGTTGAAAAATAAATTTAGTTTTAAAATTCTGAAACCTTGCCATTATAATAATATTATAGATGCAAATAAATAAAACATACTGAAAAAAATCTTATAATTAAGGGAGTAATTATTTGTGGGGGTTTAAAATTCTGAAACATAGTGAATGAAAAATATGAAAACAAGTCTAAAGAAATAAAAGCAGGAATTATTATAAATGTAACAGAAGCCCAAGTATACATTTGAACAACCTTTCTTTATTTACGTATTTATTTATATATTGACACAACTATACACTTATAGTAATAGATAGTAATCACATAAAAATAAACAAAAATACCTAGCTTGAAACTAAACTAACCTAATAATACAAAAAATACTGACTAGAATCGGATTCAGATTCAGATTCTAATTCAGAAGAATCCTCAACAGTATAAATTTCATTATCACTAATATTAACAAAATCATCACTGCGAATTAACTGGGGAGTAGGGGGGTGGTCACTTTCTTTTAACATTAATAAGCATTCTTTGGATAAGAAACCTTTTGATTTACAGGGTAATTCCCGGTAACTATTTACTAATGAATCGGAAGTGATTAAAACCATTGTAATTAAATCTGTATTAGTATGAATGCGGCTATCTTTTCTTGTGTTGTTTACTCTAAAACGTCTACAATCTTTATTTCGCAATTCTTGTGCTTCTTCTGATACCTGTCCAATT
>OZ030392.1:45112881-45369702 GCA_964023965.1 Melinopterus prodromus
GTGAAGATACGTGGTTTCTTCACTTGTACTGTAATATACTATACCGCTATTAACGAGTTATAGGTAGGCAAAAATATCAGCCAATTGGCGAATACAATAATAAATAAGTTGGTTTGTACTTACCGATTTGTCACAAAAAAACTCATTTTAAGGAAAAGGAATATTGGATGGTCACTGGTAGGTTTGGTGGGAATAAAAATAACAGATGCAGTTTACATACACATAAATACATTTTATATTATCCTACCCTATTCATCATGAGATAGATCAGTACATGAATCGTTTTAAGAGTAAAGTTTCGGTTAACAGCAATCCTCCTGTTAACGTTAAATTCAATATACGTAATTTCTTATGTAATTTGACAAAATAGATGTATACTTTTCTTCATTCTCTTACATTATCATATAACACGTATATATTATTTATCTGTTAAATACATAAATCTTCTTTTAATATATATCCATATACTTTTTAAATATTTCTTTAATAATAGATTCTTCTTCAGCGATATAAGTAGTTAGAGAGATATATTCTTTCAGTGATACTCGATCAATGCCTTAATGCTATTGTTGATACGTAAGTAAATAAACAGTTTAGTAAATTTCATTTAACCAACGTAATATAAAATATATAAGTATTTATCTTAATAAATTACGGCCCTTTGTTAGTGCTACCAGTCAAGCGTATCATACAGTATTTGCCATCCAGGAGAGGCTGGTTTCTTGAAAAGCAAATACCGTTCTTAATTCCCTAATCGTTTCTCGCAAAAACGAAACAAATTGTGCAAAATAGTAAGATTAACACACAGAAAAGGTTAGATATACATATACTGTTGACATTTATTTTTTTCCACGTGTATATTGTTTAACTTAACCTCTATATGTCTCTAATATGATAACATCGACTTTATATATTTTTGTTCTTGATCGTAATATATTTTTGGCTTCTGATTCTTGTTGCACGGCCAAAAACGAAAAGATATGTGTGCTTTTGGAATCGTAACTAAACATTAAAGTAACCTGTGACCCTTCATGTTCAAACTAAAGACGATAGAAGGTACAGTTTTTAAATAACAGGGCTGGCTGGAGTTTAAAAAGTGTACCATTTTCTTAAACTAAAATTTTTCACTTGGATTCTTTCTCTTTCTCCTGCTGGGTCGGTGCTGGTGGCAGTGCTTTCAGTATCGCATGCACCTCTTCTGCCACAGCTGTCAAGACAAATTCAAACTGCTGCTTTGTTGCTACCATCCGTGGTCTTTGGTCCCTCAAATGTTCCAAAGTCGCCGCTATGTCGATCTCCTTGGCACCTTTGGCCATGCGAGATAGAACCATGTCGATCAAGCAGTACGTTCCTGTTCTTCCAGCGCCGTCACTGCAGTGGACCACTATTGGGCAAGATCGTCCTCGATAGGACTTGTTGACTTTACGACGGAATTCTAGCAGAGCCTTCGTGGATGATGGTACGCCTGCTTCTGGCCAAGATAAGAAGTGGAATTGCGTCACAGTTCTAGTTTCTCCAGTGCGTATGTTCTTCAAATAGAAAGAGCGGACTAGGTAGTCATCGCACCAGATGTGCTCGCTAACCAGGTGGACTTCGTAGATGTGATATACCTCTGAACCTTCCTCAGGCCAATATCTGCAATTTTTAGTATGTCAAGTGATTGAATAAAATGTACAAGCATTGTTTCATGTAAGCGAATAATTCATAATTCAATACAGATGCCACCTGCAGGGCCATGTGTGATGAAAATTAGGTATATTTGGTAGTTCAAAGCTAGATACTTTATTATTATGAACTCTTAACATTTGTCATTCCAATGTTGACACAACAGACAAAAAAAAATAAGAAATGTCAACTTAGGTAGGACATAACAAACCAATCGCACTTGTATTAGTTGACTACAGAAATTTGATTCAATATCATCAAGTAGGTATGTCGCTGTAAGTTGGAGCGTCATATTTGACTTTGTCCGTTTTTTATGCTCGTTTGCACCACGTTTGCACCGTATGTATTCAGCATTACTTAGGTATGGCGTACTTGTGATTGGCTGATAGACCAGGCAATAGAGATTTTTGCGTGACAAAAATACTAGCAGGAAGCCGATGGTCCCAGGTCACGTGGAACAGTCCGTAGATGCATTGTGACGTGTTTCCTACGTGCAATTATCATTTCTTAATTTGTTATAAACAAAAAACATCAAAACGCTGTGTTTTTTGTGTTTTTCGCTTGTAAAAACTGAACCGACGCCGACGGAGCAATCTTGATGCTTTCAACAGACGATTTGTAGAGAATGAACACGAAAGAAATGGACCCTGCACGGACTGCACGGAAATTCGGAAAAAGCGGCAAAATCTGCGTTTTTTTTAAAATTCATATTTCCACCATTATCAAAGTTGTAGCGGAGGGTTTTCGCGTGAAAGTAGCGATTGGCTGTGAGTGTGGCCAACCCAGGCGTTTTCCGATGATTAGTTTTTGCACAATTGCGACTTGAATACTTTTATGCAAAATGTTTCGGCGATTATGGATGCGTCGGAGGTCGTCCGATTTTACTTTTTTTACGTATTTCGAAAGTAGAAGTAACGTCTATTGTAATTTTGCGTTCAAATGTTGCGAAATATGTCAAAAAATGTTTGCAAACATGACCGAAAACTGCCACGCGCTTGTATTACTATAGATACGCGCTTCCCCACTACTCGCGCGGCAATTTTCGGCATGTTTGCAAGCATTTTTCACCTATTTTGCAAGATTTTAAGGCAAAATCAGAATAGACGTTTTTTAACTCTAAAAAAAATTAACATCGGACAACGTCTGACGAACCCAGGGTCGCCGAAACATATTGCATACAAATATTCAAATCGAAATTATGCAAAAACTAATCATCGGACAACGCCTGGGTTGTCCACACTCAAAGTAGTCATCAATCGCTAGTTTCACGCGAAAAGCCTCCGCTATAGCTTTGAAAATGGCCGAGTTACAAATTTTTGAAAAAACGCAGATGTTTGCGGTTTTCCGAATTTCCGCCGTTAATATTAATTCAATTGACTACGTGCTGGATTCATGTTTATCGTCTTTTCATTCTCTAGAATTCGTCGGTTGAAAGCATCAAGATGGCTCAATCGGTTCAGTTTTTACAAGCGAAAAACGAAAAAAAACGCGATTTTTTGAGGTTTTTTGTTTATAACAAATTAAGAAATGATATTTATGAGTAGGAAGCACGTCACAATACATCTACCGACTGTTGCACGTAACCTGGGACCGGTCGGCTTCCACTAGTATTTTTGTCACGAACTCAGTCATTTTCTGCTCTATTGCCCCTGGTCTATGAATGTGATGCTGAATTTTGAGGTCTGCCAAATAATGACTGATAGCCTGTTGATCAAAGGTGGCCGAACTTTATGCGACTTTTGTACGTTTTAGGGTATAGTCTTATTAAAGGAAAATAAAATAGAAGTGAAACAATTGGCCGAGTTCACCAGACAAACTGTTTACGTTTGCAAACGCAATCGGTTTATGTTTGCAGCTGGCGCCTGATGAACGGTCTACAAACGTTGTTCAGCTGACACATGACCAAAAAAACATTCATTAATGACACAAGTTGAGATGTTGTGAAGACGCTTTTATCAATTAGAATTGGCAGAGCCTATCCGTCATCAAGACTATTCTTCATGATCGAAATCTACCAATTAGAACTGAAAACTCTCACATTTTGGAAGTTATGAATCTGCGTCACACAGCGTTCGCATTTGCCAACGAACTAATTCTACGTTTGTTAAAACAGCGACCGGTGAACAAATTCATAGTTTGCGTAGAGTTCACCAGAAGTGTTTACAAACGTTTACTCAACGTTTGCAAACGTTGATTGTTGGTCAACGCGTCCATTTGTTGTTATAATTGACCATTAACTTTAGTCTAATAATAGTATTAGAAAGACGGTATACGTCCAAATTTCAGCAGCTATATAATTCTGATATTGCCCTTTCCGATAGAGTCCGGAGCACTCACAGGCAAAGAATGACAACGACTTGTAACCTAATGAAGAACAGATAGTTCGCTCGATAGTATACATTCGCAAGACGCAAAAAATAAGGAAAAACAAAAAGAAAACTAAAATAATAAGTGTTGCAACATCTGTCGCGGAACATTTAACGAGAATGAACCCTGAAACATGGACAGAATGGGCAGCACCGGAAGGGTTTTTTGTAGTGTGTAAAATAAATATACACGCAGATAGAGGCACAAAAGCTTTTGGGAGTTGCCTAGGAACGGAGAGGTAGTTAAACTTAGTTTAGATCAGAGCAACAGTCGGCGACAGCAACAGGCAACAGCATCGGACCAGATATGTTACTGTTGCTGACAGCTGAAATAAAAATATTATCCAGATAAGGTCCATCAAAAAAAGTCATGTTGCTTGATACGTGGTGCCCACTGTTGTCCAGGTGTAAATGAAAGTTAAGAGAAGACTGGAGAGGCGATGGGAGGCATTTGTCCAGGAATTGGATAACGAGGCTTACATTGAAAGTAACATCACTTGATAAGTAAGCAATAGTGTATACCTGTGGCACATTGCTGCGCCGCCTTCCGTCAATCTGGATAGCATAACAATCACGACAGCTCCTTGCTCCCAAATCAGTTGCCAGAAATCAGGCGCGGTATGTGGTAGAGGTCCTTGCGTTGCTATATAGGCCGGGTTTCTAGGATCGTGATCAGTAATACTCGAAGCGTTGATGTAGTCTGAAGCATTGGCGTTGGATAGCTCATTCAAAACTACCCTTGAATGATCGTAAGGCAAAACATCAGGGTACCTATTCTTTCCTACGTTTTCCTTCCTAAGCGCAAAACTTGTCTCGCACGGTTCAGCCACGTAAGCGCATAGTGCCACCCATTCCTGCTCCAGGCGGTCCTTATTCTTCAAATGGTCCTCCATGTAACTCAGTACCATATGACCCGTAGATATATCCATGTTATGTAAAGCCGGTTCTTCACTCCAAGATGATGTGCTCGATCTACTGGATGGGCTTTGTTCGGATTCCTTAGACAAGGATGTTACCCTTCCATGTACGCTGTCTCCAGGTGTCTGTCCTTTCACAGCCATCCTAGCCCTGCAGAGGTCTTGATAGTCCTTACTTGCTTCGGTGTCAGGTCGGGCTAAGCCATGCAGTTTTTCTTTGGAGACCACGTGCCTTCTGATGACAATTAATAGAATTGAACCTATGATCAAAGCTCCTAGTACTCCGCTGATGGTGAAAATTATAATGTAAAATTTAGTCTTTGCGTCGCTCCTGTTAATCATCACCGTAGCCATTTTTACCTGAAATTTAACACGGTTCTTTATGAACAGTAAGACCAAAGTAATAAGGGCGGGTTGTCCACAAATTTACCTTATCTCCCACGCCCAATGCGGTGACCTCAAGACCAGTTTCTTGCTTCAGCTTTTCTCGAATCAGTCCAATCCTTTTTGCAACTTCGGTAGCATTTAACTTTTGCCTGTTTGGATTAACTTTGAACGTAACTTCGTTGGTGTCAACTCTTCCTGAATTCAACACCCCTGGTGCTAAGTTAAGATATTTTGAGATATTGCTGATTATCTCATCACCCTGCTGCCAAGCCTTAACGCTGAAAAAGTGGAAGAAGATGAAGATTATAGTTACAAAATTTGGTATAATGTCATACCTTTGTTTAAATCCCACATAAACGTAATCAGTATCGACGTCAGGAACTTCATGCATTGGATTTGGATGAGCTCCCCTTGGTTTCTTTTTGATCATAGCTGGTAAAATTTCGTCCTCGCCTTTCTTGTCACTTGATGTTGCGTGAGTAATGTCGTATCTGGGACCAGGCTTCTTCACATCTAACCTCTCAGGCCTTTTAAAGCCCATGGTGTACTCGTCCAAAATTTTGTCGATATTGTCCTTCAGCAATTCCTCTTCAGTGCTTGTTTTGAGTTCTACGTAACATATTGGAATAGGTCAAAAAATATTTTTGATATGGAAGCAACGCTAGCTTGTATGGTTATGATAACGCAATTCCTAACAATTCGCCACACACAGGGCAATAGTGGCGGACACCTTGACATTTTGGCAAATAATATGGTAACCAAGCTATCACCCACAAGCAGAAAATACCAAGAGTAGCAGCAATACAATGCGTTTTTCCTTTCACGACTGAATCTACAACTGATAAGCCCTTGTAAGAGCAGAACGGGCATTGCACCAATGTAGGTAAACGTCCAAATTCTCTGCTCGATAATGTTGCCATTTTTGACATAAAACCAATAACAAAATAATTTGACGTAAAAAATATTCTTGGTGACGAGTAAGAAAACAAACGATCATATCTAAAGACGATTATGAACAAGTAGTCCAACATTAACAGCGCAATTGACAGGGAAACAGAATAACATTGGACAGTAAATTGCAGCATGTTGACTTTGGATCTAAATGCAGGGGCGTAGCTACCGCCATAGCAGCCGTAGCAATGATATGGCCCCCAATCTAGAGGGGCCCCAACATGAGCAAGCAAAAAATCGTAAATCAGAAGTAAAATTATCTACATTGTAGACTTCCACGGTCTGAGTCAATGTCGGTACAATAGATTTCCGAGTGGAAACCGTGTTCATAAGTTTGAAGCAGTCCTGAAGATGCATCTTGCGACAGAGTGCGTAATGTCATCAACGCGGTTTCCACCCGGAAATCAATTTATCAGTAGTCATTACTTTAGCATCGTGCAATTTACCATGTTTCCAAATCTGACAATGTTATGTCAGTTTTACACTTATTATCTAATTATGATCCTGTCATGAAGAACTTCTTTTAAACCAAATGGTGACATAAATTATTTGCGGAACCAAAGTTAGAAAACAATATTGTTTTGGTAATTAATAAAGATCCGTTTTTATCTATTATTATGGATACACAAGATCTGTCAAAAATTTACCAACTTTACGGGGTGTGTCACGGAACTGGTACATTAGAAGTTTCTCATGTTCTACTATTTCTGGAAATTCAAATTTTGGAACTGGAATATACTCGATCTCAGCTCTTCAGCTAAAATATTCTCAAGTTAACTGTCACGTCCGGTCACCGGAAGTCGGTATCAACTTTGTTATTTTAAATGGAATGACATAATTTTATTTTTCTACTTTGCGTTCGTTATAAACTCATAACGAAATCGCTTTCGGCGTCGTTATGAAAACACTACATCACAAACTGTTAGTAACTTTTGGTTTTCCAAGATTTATGATATTGACGTCAAGTGTCAAATAAGGCTGACATCTCAATCGCTATTGGCTCGCGTCAGTTGTATTTGTGAATTTTACTACAACTACCAACTATTAAATATAAAATTACTATTGATTGTAAGATGACAACAGCAATTTTGGAAATTTATGTAAAATTAATGTCGCAAAGTAGAAAAAATAGTATATAACACTTGTTTTATAAGACGTATTGGCGCTACTGGTGGGCGATGTTTATCGATGTTTTAGAAACATCGATGTTATGGTTCGATGGTCGATGTTTTTGCCATCGATGTTTTTATTTTTAAACATCGATGCTGACATCGATGTTTTGCAAACATCGTGCAGCAACAATAGCAAAAATGAGATATAGGATCCGGGCGTTTAGGTCACGCCGACATGAGTTGCTGCTGTTTGTGTTTACTTAGACTAGTGATTTTTTTACTTTACTCTGCAAAATTAGAAATAAATTAGTTGTGTAAGGCATACTGTTGTGTAAGGGTGAAAATTTAGGTGCTACAATTATCTAGTTGAAAACTTCAGTGTTACGTACATACTAAGCACGTTGATTTACCCTTTGTAAGTAAAAAATAACAAAACACTAAATGTAAAAATTTTATAGAGATTAGTTTGTATGATACCGCTTAAAACTTTGAATACATTTTATGTTGAATAATAATATGGATCCATGGAAATATGAAAAAAAAAGCAATCAAGGCGTGTTTTAGTTTTTTTTCTATTTCTTCTCATTTTGTGTTTACAATTGGAAAATAAAACAATTAAAATAAGTTCAATAAACAGAAGTTATTATGATGTATTATTATAGAAAATTATAGACAAAAACGCTGTCCGCTGAAAACATCGATGTTTTCAAACATCGATGTTTTATAGCCGATGTTTTTATACCATCGATAGTTGGTATCGATGGTAACATCGTTGGTCAATATCGATATTTTGCATCGATGTCCCATCACTAATTGGCGCACTCGTTCCATTTGGAACTTAACTCGTGCGCCAATAAAACTTGTATTATAATATACTATTTTATTTTTTGTATCTACGCACCAAAATACATCATTTTTGATAGTGTTGCCCTATACCTAAATATCACCATTTTTGAGTTTTTTTGATTTTACTAACTTTTTATTGATTTTCGCGGTTACGTTTAAAATTTAATATCTCGGGTATTATTGAAACTAGAAGTTTCATATATATTCGTTAAATAAAACAGGTGTTTATTTGTGAATGTTAAAATTTATTTACAAGCGATCGATTTCGGTCATTAGACCATCATCAGGCTAATCTAAAAAGCAAAAACAAAGACATTACAATTTATATAAATTCATGGTACAACCAAGTCACTTACAGTCGAGTAGGTCAAAATATTAAAAATATTAAAACGGTGTGTGGAAACATCTTCATACACACAATAGAAGTTTCATGATTGGTGGTCCAAAACTAGAAACATAACCAAATAAGACGCTGTTTAGATAATCATGATATCTTATATAGGGTGTTCGAATTTTTTTTTATGTTGGAGTAATTGAATTTTCAAACGTAAAAAAATCAACATATTTCTCTCATTGACGTCATGCGCAGAAATGAACGAATTTCCGACGAGAAGTGAGCAGACCTTGAAAAACGTCATAATTACATATGAAAAAGAACGCATTTGCTGGGAAAACCTTTCCGCCACCCAAGTTAATGAAAACATGATTGAGCATCATATTCTTTAACAGGAAAAATACTGGCGTGGATCAAAACCACATCATTTTCGGGATGTGTCCTGCAGAAGATTAAGAAGTGTCTTATGTAACACCAACCTTGATCTTTTGCGGAACCGTAACGCAGCAACTTCTGTAACTATGTATTACAAAGTACTCATTTAAATTCCCTTATAAATTTTCGGGCCTCGGAAGGTGATACTCTGTATACAATGTGTGCCGTGTTTATCTTACCTGTACAGTGTACATTATACAATTCGGCGGTATTATGTAAAAGAACGGTTACTTTTACGAAAAAAATATATGACTAAAAACTACTTTGAAAGATGGGGAAAATGGTGTAGTCACATTACGTTGCTTCCTAATGGGAAAAATTATATGTTATATTCATCTTCCTCGTAGGGGCAACCGGTTTTATGGCTGAAAAGCCTCAACATCACGTAGCAACAAACACATACACATTTTACAGGGTATCACAATCCGCGTGTTTAAAACGTACAAGGCCATGTTAAGTGGCATCATGATTTGTGATACAAAATCAAATAAACATGTATTCAAAATAAGTATGTAGGCTTTTACGGACAGAATCATTTAGAAAATAAATAGCTTCCGGGCTAACTGAATACTGAAGACCTTGATTTTCGTGGTTAGGGGGTTAGGTTCTCACCTTTGAACCCCAGTAGCTGGGAAGGAACAGACATTTTGGAATTTGATAGCTATTGTCATGAGTTGCGTTTGTAATTGCTTTCAAACAAGTTGTTTTACGGAGTCAGGGACAGATGAGGGCGTGGCTTGCTGTGTAGGGGCGGGGCGATTGACTGGCTTGGCAAAAGATACTGATGCCTTAGCACGGTTAGCAGCGCTAGTGTGCGCTTTTGGGCGATGGTGGCTCTTGGTGCAGAAGGTTGTGCTGAGGCAACCTAGCGCAGACAGCGGAAGCAGCCACGATAGCTAGCGCGGTGTGGACCGCCGCAGTTCCGGTATTTGTTGGTCGCGTCTGGAGCACATCTGGAGCTACCGCTCCCATTTTTTTTTTCAACGTTAGCATAGTGGAGCGAGTACACTGAATATATATAAACTGAGTTTCCCACTTTTTCTCAGCAACAATTATTATTAAAAAATTGATAACAAAATTTTAAAAAGTTGATCAAGTTTCGGGGTAAAAGATGTTGACCAATAAAGTATCGGTTAGGCGTTTCTTAAGCCTCAATTACATCGAGCTAGTTTACAAGCTGCTAGTTGGCAAATTCGCTAGTTGCTAGTAAACTGTTGCCAGTGCCATCATGTGCACAACGTTACCAGCACCTTGTCAACTATCTGCGAGTAAAGTTGAAAGCCGGCTACTTTACTCCCTAACACTCGCTGACGTGTGGGATTCTTAGCTGTGTGTCATCATAGTTGCTAGTGAACTAGCAGAGAGTAACATTGTGGTTTCCGGTTTCATTGTCTACAAAATGTCAACCGATGTCAACGGAATTAGTTCGTGGTGGTGTCGTTATTTTAGGTTATGCTATCACGAAAGCAGAAATTGAGGCAGAGAAAAAAAATTGATTTGCTATTTCTTGTAGCCAAACCTCTGCCAAATAATTTGCCTCACTGAACCATGCCAGCTTTGGCGAATACACTTCTTTGCTACACACAGAGAAATGGTTGTGTAATGTTAGACATTCAATGACATTCTTAAATAATTTGTTTGTTTTAAAACAACACATTTTTGTAATAAGAACACATATTTCTTTAATATTAAACAACATAAATATTTGGTTTAGGAAAACGATTGTTTTTATTTCAGACACTCTTTGTTTTGTAAATAATGTGAGCGGGGCCGATAGATGGAGCTTTAGTTTCTTGTCGTAAGGGGGGTCTCCTAGCTAGAGGGTATATAACCGCATACATGTCTATGCAGCATCAGTGGTTGTGTTATTATACAGTCAATATACCTGACGTAGAAATGTCCAACAGCTCTACTATTGATGGAAAAGGGACTAAGAAGGAACAGCGGGTACCTTCTCCTCTCCAGTTGGAAAATAACACTATTCTTCTCTGGATGTCTTAATTGCATTCCATGTAATATATGATTGCTTTCATAATAACAAGGTTCATATTCAAAAAAGTAGGTCAATGTTTAATCCAAGAATGAGAGGTGATTAATCTAACTACCCAACATTTTAATTTAAAAGAACAACAATTCTTAAGTCAAAAGTATTGCATCCATTTAAAATTGTAGAATCTAAAAGTGAGACAACCGGTCACAACTACGGTTTTTTTCAATGAACGATATATATTCTTGCGTATATATAAAACAACGGTTGTTTTGGATTAACAAAGGTTCCTTTGAATTGAGACAACGTTTCGTTGTCATCTTTAATTGATTTGATTCTAGCCTTCAATTGCTTCACATCCATCCCCCCAATTAACTGTTTCTCATTAAGATCATTATAAAGACGTTGAAAAAATTCACCTTTTAATTTTGTATTACAATTGTCTTTGTCTTTAATATTCCATAACAAAGGTTGTTGCTGGTAGACATTAAGAAATTTCACAATATTATTTGCGTTCCACTACATTTTAACGCCCAGCAACATTCAGGAGATGACAGAAAAGACAACAAGAACGTTTTCACGACACGTGGTTTACTCGTTAGCTAGTTGGATACTGAGCGAGTGGACAGTTTTGTGTGTCATCAATACTATCCCACTAGCCGACAGGCTCGCTTCTAAGCTCGCCAACTAGCAGCTTGTAAACTCGCTCAATGTAATTGAGGCTTTACCGACTGGATTTGGTAGCTTTTGGAATCCCGGGCGTTTTGAACTAGCAATGTTCGCTTTTTTATGAATCCCGAGATCAACCCCGGAATTCATCCTGGGATCCCGGAATTACAAAAACTTTAATCCTGAAATCCCGCGATCAGTATATTGTTCGGGATTGGAAACGCTAATATGAATACAGGGTCTGTCAGTGAAACCTGACGCTTTCCAAACGGGCAGTATTAGAAATACGCCATCCAGTCATATGGTATATGAATATGATATTGTGCAGGTGCGCGATGCAAGCGTCTCTGGGTGCAGTTACTAAATGGTGCTACTAAGTGTTACAGTTATATGTAGTGTATAAAGTGGTCCAATCAAACTTGTATTATTTATATCAATTTTGCATTTGTTATTATTTTTTGCTGTGTTATTACAGTTAACAATGCAACACTTGTGTGCTCCATTACGATATTTAGACAAACAATATCTTATGAGTTCTGACAGATCGGAACAAAACACAATGCGCCTTGCTGCGCAAAGTGTTGGCCGCTATTTGTCGGCCACGAGCGCTTAGATCGTTTTCCAACTCCCTTCCACAGGGTATGCATAGGGCCAGTAGTGAGATGAGGTAGTCGACCGACCCCTTAACGGGGCGCGTTCGTAATCAACTTGACGACAAAACCGCTGTGTTGCGTGGTCACTGCTCTATTAAAGCTAACGATACTCTTATGTCCAGACACATGGGAAACAAGACAACAAACTCAATATAAAATGCCATAATTCTTTACGCCAAGAATTAAAAAGTAAAAGGGTAAATTAATAAAACTAACCATGTACCTACAAGTATCATTAATAGTAGTCATGTAAAGTTAAAAAAAGCTATAATATTCAACGTTCAAGCCTTCATTCAAGTTTACCGTATAATGATTTCAATAAATATGTATGCGCGGATGAGAAAAAGGACCAGTTGACCGTTTCTAGTTACGCAGATAATCGCAAATAAAGTTAAACTGGTTCAAAATACACATTTTTGTTTTACTCGCTAATTAGTCTCTTTATTGTAATTTTGATCAGTAGTGTTCGTCTGAAACCCGTCTGCGGGTGGAAAAGCATGAAAAATTTCGTTTTTGTTGCGAAAGAAAGGGACCACTTGTCGATATTTTATATTTTACCATATTTCAGCTACTTCCCAGATTGCAATCGAGGTGAAATTTTGCATATGAACAGATTTCTGGGACAATGCACGAATCAATAAAAAAACAAAAATCTTCCAAAATATGCCGAAAAAAACCTATGCATTAATCAATAAAAAATTTAAATCTCTTCCAAAATTTGCAAAAATTTTGAAAATTAGTCCGATCGCTACCTAGGTTAGACCTATAAAACCTAAACGGAATAATAAAATAATAAGTTCTGCTAAAAATCTTAAAACTAATATCGAAATTGTTGCAAAAATGTTGGAGTCGGCGTAACTTGTAAATATGCGCAAAGTTAGTAACTTTTAAACTTTGGTAAAGTTTGAAGCGCCATAGCGCAAAACTTTTTGCATCGGCAACTTATATTTCTTCAATTTCCCCAAATGGTAATAGGTTAAAATGTTTGAGTACCATGCCATAACTTATTCTATCCAAAAACACTTATAACTCAATTGCGGACAACTGGTCCCTTTTCATAAACAGGCACACATATTATAATGTTTATGGACTTGTTTGATGCGCTCTGTTTTCTTACTTAGTTACCATCAGAAACTTGTTTTAATTAAAATTCCCGTCCGCAATGTTAAGGATTGTGTTGTAAAGTTTTTCACAGAGTTGTAAAGTTTGTCACTTTACAGACATAGAGCTCAGGGTAAAAAAGGGCATTTTTGTTGCTAGATTGGTACTCTCCGACAGAAAAAGCTATCAAAACCATATGATGAGACTAAACAGCATTACCATGGCATCTAATACATGCTAGTTAGCTACATCATTGTTCCGTTCACTATTTTTTGAGCTTGGGAACTTTTGGTCAGTAAGATAATTTAGAACTATTATCGAAGTAAGAAATAAAACATGACTAGGAAACACTACCCCACCATATTATATGAAAGCTCACCTCCATCTGCAAGTTGTGGGGCATACACCACCCCACCTTCTGTGTACAATCCAGGTGCATCCAGCTTTCCATTTTTTCCATATTTCCTGGCTAGGCCAACCAAGTTATTGTCAGCGTCCTGCATATGTTTCAATTCCCTGAAAACCTCTTCGTGTTCGTTAGGTTCATCAGCTTGATCGGCATAATTTTGTTGTCTGGCTTGCTTCAACTCCCTGAAAATTTCTTCCTCCGGTACATTCGTATTGCCACTTCCAAATTCCTGCTCATCTTCATCGAAATAAATTCTGGACTCGGGAATTTCGTCATCTGGCATCTCCGTCCTTTCCCAAGCATTGGGAATGTAATTGTAACCGCTACTGTACTCTTCGGGAACGTTGTTAGATTCTTCCATCCTTCCTTCGGCCAAACGTCGATCTAGTAATTTTCCAACGTCAATGTCTTTAGCGCTCTCAATAGCATCAAATTCTCCCAAGAGCTTGGTTAACGTTTCATACTTTGTCGTCATCGGAAGGTACTGAAAATGTTCTGTAGTATCCTTCAGTTTATTGATATAATCCATCATTGGATAAAATTCCTCCAAATCGGCTTCGCTGATCTCATCATCGTTCTTGTGCTCATTGGCGTACGGCCGTCTTACTGATTTGCCGTAAAACTCCTGTACTGGTAAGAATTCCAAGGTGTCGTCTGATTCTCGCCCAAATTTTAAATTTGTAGGGAAGTTGTAATTTGGATTGAAATTTTGGCGTGGTGCAGGTAGAGATCGTCTGTGCATCTGAGGTATCCAACCTCCTCTTTTGTCCATGGAATATTCTGCTAGGGGATCCTCCATGTCGTAAACTGTAAAATACAAGACAAAGTATTGTAGTATTGATCCCAACGAAATTATGGCGATGATTTTCCTTTGATAATAGTAAGTCGTACTGGTTCAAAGGTCGTGTTGAACACGGATCCGAGCACAGCTTACGTGATTTGAATGGAAGAGCTCAAATGGGATTTAAAGCCGTTGTGTAATGCATGTAGCAGCACTGAATGCTGTGTGAACAATAGTGCTGTGTTCGTTAGCATTTGGCTTACATTGATAAAATTAGTACATAGCTGACATTTACAGTTAGTCCTAATTAATGTATCAAAGTCATGCCATCAGAGGTCTGTAACTAATCTGTTACAATGTAGCGTCAACTTATTTACAGAAGTATAAAAGGAAATCTTGATTGTTATTAAAATAGTGGCATCAAGACCGGTTTCAATGCAACCGAGTGTTTATTAACTTCTTCTTTGTCAATACAAAACTTTATAGTTATAGCGCTCCCAAAGTGATTTGGCCCAATGAAAACTTCTGGTATCCACATATACCTGAGCAACAAGTTTTCCGTTTACAAAAGAAATCGTCACAAAATTCATTTAAGCCTTAGTGATCTTAGTACATGGAAGGTCTTAGTCCAATCAAATTTTACTTAAACTGAAAT
Source organism: Melinopterus prodromus (assembly GCA_964023965.1). Lineage (NCBI taxonomy): Eukaryota > Metazoa > Arthropoda > Insecta > Coleoptera > Scarabaeidae > Melinopterus > Melinopterus prodromus. The sequence goes on from OZ030392.1 coordinate 45,128,150, forward strand.
TTAAAACCCGGGCCTGGTAGTACAGTGAAATTAGCAAAAGAAACAAAATAAATCTAATACAGTTGTCCTTGTCGGTTTAACGGATATTTGCATTTTGCCGCAAAACTGTCACTACTTCGGAATTTTCTCCCGTACATCAATAACCCATACAAATCTGGACAGAATTCTTTAGGTATTGTCTTGTGGTGTTTGTTCAATATAGGGGTACCCTTTTTGATCATTTTGGTACACTATCGATGGAATAAGTTTATGAGTTCTCAAAAAAAGTTGTTTTCTTGAATATCGTAAAACACTATATTATTTACGGAATTATGTATCAATATAGAATTATTATGACAAAATGATATGTTGATATTGGCGTACCTCTGTATGGCCGGAAATGGCGGTTGATGGCATATTATGAGTTTAATAATACTTAAGTAATAAGTATGTTATATTTTATTATAGGTACCGGGTGACCCATTTTGTAAAAGTTATGACGATTGACGAATGACGTTTTGAGATGTGCCGATAGACAAAACTTCCATTTTTTGGGTTACTCATAAGGTTAGTATTATTTCCGGTTTTTCCGGAAGTGACGTCTTCGTTGAAGTTTTTAATGGCACCCTTTATTATTTGTGTGATATTTTGAATCAGGGTGGCATTCTCAAAAGAAATCATATCGATTGTCATTTTTTATCACCAATACAGCAAAATAATAACTGTTTAGTATTTTAATTTTAGTGACTATGAATTGGTGAAAATGGTCCAAAATTGTCAAATAGACACTAACTAAATCGATTTTGGCCGATATTGTATTACTGGCGCCCTGAAACACTTTCCGATTACAATGGCATGAAATACTTGAATACTGTAGCGTGGAAATCAAGAAAATAGAGAAAAATCTTAGGTTAATGAGCAAAGCTATGTATTAAATTCAGTTCGTTTAATGACCAATTTTTTTGTCTAATTTCAGTGTACTACTAAAGTGTATTAAAGTGCCATTTTGCTCCAACTTCCTCATATCGCAATTGCAGGAATATCTAAATTAGAATGTTGTATATGTACAACATGTACAGCTAATATAGTTTTAATAAACAAATTGATTTAACCCTTTCGCTGCGCATAGTCCGTTTGCATATTATTTTTACATGATGTGAGCAAACGCTCATCTAGACTATGTTCCGAATATATTCAGATCAGCGACAAGATTAAACAGAATTTGCACACTAAATGCAACCAATGCCAATTAGTTTAAAATTAAGAGTTGAAATTCCGAGATAATACGGTAATAAGCGTCATACATAATATTATTTTATTTTTACTGAAATATGAAAACTTTGAGCAAGTTTTATTCCTGCAGTTTAGTATTGGCGTCGATACCCAACGCTTGCCATCTCACGTTTCGGTTCGATAACTTTTGTCTTTTAAGCTCCGTCCGCGCCCTAGTGAACAGGCTGCTGCCAGGAAACAGGCCCTAACTTTGTTCTGTTGATGAATATTGAAAAATCGTTTATTGACTCTGGACTACTTATTGATGTAGATAGAAAAGATAAAATTCTATCCATCTCAAAAATTGCCGATATAATCAAAATAAAAAAGAAAACTGAAGAAGCGTTTGTATTTAACCCATTACCGCCGGGTATCGCCGTAAAAACAATGGATTATGTGTTACCATACGGCAACGCCAGGCGGTAATGGGTTAATAAGTTCATCTAATTTTTGTTGTTCAACTTAATAGTGTTAAAGTTTATTTTGGTACAAAGGACGCTAATACTTTTCCTATCTGCATAATTTGGTAAATTTCACTTACGATCTACAGCATTTGCCGGCATAATAATATTCCTTAAAGCTTCCTTTTGATCTGGAACTGGTGGATAGTAGATTTCGTCGGCATATTCACCATTCGGATCCCCATCGCTTGGAGTATACTTCACAATGGCCACTTCTCTCGGGTCTAATTGATCTTCGCCCTCTAGCGCCTTCAAAGCACCTTCTAAGTCCTGATCTACTAAGTTATAGCAAAGGTCCGGTTCGAAGGGTAACCTACAACACATTATGTGATCAGAACTGTGATAAAGCAACCTATATTGTTACATAATCGGTGACAAAACACCTCACACAACACTGGGTGACAAAGCGAACATAACGAAGGAAAATTTGTAAAAATCAATTTGTAGAAATGTTGGGCTACCAATAAGTAATGTAGGCATTGGACTGGAATTTTATAACAATTTACTGAATATTAGTGATAAATGCTTCGTTGTTCTGGTCCTCGTATTGAATGTGGGTATAATATGGATAACAAAGGTATGTGTCATTTATAGATATCCCGTGGCATTAACGCTTAAAACTGGATCATATCCAAGAAATGTCTACCAGAATGTTAAGAAGTATTTTTGGTAATACCAGCCTGTTTTATTTGCGGAAATGCAACACAATTATGTAGTATTGGAAAAATCTCATTAAAGCAAGTTTTGTATTTATATAAAACACATTTTCTTCTGACGAACATATATCGAAAACCAACTTTTGATTACATGTTTATTGGATTTTTTATCATAAGATATGACGCTCTTTGAAATACGCCTGTAAATTTTCTGGCCTAGGTGACGCCCGGTATACAACCCTTACTCCGGATCCCCAAGCAGAATCGGAATTCATCAATGTGTCACTCGTGACTCGACTCACTTGGGGATACATAACGGCTGAATTTGATACCAAGGAGACGTGGAAAACGCAGTCGAGAACTGGTGTAGGTATTGCTCATGATTGCTCATGGGAGTAGGTATCCTTTGATATTCATTTGATACAATATGGCATCTCAGCGGTACATTAGGGAAGTGATAGAACCCCATGTTCTTTTCTTCTTACATCGACTGTTTTGAAACAAGATAAATGGAATAATACAGAGCAGAAACGCAAAACTTGATATATTACTACATACAATAAGGAGTGAATTACAGCTCGAAAAATAGTTGGAGTTATCAATGCTAGATGTTGCATAATATAGGGGTAAATTAACTATATCCAAAGTGGTTCCAAACTGTAATCGGCGAAAATTGTCCAAAATGCCATAAAAACACGGATGGTATTTACATAAAACACCTTTTTCTTATGAAGACGCGGACTTTAATTCCCAGTACAAAACATTGCTCAAAAAAATTAGGGGAACACTTTGTTCGATACCTGTCACTTTTTAAATAATAGTTCTAGGGGAATCAAATTTGGTATACTTCAACGGCATATATTTAACTAAAGAAAATTAGAAAAACAATGGTACAACTCAGTCATTTCTAAGTTACACCTAAAAATGAAAATTAATAACGCAAAACAAAATGGAAATGGTCGGGTTTTCTGTGAATTGGTGAGGTTTAATACAGAGTATGCCCTCCACAAGCACTAATCACTTCCTCACCCCCGCGTGGCATGTTTCGCACTAGTCAGCGAAGAGATTCTTGGGGTATGCTTTCCCAATCCTCAACCAGGGCTTGTGTCAGTTCCTGTATGGTTAGGGCGCTTGTGAACACGTCGGGCAAGCTGATCCCACACTCACACATTCAATAGGATTCAGATCAGGATGCCGGCCATTCTATGACCTGCATTCCACATTCTTGTAAAAAGTTTCTGGTGATGACGGCGGCATGTGGCTTTGCATTGTCCTGCATTAGGATGAAATTTTGACCGACGCCATATGCAGCAGGCACCACATGGTCCTCCAAGATGTTTTCGATATAATTCATGGCATTTAGTCTACCAGGAACCTCAACGAGATCAGTTCTGATGTCAATACTGATTCCAAGCCCAACCCTACCAGTTTTTGTAATTTGAGTTGCCAAGAACTATTATTTATAAAGTTACTGGTCGAGAAAAACGTGTTCCCCTAATTTTTTTAGCAGTGTATTTTTCGCAAAATTCTGAATCTACCATCTATATATTAAAATGTTGTAGAGTCATTCTTGTGTCCTTAGGTGCCATTTGATAGAAACTTACATTGCATACATGCAACAATAAATCGAACAGATTTTCGTTCGAAACAATCTTTAAACATTTACTCATCCTTTCGTGTAGGTACATATTAAGGGGAGGTTCTCATGCAATCTGTTGAAAAATTCTTTTTTTTCCTTCCATATTTTGAAACCTTGGAGTGTATAAAATCAGCCCCTGAAACACTTTTTTGATTCTCGCAAGTTCTACGATTTTATAACCTATAGTATTCTCCGGTCAAAATTTCCTGCATTAAGGCGGTGCAAAGAGATGTATCTTTTCAAATGATATTTTTCGGTAACGGTTTAAATTAGGAATGTGAAATTTGGATACAGTACAGAGAACGTATAGATCTAGGTGCTTATGTTGATTAAATTATTATTTCAATGAATTCATATAGAAAAGGAGTTTTAAAAAGTATCATGCTTCTATCTTCTCTTGTAGAGTTTTGTACCTTGATACAACCGACGCGTTTTCTAGAAACACGATCTTTCAAACTTGCATTAGCGATTACTTTTGAATCGTTTAACGGATCGAGATATTTTTTTCCTTAGAGAATTTATTTTTATTGGAGGCTGAACCTCATAATAAGTGAAACTTTTAAATATTTATATTATTTATAGCGTTTTGAAACCGAAAAAAAGGTGTAAAAATCGATCTTAAAATTCAAGCGGCAACGATTTTATCAATTTTCAACTTTTTTTTATCTAAATGTTGGTTTAGCCAGGTTTAGGTTTAGGTCCAACCAATTCCATCTAGTTTCACAGTGTTTATGAAATTTCTGTTTATTTTTATAGGAGCTATCGTGCACTTCGTTGAGACAAGCACGCTGCACAGCACCTGATACATCCTACAACAGTATCCACTTCTTGCATATAGTTTTTTATAGCGCTATGTGCTTGTGTAGACTAAAGTATGATAAATATAGGGCAAAAGAAAATATATTGGTATCTCTTACAATTTGTTTGAAAAACTGTCTCATACTTGAGCTACTTTTTAGGTCTCTACATGAGAACCTCCCCTTAAATTAACTTGTAGGACGCAAAGGGGGAAGGTGGCGATATCAGATTCATTGCAGATGGCGCTGCAATCGGTGAAAATGAGGTTAACTTCATTTAATTTTTTTATCAAATTATGATTTTACGCTAAATAAGACCAATCTTTTATCTGAACGTTTTTTTTTCATACGATGCATCTATGAAAAGTTATTGACGATGCCAACCGCTGCCATTGCATGGGATGTGCTCGCCATCTAGCAGTCAAAGCGACAACTATCATGTCTACTCATGGTACAACGTAGGACTAGACTTTGGTATTTTGCATCATGTATACCTCATAAGTATCCATAGGTGGAGCCATAGGTGCCATAGGTGTTGCCCTGTGTAGAGTTGTGTAGATTTACAAATTGGTCAAATTATTTGCATTTTTTTTGCTATCAAGCAAACAGACATCTTTGCTATACATGATGCAAAATACCAAGGTCGAGTCCTACGTTGTACCATGAGTAGAGTCGTCGCTTTGACTGCCAGACGGCGAGCGCATCCCATGCAGTAGCACGGTTGTAACTACCGCAGACGTCACAAACTTACATCGTCAATAACTTTTGCTAGACGCATCGTAGGAAAAAAGTTCGATTGTTCTTATTTAGCGTAAAATCATCATTTGATAAAAAAGTTGGATATTGCCATTTAAAAAAATGAACCTCATTTTCACCGATTGCAGCGCCGTCTGCAAAGAAACTGATATCGCCGTCTCATTTCCTCCTTTGCGTCCTACAAGTTTATTTAAGACACTTTTGTCGTACCATGCATAATTCTCCAGATATTTAGGAGTCTCAAGTTAAAGCGACCACCCGGTATATACCATATATATTCTATATACCATATATATTCTATATACCATATATATTATTATATACCATAAGTTTAATTTATTTAAAAATTTAATGAATCGTGAGCCCCACACTTCTACCAACCTATAAAATCCGTCTCTCGCAAATCGACAAAAGCCGGGCGTACGTTATCAGTCGAAACCGACCAAACAGCCAATGAGACCGGGATCTCTCCGGCAAATCGGTGGCACCTAATCACTTACGACTGGTTCTATCGATAGACGAACGGACTTCGTTTTCCCTTGTCGCATAGTATGTTATGAAAAAAAAAGAAAACTTAATGTTACTTACTCATTTTGAATAGCGTAAAGCATGCCTTGGAGACGACACTGGGTGTACGTGTGGCTCCATCTGTATCCCAACGCGAACAACCTCCTCAGTTCTTGACTAAGTTCGTGCAGTGTTTCTCTCGCCAAGTCGAATCTACATTTAAGATTCCGGTCAATACAATTTTCCCGGTTTCAATAAAGTTTAATTAAGAACAATAGGCTTTGAAGTTGCTTACAAGACAAGTTCATTAAACGGGAGAAGGGCGCAATCTATTGCGAAGGAAACAATGAGAATAATGGAAGCGGGGACGCAAGGATAAAAGAACCTGATACAAAAAATGAAGATATTACCGAAATAAATCGTCCTCATCTATGTTGCCAGTCTGTGGGAGGCATCGACCAAACACGTTATCTGGAAAAAGAAATTATGTCATTTTTTTGTGTAGGGTTATAACTGGTGCTTTGTTTAATGTGTGGATATAAAGGATAATTACCATCGTAGCAGAATTCCACTTCATCCAAACATAACCTGTCGCTAAATAGGCACCCTGAAACAATATATGTAATGTTAAGTAAAGCAGGCAAATATAAGCGTAAATAATGTAAATATCATACAGGCGTCACATATATATATATATATATATATATATATATATATATATATATATATATATATATATACGTGCTTGCATTTTAAGGGTAGGTATATTAGAAGACAACTATATGTAAAAATAGTTATTTATGTACCAAGGGCACCAAAAGCTCGAGGGACGATAGCCCCGCGAGCTTTTTAAGTCGCCCGAGGGTATAAACATTAAGTAATGCCCGAGGTGCATACAAAATTTTATGCCCTACAATGGTTTTTTCCTCCGTTTGAATAATTAATAAATATTTTGACGTTATCAAGCGATTTTGTTTGCAAATTTTAATCAAAAAATCTGGCGATCGATTTCGATTTTTACATCATCATCATCTGAAAAGGGCTTGGTGTTAATTACATATGTTAAACATATACGCCAGGTATTCACTTGTCAAAAGATTTAAAAAAACAACGCATAACATAACGCCAAAGAGTCACAAGGCTTACATAATAACAACGGATACAAAACGCAAGAGATAATTTCAATATACGCATCAATAAAGCAAAAACATCTAATTCAAAAAGTTTATCCTCGCAAAAGCCTCCCACATAGATACATTTCGACATCGTACGAACCCACATTGCATAAGTACTTAAAGAACATTTTGCGGGAGTACAACACTAATATAGTTACATCTACAAGAAACACCATTGCAACTTTTCTAACTAATAATAAGGACAAAACCCCTACAATTGATAAACGTGGCATATACAAACTGACATGTTCGGACTGTACAGCACAATACATCGGACAGACGGGACAAAATTTGAAAATAAGATATAGGAAACACAGCAAACAGAAAACATCTACATTTAATAAGCTCCTAATTGAATTCAATCATAAATATAATAAATATGGTAAATAATATGCAGCTTTTATAAATGTGAAAAAGTCAACAAATAATAACTTATATGAAATATTTGAAGTTAAAAAGCATATTAATCAGGGAGCCAATACAATGAATGAAATTACCGAATTTGACGATGCCTATCTATTCGACACATTTATTTGACATCACGTGACAATATTTACGCCTGCACATCTTGCAAACGTTATATGCCTCAGTAAACCTTGTGATTCTTTGGCGTTATGTTGTGTTAGTTGCTTTGTTGTTTTTGAAATCTTTTGACAAGTGAGTACCTAGCGTATATTTTTAATATATGTAACCCCCATCCTTTTTAGATAACCTGATGATGATGTAAAAATCGAAATCGATCGCTTGATTTTTTGATTAAAAGTTGCAACCAAAACCGTAGTTTTATTATATGAATATATAGTTTACAAGATAGGATGGAAGTTTTATTAAATTAGTTATCAAGTGATATGCGTATCTACGAAGTTGAATAACAATACAAACAATTCGGAGTTGAGTGACAATACAGACAATTAATTGTCAAACTTATAACCTTAATCGCCAATACTCGACATTGCCGAGTGACAGTACAGACAATTAATTGTCAAACTTATAACCTTAATCGCCAATAATTGACATTGGTGACTACAATTTGAATGACTAATATTGATATATTTGACATATAACATGGTGGATAGGCTTTGCTTATTCTAATCTTAATTGGACGATACCATTTACGTTAAAATTATCGTTATCCGTAAAAGCATTCAAAGGAAAATCATTTTTTTCTGCAACGTCACTACAACGTCATTCAAGGTCCGTTACGAAATGTTCTTAGGTTATGGATCAGACGAGCAACGTTTGTAGCATGTCTGTAGGCTGTTCACCAGGCGCCAACTACAAAACATATGACATAAACCAAATGCGTTTGTAAACGTAATCAGATTGTTTAGTGAACGCGGCTATAAGATAAATCACTATGTTTAGAATATTCTCAATACTTGCCATTTTTCAATATGAAATTGTTATTCTTTTCTATACAAATGTTTGCAGCGGTTGTATATCCTCCTTGTTATTATTTTAATTTTTTTTTAATCTCCAATCGGATTAATTTATGTCGTATTTACACCAAAATAATTGTGAAGAAATTATTGTCACTTAGTTTTTAGACTTTATCGTATTTGCATTTTGGTGGAAGCGCCACAAATATTCCAGTTTTTACTTTATATTACCACAACAACTACTTATAGTATTGTTATTTTTTCTCGATATTTTAGCAAAAAATACTCTTTGACAAGCAGTGTTCGGATGCAGTGTTTATTAGGGTGGGTCTATTTAAAAGATTTTAATTTATTTTATACAGGATCCTCTCAATGTGTTCTTTTCTATCCATAATTCACTGCTATATTCCTGGTTAATACCAGTATCCTAAAGAGCTCATTTTTGTGTCAAATACCCCCACAGTAGTATATATAAAAAAAACGATTTTGCCCATTCACGAACTTGTGCTTACTTTTTAATAGATAAGCTTGTATACCAAATTTCAGATCAAAAAATTACGACAGTTATCGTCTACACAGACGGACAGACATTTGTGCTCAATATACCCCTCACTACAGTAAATGTGCAATAGTTATTACCTTAAACAAAATCTTTTAACTTCTGTGTCAGATAGCAAATAGTTAATTTGTCAATAATATAACTAAGTGAATATCCTTGGCAACAATGAACAAGTGAAAACTGTTTCTGCTATGCTTTTTTCGCACAATATCCATCTCAAAACAGAAATTGTGAATTATCTCCCTTTGGGATCACCGATTTTCGAAATTAGAAATTCTACTTTCAGGTTCAGATTCTACGAAGAAAAGGCATAGCAGAAACAGTTTTCACTTGTTTGATATTGTTCATTATTGTCTAGGATTGTCCTTTAGATTATATTATTGCATTTTTCTCAAATTATGTGATCAGAATAAAGATATTCTGGTATCTAGATATTCTGATATCTAGACTATTAGCTGATCAGCTGATTTTTTGTTGGATTATTCTATAAATGTGGTATGTAAATTCATTCTAGTCAAAGAAAATAAAAACGATCTATCTCAAATTTTACAGGAATTAATAATTATCAGGAATATATTAAGACGGTCCTGCATACAGAGGTAAGGACGACTCTAGTGACCATACAGGTGAGCCATTTGAATCAACATGTTTGATTATCACTGACCGAACACGTGCGGTGCAACGTGTACAGTGTACACTGTACGACTATTGTATACAAATCTTGACTTGGTTTCAAAGGGAATAATCAATAACGATATTATTACCTTTAAAACCGGCACTCACATCAGTTCAATCGTCGAAAAAAAAAATTATGCGTTGGTTATATGATGTTTCAACAATATGTTTATAACTGTCATAACCTGTCATCTTTTGTGCAATTTTTTTCTTGGTTGTTTCAGCGTTCTTTCAATGATATTTGATCATATCAATTCAAATGGCTTACCATGCCTACATATCGGTAGTAAAGGAAGTTTGCGAGTTTAAACTGGTCTCAAGTATGTAACTGTAATAAATCGACCCATGCAACGAAGACTATCGTCTTCGTCAAGTCATGTGCAATCCCTATGTACTTACTATAGTCTTCGTTGCATGGGTCGAGATTGTACTTTAAAATAAATCTGATTACTAGAAATTCGAAACAAACCCGTATTTTTCCGAATTCGTGTACCTACAGTACAAATAAATCCATCAAAAACTCCTATTCATTTTTAATCCATAGAGTTATAAGTTATTTTAAGTTGCGAAAACAGCGGAGATAAATTGTTTATTATTTGACAAGCATATAATTAAGTAAACAGTAAGTATATAATTACGTAAACATGCCAGCGATTTTTATTCATTATGCGGTCAAGTATGTCGCCGTCGTTTCATCGACGACTCATCTACGACATCTACGACTCAATTCCATATCATATTAAATATTTTAAATGTTATCGTCAATGGTGGCGAGGCAAACTGTCAAATAACTGCCAACCACGTACGTTTTGACAGACGTGACAGTACTTTGGTATAATGATGACAGTTCTTTAGAACAATGAAATCATTCTTCAAATAAACTCTCATTATTATACAAAGCTACTGCCATCTTAATCATCGGTGTACGAATTATACAGTTTGTTCATTTCAAAAGTATCCACCCTTAATAACTCTTGACTTGATGCGATTATTGCTTTGAGTGGAAACACGTCGTTTTATACATCGAGGGGGAAGTTCAAAAATAGTACCTAGCGTATTTTAGGCTTAATCCATTCACTCATGGAAGCTATATAATCAATTATTACTAGCAAAACATTGCGGATTGGATACACTGTTGAATTAAATTACAGTCATAAGAAATTAAAACTTAAAATAAATAATAAAATAAATTATTTTGTGACATGTAATAAATAAAATATTCTTTTCGTCGCAAAACGAACCTATTTCTTCAAATTTTCGGGCAAGTTTCACATAGCAATGCGTCACATTTTTGTCTGGATGTCTTGCGTTGAAAACTCGAGCAGTTCCTCGCGTACAACCGTTTTGAGCTCCGTAAGCGAAAATTATTTCGATTCTTTCTTCTAAAGAGTACGGCATTTTCAGAAACGTTCTTCTTCTTTATTTAAAAGTCTTCCGCAACAAATGCTAATACGACAAACCGCGTACTGATTGACAGAACTTGTTGCATTTGTTGTTCCATGGCTGCCTTGGAAAACGACAAAACCGGATCCAATGGCTCGAGACTGTGTTTTTTCCATGATGCGACGTATGCAATATGGTCAAAGTTCGCGAATACTCCGATAACAGAATGTATTTTTGTCTAGCAAAGAATGGTGGCCATTTAGAACATGACAAAATAATTTCGTATTTCTTATTTTATTATTATTTTTTTTTATTTCTTATGACTGTAGTTCAATTCAACAGTGTATCCAATCCGCAATACTTCGCTAATAATAATTTATTTCATACCTTCCATTTTCTGTGTAGTCTACCTCAAGAACCGTAACACCGTAACAGTAGAGAATTTTGTACCTTTTCAAATGATGTATCACAAGGTACGGGGTGCCATTTGAAATTGGTGAAGGGATGAAACCTAAAATTCTCTAGGTACCATTTTTGAACTTTCCCGTCGATATCTTAATCGACGTGCTTTCATTAAAAGCAATAATCCCACCAGGTCAAGAGTTATTAACGATGGATACTTTTGAAATGAACACACTGTATGTATAGATATGTATGTAATCAACTTATTATATGTGAGTCCTAGATAATACGTTTTATCTACGACTCATAAATTCCATTGTATGCTAAATATTTTAAATGTATTTGTCAACGATGGCGAGGCGAACTGTCGAATAACTGTCATCCACGTAGGTTTTGGCAGACTTTGACACTAGCGTTTTATAATGATCACAGTTCGTTCAAATAATGAGGTCATTATTTGAACGAACTGTCATTATTATACAACGCTGGTGTCATTATAATCATTGGCGCGTATAATGATGGGGATTATACAGGATTAGCCAAAATTACCGGAACACCCAAACAATTCTCCAATCATAAGAAATTTCCAAAAATCGTTCAAGAAACTTACTTGGCTTTGAACAAGCTATCTTTTAAGTATATTTTCAATATACAGGCTGCTCATTTTATTATAGAAATTTGGTAACATTTGTTTTTTAAGTAGAACAGCCTATATATGTAGTATTAAATTTTGTAATTCTAAGATTAATTCTAAGATTTTTTTATACGAATCATTTTGTAATAAAATGCATTATTTTTTAATTAGAAACTATTAACCAAAAATAGTTAATATTACCGGAACACCTAAATAATTCTCCAACTGCAAATAATTCGAAAAAAATATCGTAAAAAGCTTTCTCGGCTTAAACAACCTTTCGTTTAAATATAGTTTTAATATACAGTGTGTTCGTTGTATTATGGTAATTTGCAAACCATTCCATTTTCTAATAGAAAACGTGTACATTTTACAGGTAAACTCTAAGCTTTTTTGAAAATGCATTATTTTTGAGTTATGATAAACAAATTAACTGCACTTTAAATTAAGAATAATTTCCCACATACATACACATTTATTTTAATGTGACAGTTTGAACATTTAAATTAACTCAATTTAATTGTGTTGTTATTTTCTATTGATTTTTGCCCGTTTGATAAAAGTAAAAGTTTATGAATATTGATTAATTGCTAATAAAAAAAATAAAAAGAATTTAAAGAAATAATTTCAACATAGAATAAAATAGAATTAAAAAAATTTATCATATAAAGGCTGTTCTATTTAAAAAAAGGATAGGTTACCGAATTTTTATAATAAAATGAGCACCCTGTATATTGAGAATATATTTATACGATAGCTAGTTTAAAGTCTTAAAATTTTTGGTTGTACAATTTTTTGATATTTCTTTCGCTTGGAGCATTATTTAGGTGTTCCGGTAATTTTGGCTAACCCTGTATAGTCATAGATACGTATGCAATGAACTTATTATAAGTGAGTCGTAGATAAATATCTTTTTTTGCTCTCTGTGTTATAAGTATAATAATATATAATATACAACCTATTATATACAACCATATACCTATACAGAACCTCGCAGTTAAAAGACATCGTAAAATTGTAAGCGATCGTGTTGCGAAATACCGCAATACTTGTTTTCAAGGGGCGTGGAGCGTGGGCGTTATGACGTCAAACGAAAAGCATTACATTCACCCCGAGCACCCGTCGCGTCGATTTGCCCGTTACCTACATAGACGACCCGTATTTACCAAGAAATATATGCATCGATTTATACATTTGTGGACTAAGCGGCAAAGACACCTTTACGTGCGTAATTAGTAGGTTTCAGGGCTTTCACGGTGCGCTTTATAAGGCCCACCCGTGGGCTCAGATTACCCCCCAGGAAACAAATTAACAGAAGCACTATCGCTAATTTACGATGTCACGAACAGCAAGTGGAGGCGCGTGATATAATTTAATTTGTAATCGAGTAATTTCATTGTTGATTGGTGCAGTAATATACATAATATACATGATTGGTACAGTATATACATACGGTATCTCTGTATTTCACAGCAGTGACTCCCAGTTTTTTTTTTCTAAAAGCGTAGGAATTGTAATTATTATTAGAAAGATGTCCAAAAAGGTTAACAGCTTTTAGAAAGCTGTTTGTATACTTGTTTAAGAGGATATTCGATAAACGGCTTTTGAGTAAAATAAAAAAACTGTTTTTGAGACAGTAATAATATGTAAAAATAAAGAGCTATTTGATTAAGAATATTACTATGTTTACTGGAAATTGATTTTATATATTAAGTAATATTGTTAATCCAAAAATATTGGATCTGCAGGTTTAGACCGGCCATACTCAACCTCAGAGCCGCGCAATAGTGTTCAGGAGGTGAATTTTGTAGAAGCCAATTGACGAAATTGCCGAAATATTCACAATTTTTGGCATGGAAACAGATTCTAATAAATACCTATATTATGATACCTATGCACTGTGGTCCAAACAAAAAAGGTAAAAAATTTTAATTGCTCATATTTCCAAAGATATTAAGTAAATTCAAGCATTTATTTGATAAACTAATTACCTATATTGTGAAGTATGAAAACATACCATATTTGCAATAATGGAACGTTTTAATCCAATGTAATGTAGCTTTATAGCCATACATATGCAATATTTCTGATAATATCGGATCAATTTGTGAAATGGAATTTCTTTTGGTCAAAAGGAACAGTAGAGATTTTATAGCATCGTGTACAGGGTGAATTTTTTGCATACAGGGTGAAATTTTGAGACATCGTTTTTTGCTGTTTTTCACTAGAAAGCAGTTGAATTGGACGATTGTATAGAAAAAAAAAAGAAAAACGATTCCATTGCATAGGCAGGAAAAGTCCAATTGCGAACTTGGGTAATCTTTAAAGATGGTGGAGAAACCATCCAACATTTAGCTTTCTTATGGGCGTCATGTTTGATATTGAAATTTTTAAAGGATTTTTCTTACCTGTTTTCCATATTGTACTACAATTATTGTAGAATTTTGCAAACTTTTATGTTTTTGCAACCAAAACATGAAATTTTGCTTTTGAAGAGATTTGGAACTAAAATCAGCATCGTTTTTTATTGAACTAAAATTATGGCAGTATGCTTTCACTTGTCTGACGTAAAAATTACATCATCAAATAAAAAAAAAAATAAAAAAAAGAAACAACACGATGTGTTCAGGCTGGCTTCAGGCTAATGTTGGAAGTGCTCTTTGTTTAAACATGACATAAAAATAAAAAACGACTTGGATTGTTGTGACATACTAAAAAAACGTTGATTTCAGCTCCAATTCAATCTTAGCAAAAACAAGCAAAAGAGCAAGAACAAGTAACATACGTCTAAAATTTACAGGTAAACAACAAGTGTGATACGTCATCATTGAAACTGACTAAAATACCACCTAAAATGATAAATTCAAACATGCCGCCCATAACAACACCAATTGTTTCTCCGCGATCTTTAACGATAACTCAAGTACACAGTTAAATTTCTCTTGCAGTTGCACAGTTTTTGTGGCAAACGTCATATTCCACTAGTTTTTACTAAAAACCATAAAAAACATAGTTTAAATATTTCACCCTGTATAAGAAAAATATTACCCTGAATATGATACTGTAAGATCTCTAGTATCCATTTTTACCAAAACAAGACGAATGTCATTACACATTGATTTTAATACACATTTCATTTCACATTAAATTGAACCGATATTATCAGAAATGTTGCATAGCGAAACATAAAACAACATAACTGTGGATTAAAACCTTTTGTTATTGAGAATATGGTATGGTTTCAATCTTCACAATACAAGCAATTCGGTTTTTAAAGAAATATTTGAATTGACTAAATATTACTGGAAATACGACTGATTAAAAATTTGCACCGTTTTTTTTTTGCCCACATTGTATATGTGCTATTTTGCGCATGTGCTACACATATTTTTTTAAAAATATTTAGATGTAGACTTCCGTGGTCTGAGCCAATGATATAGGTATCTATTTCCGGGTGGTAACCGTGTAGTTGACTTGCAAATAGTTGACGGTTTGCATTCTGTTGCAAGATGCATCTTCAGGACTGTGTGCTACGAAGAGGCGGTCGTCTATTGTAAATAGATGAAAAACTATTATTATCAAGGCAATGCTCGTGAAAAATCATAGGAGTCATAGGTGGTTTAAAATCCTGAACAAATAAAAGGCTGTATGATAAAATGTAATCGTTTGTTATAGCCAATAATATAACACACCAAAGAACTTAGATAGAAATTTTTGAGTTAATTTTAACCTACAACTGTACAACCTCTTTGTTTTTTTGAATTGTTCCTCAATTTTAGCTTTATTTATTTAAGTATTTTGTCTCCATAGTTTTTTTTGTGGTTCAATGAATATTAAAGTATTACAATATGCATAAATAGTTCATAGTGGTTAAAAAACAAATATCACATTGAACTGTTTTTTTTTTTTAATTTCTATACCTACCAGTTTTACTTTATCATATGCAGTATGACAAAGTATTGTAATCCCGCCGAAAAAAAAATTGAGATTTCAGCGGAAATAGGTCTTTTTGGATCCCCTGAACGTTTAAAAAAATCCCCTAACGTACAAAAAAATGTCTGTATGTGTGGAGAAGCTACTGAAGCTACCGGGACGAAACTTCATATTTAGACCACACTTAGAGCTGAAATGCTTTTGATACAAAAGGCTCCAAAGGAACTGGATGTTTACTCTTAGCATTTTTAACGATTTTGCAAATAAGCCATCATTTCTGTAATTTCGTCAAAATAGTTAAATAATAAATTAAAGTTGAGGAAATTCTAAATAATTTATGTCTATGACATATTTTGGTAAAATTAATAGTTTAGCTGCAAGAGCAAATTCCATTTGATCGAGATCGGTCGCATCTGCATTGATATAAAACAAATTAGCCAAGATTTGACAAATATTTTCATTCCAATGACAGTAGATAAGTGTCAAACATTGATGTTTTGACAACACCTACTGTCAATAGTATAAACATATCTGTCAAATGCTGGCTAACTACATAATTTTATTTTATTGCAGACACGACCAATTATTGCAGCTAAACTATTAATTTTATATATAGTATGATAAAGTCATGTGCCTGGCCACATCAGATTTTTGTTTTTGTATTCAAAGTTCATGGACAAACATACGTATTTTTTTAAATAGTTTTGTTATAAATATTTAATTGATGGAATTCATTTATTTATTAATAAATGGTATTCAGTTACTTATCTCTAAAGAATCTAGCAATCTGGTTAGCAAAACTTCAGAAATTATCTTTGACGACCGGCATAGCTTGGAAAGTAAGAATTTTGAAAATCATTCTGGCCGTAATAGTTATTTATGTACCAAGGGCATAACACGGATGTTTATGCCCTGAGGGCGACCGTTTAAAAACCTCTCGGGCCTATTGGCCCTCGAGCTTTTTAAGTCGCCCGAGGAACATCAAGTAATGCCCGAGGTGCATACAAAATTTTATGTCCTACAATGGTTTTGTTCCTCCGTTTGAATAAAATTAATGAATTTTTTGACATTGGCAAGTGACATGCGTATCTACGGAGTTGAATAACAATAGAAACAATTCGGAGTTGAGTGGCAATACAGACAATTAATTGTCAAACTTATAACCTTAATCGCCAATAATCGACATTGATGACTTACAATTTACCATTTGAATGACAAATATTTGATATATTTGACATATAGCCATGGCAACGCTTAATGCCCGCGCGGCCATTAACGCCCTTGCGGGTGTATCTAAGATGTAAAATGTCACTTTATGATCATGTGGGACATAAAAAATTTTGTACAAAAGTAATAATAGCCTCTTTATAATTTCTAATTATAAAAACAATTATATTGGGCAAAAAAACTTAAAAGTGGGCTAAAAGGATATGTTTCAGATAATATACTCTACGCAGAATGCACATGCTGTCTGGAAAGCTTTGCTAGTTCTCTGTCGAATTCCGTTGGATGAATTGGTACGCGCTCATATAAAATGAAACCCCGAGTTCACAACACCTGATTTGGCACGGGTTGATAAAGTTTATACTAATGAAATCGCTAATACTGGGCTTTTTTAAACCACGAGCCAAGTTTAGGTCTCAAGCTCTCAAGCTTGGAAGAAAACGTTTTCCATCTTGAGTAAAATGGCTTGCAAAATAGGTTATTTTTTTACAAATATAACGTTTCCGCTACATTATAGAACAAATTGCCTTAATGCTAAGTTGTAAACCATTAAATCCCAAGCACTGATTTTTTAAACAAATGTTTGGTTTAGGTGTTATGGCAACTAGACCAGTTAATGAAGGCAAAATAGCTTACACAGGTCGTGGAAAGTTTGCAATTATGTTATTTTTAAAAGCATAAATTTCATGAATCACATTAAATACACGCACACCCATGCATATACCCTACGCCTTCCTCTGCAACTAGTAAGTAAACTATTAATCTGAGGGTATAAGTTTTTTAGCTCTAAAAGGCAATAGGAACGACATATTTCAAATATTCACTTGCACAAAAATGAGAAGGCTATCGGAACTCAGGGTTGCAACAATTATCATAATAGCCATAATAGCTCTGTTCACCTTTTTGTGATCTCAACCTATTGCCTAGACTATGTATGGTTAAAAACAAACCAAATAACTATCGGAATCAGTTTTTTTTTTAATATCCGGTACTTCACATCCGTGTTAATAAAAACATAAAATTATGTAAAACTTCTTAAATATCTCCAGATAAATTATATTTAACCAAGATTATCGCAAGGGTAAATAGCTAATATTTTGGTTAAGACGCAAGGCCTCGTGTCAGATTAGCTGCCATATCTTGATGTATATAATACGTATATAAACAGCTACTCCGAAATTGAGTACACTGGGGTTTATCCCCGGTCCAATTACAAGCACTCCCACGCTAGAAAGCGTGGGCTACTCTAACAGTATTATTCATGAATTCAAACTTCGAGTGTTGTCCTTTGCTCCATTGTTCCATGCTCATCAGTGTTACAGTATTACAAGACAATACTCATGAATGACCAATGCCCTGCAAAGCACGGGACAAAACGTAAACACTAAACAACAAAAATTAATATTAAGGAAAATCCGTACCCCCCCCACGTTCTACTGCAAAACACGTTGTTCTGAGGGGTTTTCTCAGCTATTAGTTTACCGAACCATAAAAGCGATACACCAAGAAATCCATCTAGTGATAGATTTTTCATGTTCGTTTTTGATAAATCTGTTACTGAATTAGACACAAAATAGACGGATTTTGCATTTTTTTACCGACCACACACGTTAAATTGAAAAGTAACACATAATAGATCTAAGTTACAAAAGTGTACAAAATTTCACGTAAAATATCAATATCTTAAATGCTTCTTTCACTCAAAACTTTACATCTTTGAGTACATGAATCACACATATTTTATCACGAACTGTGGATACAACAACAAGAACAAGTCATACATATAAATTATGATATGAGAGAAGTGAGACAGAGTTAAGCGCACTATGGCTACTTGTTATGTACTAGCTCTACTGATTCCTCTTAATAGTTTTTTAAGAACGTGTCATTTACAGATTGACATTGGAATGATTCAACAAACTTTTTGTACTCGACCTATAGTCCCTTGTTAAACATTTAAGCATCTGATTTGACAGATGCGAATTGAGTTAAAGAATCAATGTTGCTTTAACTTTGCAGATTGAAGCGCACCAGTATGCTAGTTTTTGTAATTCTTTACATCCAATCCTGCGATCCCGAAAACCGGGATCCTGGGATTCCCGGACTTTTCTGGCACCGCGCAACCCCGTTTTGTCTGAATACCGGGATTACGGTGCTGGTAGATTTTTAATAGAAAATCATACTGAATTAATGGCTAATGCCATTAAATAGGACTCGTGTTTCTTTATTGTTCGAGTTTTTGCATAAAGACAATCAAGACGAATTTGAAATTTGAATTAAAACTTGGGCGATGAAAGAAATCGACATTCAACCGCTCGAAAATCATTCTTCATCTGAATGAGAAATAGTGCAACAGCAAGAAAAACTTGATAAGGCTATCTACGATAAATTGAATTCTAAAATCACACCCAAAAAACAAACAACTAAAGATATAATCGGTAGAGTAAAAAATAGCTAGCAAAATAATAATTGAATTGACATAATATATAATTCGAGTTTTGTAAGACGAAAATTGGCGCACGAGTTGTTGTCAAAATGCAACAAGCGCGCAAAGAGGAATTGAAAGTTGTGGTAAAACTGACAAATATGATTGAGGCGAGCTAATTGCGCTTGAGATGTCAGCACTATTTGACGCTTGGTATCAACTTCACCAGCCTTGGAAAACTAAAATATATTTTAAGACATATTTTTTACTATTTATGTTTTCTCATATTTACTGTATACTTTTCCGTATACTTACTAATATATTAAAAATAAAATCCGCTTTTAAAATACTAATTTTTGTTTCCGTCCAAATTTGCAAAAAAAGTAAATTTGCAGATACAACGCACGACCATATACGTCCCATATAACAATTTCGTTTTCCCTTTCCCGGTAACCTCAGATGATGGAATGATTTTTGTTGATCTACTAACCTAAAAGATTAGTAGAGCATTACGAAAATAATCAAAAAAGCGTATTATAGCGCTTCTACCTGTCAAGTAACAGAACAATATAATCTTAACTATCTACTTTTCACAAACGTACATACGAAACCTATAAGATTCTCAGTTTTTCGGACAAGATATGTATGCCATAGGTACGACCGTTTATTTTAATTTTTGTTTGAAACCCTAGCGGCTAGACGAAGCAAAATTTGGAGGAGTGTTAAGACAATAAACAAAATTATTCAGTACTCTTGAGGTTAGTTGGTTAGTTATTTTGGGTTTTCAGGAAATTACGTCATCTTTGAAAGTTTAAATGAATATTCTGACCACAAAAACATATCCTTTGTCAACTTTTATTATTATGGCCACGAAAAAATCACTCGCATATTTACACACATAAAAATTATACAAAGAGAATTTGCACGTCGTAAAAGATAAAAGAAAAATACATTGCAAGTAGTTGAAAATAGTCGATATCTGAATCGGACAAAATTTTCACAGGTGGTGTAAATAAAAATTAACACCATGGGTGTTGAAATAACTGACAAAATGATAGCACATAAATTTTTTTCTGCTGATATCAACTCCGTGTTGCAGTCAATAATTTCCAGAATTGTTCGATTTATTCCGAAAGTGAAAAGTTGACCCATTGGCAACAACAGTCCGTCCGCCATAATGTCGCCACCAAGACGGTCCGCCTCACAATTCGGCCGGTTCTATCACTTGTGTCACTAACTTTGTGGGTTTCGATTGAGTGAGGTTAGTTTTTGATTACTTTTGCTGTATTACACAATAGTATTTGGCATGGAGCAGTGTATTTCTATCCGTGTTAAATACTGTAACGGAGAAAGGTAATAATAAGTACTGTAACAACAAGAGTGGATGAGAATTATAACAAAATTTTAGATTTTGTCGCTATTAATACGACATGTAACGACAGGTACTTATACGTACATTATATTACACGTTTCCTTTACATCGAAAATTAAGGCAAACAAAGAAATCCACACTTGTGGGGTAAAATATAAATTTTATTATTTTGTTCTTTTAATTCTTATATCACGCATGACTTTTAAGTATTACATAAACATCACGGAAACTGGAAAGCAAAATTTACAGCATGTTTTGGCAATGAATCATTGCATATGTGAGAGAAGCTAACAACAACTTGACACACAGTTGGTACAGTGATATATTATAAGCAATTTAAGATATAATTTGCAACTCATAGTTTCTTATATTGCAGCTTGAGACATATTTACTGCCACCGTGTGCCAGGGGATGGAGTGACAGTAAAACAGATACATATTTTGTAACGTAAGTATTATTTACTACGTCTATAAATGATATGGATTAATTTGTCTTACAGGTTTTCTTGTTATTAGAACTTAAGCAAGAAGAAGTGCACCATTGCCTTTTGCTGTGGACAGACAATACGGTTATTTCTGATTACTACATTGTTATTTATTATGTATTTATATGAATGGATTATGTAAGTAACAACTGAACAGAATAAGGGATTGGTCCAAGTTACATGTGTTATGTATAAAATAAGTTATATTTTGTACATTAATAAGTGTTCCGCATTATAGCCACTGTCAGTAAAAAAACAAGTAATTACACTGTTGCTTCTTATTGACTAATAGTGATCATAACACAGAAAACTTATTAATTGGCATAATCAATTTCAATATAAAATACCTATGGCGTGAATCAGCCGGTTTATAATTGGCTGCATTCTTCTATACAGCTTTCATGTTATTTTTTTAATAATATCACAAATTTCCAAACCAATATCATCGCCAGTAAAGAGTATAGGGTGGAAAAGGCCAGTAATTTCAGTGCGACTATTTCGATGTTTCGGAAAGTCAAGTCGTTGAAGAGTATTAACCAGATGATAATAATAATAATAATAATTATTGTATAAAAAATTAAAAATACAGTTACAACAATTAAATGAATGAATCTGGTATGTTAATAACATAAAGTCAAAATTCAGTTGTTAGTTTTCTAGTTTAAGTTCTTGATATAGTGGAGAAATTCAAGACGGAACTGAATATATTATCTATTAACAGTTTCTTAAAACCCTTTTCAAAAACCCATTATTTTAACTATTTTCTGGAGAGCTAATGAAAGAAGCTGCAGGTGGCGGCGTTGGGCTATTGTGGTGGAGGTGCCGTCAAAGTCTACCGTGACATGCCTGTATCGAAACCTGGGGCGCATACCAGCAGACTTCTTTTAGATGGTGATTTTTCTGTGTTAAGAATTTGTTTGTCTTTACTGTGTTCAACTTTAGTTCTGAGTAAACCATGATCCTTTATGGTTCAGTGTGTCTAATGACCGCATAAAGGAATTAGGATCATGGTGTCTAGACAGCAGCGTGGTGTCATCCGCAAACAATACCATGTCCTCACCATCACATTTGCGGAGGTCATGCATATAGAGGAAGAGAGTCAGAGACCCAAGAAGACTTCCCTGAGCAACACCATTTGCGATGGGTAATACTATGTGAATAAACTGGTTAATGAACTAAGAAACTTCCAACTAGAATGTAAAAATAATGTTACTTACTGTATTATACTGACCTCATTTCAAAATTAAAAAAACATACAATATGTCTACAACTTGACAGTATCTATTTGACAAATTTCCGAATGTAACTTTAGATTTAATTATTTCACAAGAATAACGAATTTAACATAACGTAAAAATACATGAACTGCATTTGCTTCTCTCGTTGTGAATTGCCGTGTTGGACGCTCTATAATTCACGGTGGCTACTTTGATAACGAAAGGTCAAATACCCACGCATTTACCTTTGTTATATTTAGACCGTCGCCTGGTGAACGAGATATCGATTTTGTCTCTTCCTGTGCCCAATATGTATCAAGATGACGCAGTTATTTATGTATATTTCTCGTTTGATTTTGTATACCAGTAACTTGTTTATAATAGTCATAAATTCTGCTAAATTGTGCATATTATTCAATATTTGTCTGGCTTTTATTTATAGAGATAGATTTTATGTATACTATCAAGGAAAACTGACAGAAAACGGTATTCTTCTTAGAAGTTGGTGGTTAGCCTAAAAAAGTCTAATAATGCAATCTACAAATAAAAAATATATATGCTGTACATTTTCTGTGAAACCTTGTTTCAATAATATACGTTGTTTTAATAATATACCTATTGGGGCAAATAGTTAGTTCGTAACGTAGTAATAATTTGTAGCAACACGATTTATCAAAATATTGCCAACATTTGCTATTAATTAGCGCAACGGCAGAATTATCTACGGTCACGATACGCCTATGGCAACATCCAATGACCATCCTGTACAAAAGCACAAACTCAGTTATGTTATCTTGAGTAATCGTATGGGGAAATCAGCCTTAATTCAATTAATTCCCAACTTCGACATCCAATCTCGAAGATCATTTGTTTTCAGGCACCAATGCACTCTAATCTGTTTTCTTTCTGCAAGGACGGAACTTCAAAAGAATGATTAATTACTCCGATACGCTTCCAAATGAACCAAATTAATGACAGTTCGCTTTATTTTACAATTGGTCAGAAAAGAAATGAATGAGATCGTTGATCATGAAACACAGCCTTCGTATATCAATAAAATTAATATGAAAAGTAATTGTGAATTTAAGAGACCTCTCGATGTCATCTCTTGCAGGGTTACCTATTGTTGAACAGTGCCAATTTGTACCCAGTTAGCCAAAACTATCTCCTTTCCCCATAGTCAGTAAATAAAGACAACAAAGTTCATTCTTTAATAATACGACCTAATACGTTCTAATAATAGCGGTTGTCTTGCCTCGTCGGTATTTGAGAAGTGCCTGCAATATACAGGCTATTTCAAGACGAGTTAATATTAGAAGTACATACATATATGGAGAACCAAATGAAAACACGGATTAAAAATTTGTAGATTAATGTTGTTGGATATACAATCAGTTAACTAAAATGTTTTCAGGTTTTAGTTACTTCCGGTTACACCGGAAATGGTGTCAACTTTTATATGTATTACTTCGTCATTTTCAAGTGTCATTTTTAAATTATTCTATTTTTTCAATAAAAAATGACAGCTGCAAGGTTGCCTTAAATTATTTATAAATTATCCGCTGTGACCGTTGGAAAACAGTTGTCTGGCAAAATTGTTGTAAAACTAACATATTATCGACATTTTGTAGGGTTTTTACAATTTTATTACTGATAATAGTTTTATTTTAACATTACACTTTTAAATGCTTTCTTACTGTTCCCTCTATACGATTCCATACTGAACGAGTTTTCCTTTTTCATTTCTGCATCAATCGTCAAAAAATGCCTCCAAACAAAATGTTCCTTTTTTAATTCTTTATCGAAATAATAAATTTGCTGTTGTTTGAAAACAATAGCTGACAAGGTTTTCCTTGTTCACAAGGAATACTGGAATTTTAGAAAGTTTTGATCTCAATCATTCACAATCACAACAGTTTTAATCTTGCAACAGCCATTTGAAAAATCTTCGGTATCAGGACAGACTAGCCCTCAGATACGGAACGAGACTAGTTTCAAGTAATATCAAATGCGTATAAAGAAAGCATCCCCTAATTTCCATTCGGACTATTCTCTTGATGAATTTGTGATCGCTTGAAAAGTCATTTAAATTGAGTGGTTTTGTAGTTCTGTTAACTTTCTGAAGTATTACTGCGTATTAGTATCATGTCTATTGTATTATATGCGCCATATTAATGATTGCGTATGATTTTCAATATTGTGTGTGATTCTACGATACGAGGTATTTTTCGTGACAAGCAAAAAACAATGCTTTTTCCACAAAGCAGTTTATAATGTCATACGATAAATGACGAACTTTGTTGGGTATAGGGCCCCTAATGTTTTATTAACTAAGATTCATTGAGTATTTTTCTTCGAATTCGCGTTTAGGGTACCAATATATCGCTACCCATAGCCTGCCCTATGCCGTCTTGCAAATAGGTTAAGGTTGGTTTCGAAATGAGTTGGCAACCAAACATACCTCATAATTTTGAGGTCACTATTTCGTGGTATTTCACCGAAATTATTAGGTATTTCCATTCAAATTATACGTCGAACAGACTTGAAACCTTTGCCGATAATACAAAAAATTCCGGTTCAACATAAAAGCGCCTATATTCACAGAATTTGTCACCTATACATGACAGAATTGTGCCGGATATTTTTTGTATTATCGGCAAAGGTTTCAAGTTCTGTTCGACGTATAATTTGAATGGAAATACCTAACCATTTCACTGAAATACTCAGAATAATATTATGAAGTATATTTGGTTGCCTACTCATGTCGAAGCCCATCTTAAGATAAAATATATTACGCTTTCTTATATGTTTAGATATTGTTAAATTAAAGTTTGTTCCACCGATTCTATGTCCCATTGCCTGGCATATTTTTATCCACTTTTAATGTTATATATTTTACGTACGCGCACATAAAACCGAGAAGTGCTCCTGTTTGACATGAATATGCTAATAACCATCGAGCAAATAGTTCAAACGCTCTGATTTGTTAGTGAGAGTCACG
Source organism: Melinopterus prodromus (assembly GCA_964023965.1). Taxonomy (NCBI): domain Eukaryota; kingdom Metazoa; phylum Arthropoda; class Insecta; order Coleoptera; family Scarabaeidae; genus Melinopterus; species Melinopterus prodromus. Next base: position 45,154,080 of record OZ030392.1, read on the forward strand.
GAATAATGTGGTATCGGCATTTAGTACGGTGATGGTTCTCCCCCTGGTAAGTTGCTATTTGTCATAATTCCCTTAACCATTGTGTTTTACTATCTATTTCCTTTAAGAAGTGAAATAATGACCCTGATAATTGATTAGACCCATAAAGAGATTATTTCTTTGATTATTCCTAAATTTTCTTAAAAACTGTCCTTCCTCTGGCATATGTTTCGTACATGACCAGGGGACTCACAAAGTTACCCTGGGGGTGATACATTGACCATTGATTTGTTGTGCAAAACCTCATAAACATCATCTTAACGTAGAAACACACCCGTATAATTAGTAGTATAGAATTATGTAAAATTATGAAAAATTATTAACATAATTAGTAAAATAATGAGCTTACTGCCGATTTTCCTGATCTGCCACCCACACTTGTTCGAAAACCTGATCTGGTATTCAACTTTTGAGCCTGGATTAGTGTTTAGCGCAAACAAATCTATCATTAAACACAACCATCTAAAAAGTTGCGAGGTCAGGTCACGGGTTTTCAATGCTATTTAATAAATTAAAACCCCGGGACATAAGTTCGTTTTGTCAGGTAACTTCTGCTTCATATTATACGCTTCTATATGAACTCTTTCAATTTTCTGTTGTTTGCAGTAGATCCCCGGGCAGCAGTTGTTAATCAAAGAGTTCGCCAACTTCAAAGGTTAACCAGGTGAGTCGGCGACAACGGTAAACATGCCGATCGTCTAAAGGAAAATTGCTCTCTTCAAGAAAATAAACTAACTTGTCAGGAGAGAGGCCCATTAGTTTATTTCTCAATTTTAGATGTAATATAAAAAGTGTATACTTTTTCGATTAAAACTTTATTACAACATGTATTACCGATTTACAAACATACCGACAGACGATACTTTTAGCGTTCACTATAGATGAACGAATCTTCTCCAGTATCAAAATTCGTATCTTCATTACGTGTGTTCTACTTGGTTTTGGCGTAGGATAGGATTTTTAGCCCTGCGTAACGTCAAATCGCGAATACTACTTGACTAAAGTGCTCTGAAGCTGGAAATATCTCCCCACAGCCTATAAATTTAATTTCGGTACTCTTGCTGATTACATTCCAGGAGAAAGGTAAAGTCGCAATTTGAGGATGTCTATTTTCGGTATAAGGTTATTTATAGATCACTTCATTATATGCGTAACAGTATTCAGCAAACCTCAAATGCCGCAGACATCGAATGACAGTACGAATTGATAAACGATGATATAACATAAAAATGTTTCTTAAATGGTTGAAATCATGCAATGGGGATATTTTTCGATTGATTGAGTAACGTTGGTCACTGTTATTTATACACAATAGAAAATGTAAAATTGCTTTTTTTCGAAATAGTTGTGGGTGGTAGCCGGGTTTGAACCTTTATGCTTTTGCTTTATCATTGGTGGTATATTACCATACTGAAAGCTTACATTGAGCATACTAGCAAATGAAATGTTTCGGTTTAGCCAATTGCAAAATATACATTGTTGCATCACATTCTTTGGAAATCGAACCGTTTTGTGGAGATATAATCTACAAAAAATCTAATGTCGCCAGCCACATGCCTTTATCGTAGTATACCGGGTGACCCACGGCATAGATACTCCCGTTTATTTTCGTTGTTTATAAAGCAGGTAGACAAAAAATGGCATTCTTTGGGATACTCTTGAGGTTATATGACTTCCGGTTTTTCCGGAAATGACGTCATCACTGAAGATTTAAATTTCACCCTATATGCTTTGTGTGATATTTTCAATCAGGGTGCCATTCTGAATACAAAAACATATCGATCGTCCTTTTTTATCACCAAGGCAACGCAAAAATAACTTTTTGTGTATTAATCTAGGTGGCTAGGAATCAGTGTAAATAGTGGAAAATTGTCAATTAAACACAAACTAAATCGATTTTGCCCGACATTACATTACTGGCGCCCTCTAGCGTAATTTAATTGGGTTTTGCCAGTGAGTCATTTTTTCACGGGTACCCAATGGCCACGCCCTGATTATTCGATGGAAAACATCTTTCCGATTACAATGATACCAAATATTTGATATTTTATTGACATTCTTAGCGTTAGAAGCCAGAAAATCGAAAAAAAAAACAAAATTGACCTAGTGATCTAAGTCACCGTACAAGTCAAAGTCACTCAATGGACTACTCGAAGGAAGTACCCTGATTATGCGAGGAAAAACAATTTTCGACACAATGATTTTTGATATTTAGTAGGTAGCGCAAAAAAAAGGGTATTTCCTTCGAGTAGTCCATTGAGTGACTGACTCGTACGCTGACTTTGATCATTTGGTCAATATTTTTTTTCCATTTCCTTGCTTCTAACTACATTGTACGCTAAGAATTTCCATATAATAGACATATTATAAACGCCAAAAGGTAAAAAACGGTGCAACAACAACCTAGTTGTAGGCCCCATAGTCAAAACGTACCAGCCAGCCACTGATTACTCTCGGTAAAAACTGGAAATACCAAGAACGTGTACGGGTCTGATGATAACTGACTGATATCTGCGAAGGGTTAGAGAAGTGATAGGTTCGCTTCACAAGAAAGCGGAACTTTCGGTCCACCATAAACCTGCAAAATACCACTCCAGCTAAATTTGTTAAGTAAACAAGAAGCTGTAGTTACATCTTTTGAGGACCACTAGTTTTGGTAACTTTTTAGGGTTAAAATTCACAAACAAATTGTGTCCAACAAAAAAATCTGACTGGCGGTCGCGACGTAACGTCTGAAGAATTGAACTGTTTTCTAGGGGTAGGTACTACTTCTCAGTGGTTACGTTTGTCTCCCACTTAGGTACATGTACTGGAATAATTCATTAGATACTAATAACTCTTTAGTGGTGGAAACCATTTCACTCTATCTATTTATTTACCAACCTATATTGTTGTGACAATCAGTTAGAAAAGTATAATAAACTTGGTATATAAATTTGGTAAAGTTAGGTTACTTTTAGTATAACATTGACTTTTGGCCAGGAATCTCTTTTAATTTATTACTTTATCATACGCAGTATGAATAAGAATTGTAATTGATCAAGTTACAAAAAAATATCTGTGTGTGTGTGTGTGTGTGTATGTATGTGTGTATGTGTGTGAGAATGTGTGTACCCGATTTTTGTGGCGACGATTTCGGAGAAACTACTAAAGGTATCGGGACAAAAGTTCATATTTAGAAGTTACATCACCAAACTTAAAGCTGAAAAGCTTTTTGTCTATCAAAAATATATAGACGGTTATATTTTGTCTATCGATGTGGTGCCTGCGATCAAACTGCACATGCGTAGCTAGTAGTTAGTAGGACTGTCGACAGATGGCGCTATTGGAGCTTAAAGTGCGCGGCCGGTATTACCGCGGCCGTTAGCCGGTAATATTCGGCATCACTAACGCCAAACCACTGACAGCCCATAGATAACCTTATACATCTGGCAGCTGATGGCAGCCTATGGATCTAATCCAGCCAATCGAATCCACGAACGTGAAGTTCGTGGATGCGTCAAGCATGCGTAGTATGTCCAGTGGTACTACGTCGGATGAGATATATGTCGCAACGCTAGTGTTGGAACAGCCTGCTGTGACCACCATTCTTTATATCATTTTGTATTTATATGATATTATCAAAATATCTATCAAATCCTGGCTAACTTGTGGTATTTTAATGCTGACACGATCGACCTCGATCAAATAGAATCTCATGCAGCTAAACTATTAATTTGTTATATTGTATGATAAAGTCACGTGCCTGGGCACATCAGATTTTTTTTTGTTCATTTTACTACGTTCTTTCCGGTTTTCGAAGAACTGAACGACAGAGGCCTAAAGGCAACGGGTACCATCAGGGATAATTGAATCGAACTGGAAAATGATCCGTGATTAGTTCAGCGAAAATGAAAAAGAAGCAAAGATGCACCTTTGACTTCAATCTGGAAAGAAATATTTGTGTAATGGTATGCGAATGGAACGATTATAGCGTTGTTACAATTGTTGCACATCGAATACATCCAATAGAACAAACAATGCCGTAGTCCCAAAAGGAGAAGAAGTCTGTGGCCATTGATCAACCCAAACTCATAACAAAATACAACGCAACTATGGGTCGTGTGGACCATTCAGATCAAAATATTAGCCTGAAAAAAAAAATTCCATTACGGGAAAGAAGTGGTATATCCCACTCATATGCCACGCACTTGATATGGCAGAACATAATGCTTGGCAACACCACCCCATTTCTGGTGGAAAGTTGGGTCATCTATCAGTTCGCCGAGCCTTGAAAAGATATATTCGGGAGACTTCACGAGCACAACTAGGAGAGCTCTCGACCGGAGATTCCTGGCTCAAAACAAGCCGTGGACTTTGTTTCCTTAAATTATCCTCACCTTAAGTACTAATCATTCGCTTCTAATTTATCATTTTATATACTGTCGACTTTTCACGAAAGAACCCTTTCCTTTGAAGTTGTTCGTAATACATAACCAAAGATGTATGTTATAGTCCTGTTGGGATCATTTCTGTGAATAGTTTGTATTCGCTTTTGGTAGAACTGAAAGGGAGATGCATAAAGGCAACCGGTACCATGATGGACTAGAACATTTTCCTTGATTAGTTCAACAAAAGTGGAAAGGAATATCTGTGTAATGGTATGCAAATGGAACGATTATAGCGTGGTTACAATGGGTTTCAATTGATTGGTACATCCAAAACATCCAATTGAACAAACAATGCGGTAGTCCCAAAAGGAGAAGAAGAATGTGACTATTGATCAACCCAAACTCATAACAAAATATCCCTAAAAATGGGTCGTGTGGAGAGTTCAGATCAAAATATTAGACTGCAAAAAATTTCCATGACAGGAAAGAAGTGGTATATCCCACTCATATGCTACGCACTTGATACGGCAGAACATAATGCTTGACAACACCACCCTATTTCTGCTGGAAAGTTGGGTCATTTATCAGTTCGCCGAGCCTTGACAAGATATATTCGGGAGACTTCAGCGAGCACAACTGGGAGAGCTCTCGACTGGAGATTTCTGGCTCAAAAGAAGCCATGGATTTTGTGTCCACAAATTATCCTGACTTTAATTACTAATCATTCGCTCCTAATTTAACTTTTTATATACTGTTGACTTTTCACGAAAGAACCCTTTCCTTTGAAGTTGTTCGTAATACATAACCAAAGATGTATGCTGTAGTCCTGGTCGGATCATTTCTGTGAATAGTTTCTATTTGTCTAATACCAGGGGGCACTTCAGAGATTTTTAGAACTATCTATTATCTTATATTCAAATCGGTATAGAATATTAATCGATGCATCGGATGGATATGCTCTTGGTATACAGAACGGCGTTATGATGAGCTGAATCCGAAATCCAATTATAACTTCTACAGAGGTAGTGGTGAATAGCGGTTCGATCGCTCGGGGCGGGATAACGTTTTGCGAGTAATTGAATAATAGCAGGATAATCGCGCGGCTTTAGATAAACCTCCGACGCATTATTAAGTTTGCTATTTTACAGCGGCAATGTGACATGAGAAAAATTAATTTGCGAAGCTTTACCGAGTCGTTGTTGTGGTACTAGTTTTTATAAAACCGGTAAATAGGAGGTATAAAATGTGATTGTCACCGAGCTGATTTTTCAAATATCTTTTATTTTAATTTACGTTCCAAACTTTTAAATTGTTTGTTTTATAATTTTCAGTAATTTAAATTTGACAAACAAGTCCGATTTTCAATTATCAACCGGCCGCGGTAATTAACACAAGTAGTTAAGTGATTTCCCGAGAGCCAGCAACAAAAAAACACATTTAGTAATTATAGCATTTACAAATTATATTCCCTTTATAGTGCTATTAGATGTATGAATAGTATGACGTCGGAATATTTTAGGATAAATCTATACCGGGTGGTCGTTTTAACTTGAGACTCCAAAATATTTCGTGAAATATGCATGGTACGACAAAAGTGTCTTGAATAAACTTGTAGGACTCAAAGGGGGAAATGAGCTGACGATATCAGTTTCATTGCAGATGGCGCTGCAATCGGTGAAACGGAGGCTAACTACACTTTTTTAAATGGAAATACCCAAATTTTTTATCAAATTATGTTTTTCCGCTAAATAAGAACAATCTTTTGTCTGAACATTTTTTTCGTACGATGCATCTATTAAAAGTTATTGACGATGGAAGTTTGCGGCGGCTGCGGTAGTTTCGACCGCTGCCACTGCATGGGATGCGCTCGACGTCTGGCAGTCAACGCAACGACTGAGTAGACACTCACGGTACAACGTAGAAAGGTACCTATGTGCGTAATCGGGATACGTTTTGGCATCTCGCGCGCTGCGCCATCATGCGCATAGGGTTTGTTTACGAACGAAAAAAATTGCATCGGACGAAAAAAAGTTTCAGACAAAAGATGTTTCTTATTTAGCGTAAAATCATAATTTGATAAAAAATTTGGGTACACCCATTTAAAAAAATGAAGTTAGCCTCATTTTCACCGATTCAAGCGCCATCTGTAATGAAAGTGATGTCGTCATCTCATTTCCCCCTTTGATTCATACAAGTTTGTTTAAGACACTTTTGTCGTACCTTGCATATTTCACGAGATATTTAATAGTCTCAAGTTAAAACGACCACCCGGTATATAGATGAAATATTTTGTTTCTAAGAAATAAATAAATTCTAATCTTTTATGTTCTTTGGTTATGCTGTAACATTTATTTTCGTATTAAAAAACATTGAGAATAGTTAAATTAGATATAAAAATGGTTTAACTTCCAAGTTCACAAGTACACAATCTATCAAAAGTCCCCAACGATTCCACTATTGCAAAAAATGTTGTAGGAGGCGAAAGTGATAAAATTGAGTTGTTTGTCATTATCTCAGAAACTAGCATTTTGTTTTCAATCGCGATTGTAATAAAACTATGTATTACCTGCAATCCGTGCGTGTTTGTTTCAAAATACGTCTAATTAAAATTTACTTGTTGATTACTTCTGGGTAATAACCATGGTAATAACGTATTCGAATCACCATGGTTATAATGAATGTACACAAGATTTAATTTGACAAGCGGCAGTACTCATGAGGGCACTGATATGATTAACCTGCAAGAAAATTATTCCGTTAGGAATGCTAAGTTTCCCTTTAACAAGGAAATAGTCGTACTAGAGTGAAAACAGTAAATTACTGAATTCTTATCGACTGCGCCATTTGACGTATCGATTGAGATGATATCACCTAACTCTTATTTTGCATACGGAAAATCGTGCATAATTGATGTACAACCCAGTAAATATTTTGTGTGTTCAAACGTTTTGCATGTCTTTGCAATTGTTCAGCGATACTGGTTCTTCTAATATCACCGTAATCCCACACGTAATAGATCATCTACAAAAATAAAATAATTAATTCTGATGTTAGTATGTCAAGAATACGTTTTCTCTCTTATCTTGTAAATATATCATTGATAACCTGATGTTCTGACAGCGTTGACTTCATCTTCGTTTCTTATCACAACAATATGCATGTATGTTGTTCGGCTAGTGTATTTTGAACATCATAGTGACCTCCGAAGAAATATCGGTGAACCATTACGAAGACATGCAAAACGTTTCAATCCATCAAATGTTCACTAAGGTGTACATTGGTTTTTCGTGTGGTAGTGGGAGTTGGGTAATATCATCTGCCTCAGTACGTCAAATCGCTCGATAAGAATTCAGAAAATTGGTGTTTTCCAGTCTAGCATGACTTTGCTTCCTTGTAAAATAGAAAAGAAACATTCCTAACCTAAACACTTTTTACAAGAAATACAGGTACATGCAAAAGCTATTTGCCAGAAATAACCTATTTGCCTACGTCAAATAGACGTTTTAGACAATATATCCCCATCGATATTACCGCTGATATCATTTGTATAGTATAGTGGCCAAAACGATGCCCGAAGAGCCAGAGAAGATGCGAATAATGAGAAAAGTCTTCACAAAAAGTTGATAAAAATAAAGAACTAGAGGAAAACGAACTAATAAAAATAATAATCTATTCCACACCCGCGTCTGCATTTATTTATCCAGGAAAACTTTTGTTATTCTATTATCTTCCTGAGCCTCCATGACCAATGCACGAAATTTATATACAGGGTGTCCCATTAAATATTATGAGAAACTGAAAAACGTTATAGAGGACACCTAAACAAGCATTTTTGTTAATAAACTTATGTCCGGAAAAGAACTAGTTTTCGGATTATTATCCATGTTGAGTATTTTTGTTAAGTGGTGAAAACTTCTGGTTATTATATTTACATTCCACTAAAAAATCACATCGAGGCAACCTGTAATATCTTCTGTAACATGAGTCTTGGGCTATTTTTTAGTGCTTTGCAGCAAATTACACATAAAATATTCTGAAAAATTCACGTTTGTAATAATATATCTAAATCCTGTCTGGTTCTTATTTCTCTGATCCGTTACATTCGACATTTCGTTCCGCCAATCTATATTATAGCACCAATATAGGTCAGCAGCGTCGGCAAATTCGAAAGCATATTTATGTTATTTGAAAAGGAACAACTACTTACCCACAAATCCCTCTGCCTGTGCTCCAGGAGGGCCAATAGCTGCCGCTAGTAGCAGCAGGGCACAGCGCAGTGCAGCGCTTGGCCACAGCATGGCCTGGAAAGTAAGAGAGAACGAATGAAAATAAAACGTCGCTTCGATATCGGCACGGTGTTTTTCTTTTACTGTTTGGGATGACAGACGTAGAGGGTTCAAGTGTCGGGCGGAAACGACAGGGAAAAGTTATCAGGGATTGTCGTGATCCGAGAGCCCAATGCGGCGACACGTGTTGAGTTGGTAAAAGGTTGACCCACAAATTTTATCGCTTCCGAAAGTATTGCACGTAATCTTTTACACGAAAACCTTTTACAGCTTTTACCACTGTTGACGTAAATTTGCAGATAAATTTATTATTAAATGTACAATAAGTAAGTGTCTTCGCCTACTTCTAATTACGAAGAATATTATGGCCCGACGCGCAATAATGAAAATCATATCGGTTGTTAATCGGCGGGTAAGAATTAATCCGCTGTTGTACAACCGGTCGTTAGATTACGTATCAAGAACTAATATTTCATTCATTTTTGAAATGTAAAGACGGTTTCTTTTGAATATGGTTAATAATTTGTACGTCACTGTTAATTATACACTTTCTGACTTGCACACATCTTGGTGGGTACAGAGAAAAGAATTTTTTTCAGAACCATATTTGAGCACGAGTACCTTCCAGGAAAACTACAGAAATTAAAGACAAATTGGCGCCAAGGCACCTAGGCGGGTGTCTCTACTGTGGTCTGTGACGCGACACTCGATGCTTTGTCCTGTCTATTCCACACTCGCATGTTACTTTGTACACCCCTTCGTTCTTCAGGAATGGTATGATATCCTTTGAGTTAGGCAAAAGGTCGTTTACCTTAGCTGGTACTCGATATCTTACCATGATACCCGGAATAAAAAAAAAATATAGTTTGCCCAACCCAAAGGATATCAGACCACTCTTGAAGAACAATGGGGTATACAAGCTAACATGCGAGCGTTGAACGTGCTATGTCGGGATGGACGCAGTAGAGACACCCAGCTAGATAGTGGGGTGTCTGTACTGCATTCGTCGGAACACACAATGATGATGGAAAGTTGTTGGCAAGGGAAAGTAATTATCATCGAAGACTTATTAGAGAAGCCTACGAAATTTACAACATCAGTGGAGTCTGGATATCCTAACTTGGTCAGGTGGAAGAACACATGGGAGCGTTAGCTCCAGATGTATGCAGCGAGAGCTCTTTGCTAGGTCTTCATTTAGCTTAGAAGAAGCGAGCAACTTGGTTAGCAAAACGTCAGCAGTTACTGCATTACGGTGACCAGACGTAGACGTCCCGCTTTTGACGGGATAGTCCCGATTTTTGACATTTTGTCCCGCCTCCCGCGGAGTTTTAGAAATGTCCCGCTTTTTACGAAAACTTACTTTTTTAACATAATTTTTAGGGAATTACTAAGAAAAATAAACTCAATGTTGTTATTTGGTTCAAACACTGTTTTTGAAATTGTTCGTTGAACGACAGTTACATTTTCATAATTTTAAAACAACATTTGGCGTCGCCACCGGTTTAACAATTAGTATCTTTCACAAAGAAAATGTGAATTAAGTACTCACTTTAGGTAACTTATATAGCACACTAAATATAAACTGAATAAGCAGTATTGTCAACAATAGGACTTTCAACTAAATGACTACAAAGCAGTTCCTTTTGTCTTTTGCCATCAAAATTGCACTGATTATTATTAACAATTTTAAGAAATTTTATTAACTTCGAATGTTTATATGAATCCCCTGGCATGAAGTCACAAAACAAGAATATAAACAAGAGTCTTAATACAAAACACATAATCTTAGCAATACACCAAATTATAGGTAAAGAATATACAATATTCTATTCTGTCTAATGGTGGATATTTGATATATTTGTACGTTTTTGAACAACCGTAATTACAAGCTAATAAAAGAATTTATTTTTTTACTAATAACTCCGAACAAAATATCATTGATCTAGTCTAGAACATCAACCTTTTCTACAGGTGTACACAATTTCACTAACCTATTTGATATGTAGACTGACCGGCTTAAACCAAGTTAGCGAAACTTAGATATTCACAACAATTTATTTTTAATTTTTTACCGTTTTTCAATATTTTTTCGAGACATGTAAAGAAATTTATCAAATTTATCATACATAACATTTACCTTTTCAAATTAAAGAAAATAAGATGTTCCAGCTGATTATTTATACTGCAAGATCAAAAATGGTGTTATTGTCTAAGTTGAAGTATAGGTACTCTCTTACAAACCCACATAAAATTTCAACATCTCGCTTTCTAATCTATCTATCTGAATTTTACAGAAAATACACAGTTTGAAGTAAGATTTGTCATTTCACTCATAATTAAGTAACATTTTCTGGAAGGTTTAATAGAACTTCAAATTGCAAAGGTTTACCTGAAAATGTGTCTCTTCAACAAAATTCAGATATTGGAATGAATCAAAAACAAAATATTGACATTATGGATGGTTTTGTAACAGAGTACTTTAAATCTTCCCCAACGTCAGGGGAAGTCAAAACCGTACCGGTAAAGTTTGCATATTTTCTTGTATTGTGCAGGGTCGTTAGATTAGAACATGTGTTAGGTATTTTTTATCTGAAGATTTGTTTTATTAACTATTAGAATATAATTCATCTTTCTTAGTCTTCTTACTATAGTGCTGATAAAATATGTTCTTTTAAATATAAAAATTTATTTACAATGTTTATTTCGTGTGGAGAATTTATGTTAAAGGGAAGAGCTAATATATACAACTTGAATCCCTATAATAAACGACAACGATTAATAAATAAACTCTTTATTGTACCAAACACTATTTATATAATTTTATTTAATATGGCAAAGCATATAATCAATAATAATGTCGAGTTTTCAATGAAGTGAATATATTTTGTTTAAACAAATATGTTTTGACCACAAGCACAACAATTTAAAGGAATATGTGGTGTTTCTTAGAAGAAAAAAATCTGTGTAAATCTGTAAAATTGGTGTTAAATATTTATCAAAATCCTAGAATTTGCCGATTTTCGAGGACGATCTTTTGGGAAGTTACTGTCCCGCTGTTCTATACTAAAATTCTGGTCACCAAAAGCATAACCGAAAAGCAATGTATATTCTATATAAAAAACTATTGATATTGGTATTGGGAATCCCAGTATGAAACGATAGACCGCAAGATTTTCTTTTCTTTCAATTTGATAACAAAGCGATTTTTTTTAAAACAAAGCTTTAGATACTGTTGAAAATTTTCTAACAAACTTTTAATGAAAACATTCTGTAACAGCGTAGCAGTTATGATCACTCTATCAACCCGCGCCGACGCCACTTGTGTCGTGGCCGCACAACGCGATATGTCAGCCGCTATCGCTCCGCTATCGCCCCGCTGTCGCTTGGTTCGTGGCCACAGCCTTAGCATGCCTCGACCATTCAAGACATTTATCATTTCTTCTACTTATTCATATCGTTAAGGAACATCACTCGTGTTCCTGGTTGGATGGAGTTTTTCATTATTTATCATCTCTTACATTATATTACTATTATGCTACTTTCTTATAACATTCTTCTAGAGTGGAGATAGAAGAATAAAATTTCCAGAAGAGCAATGTCTTGTTTCCTTTGCGTTTGATCATTCCAAAGAGAGATGCTCGCTGAGTTGGCATGGCGGAGGTGTGGCAAGCAATCGTCTGTCAAAGCTCAACCAGACCGCTTGAGCAGATAGCCGAACACCGCCAGGCCATCACCACAGTTTCACCATGCCACGTCAGTGAGCTATTTCTCTAAGATTACTTCATCGAATCCTGCTGTCTTGATAGATATAATTTGCTGAGTGACGTTTTTATTTCATACTTGGCTGTATGACTTGGGTCTTCCGTATGCTGTTTGGTAAATCCTGTCATTCTATCGTTTTGATTGAGCAGATAAGAAACATTTAACGTAACATCTCTGTAATTTTCAACAATACCAATTGGGAAGGTTTGTGTTTGGCGTTGCTATGGCGGAACGTTCACAAAAAGAAATTGACAAGTATCCTGAAAAATTGTGGGCTGAAATTGCAGGCTAAACCTCGAGAGGAATCAATACGTAGCAATCGGAGCTTGGATAAACCAAAGTTAGAAAGTGAGTTAAGTTTGCTGTCGGCTTATAGATCACGCCAAAAAGAATCAAGTCTATTCAATTTCCGATCTTTCAAACATTGAAATAGAAAAAGGTGGTAATACCGACGAAAAATTAAAAAAAAAATGCGTACAGAAGCAGACATATGTCAACCAGGCAAAACAACGACTCAACAAAATACTGCCTCCGAATATTTTAGTTCCACCCGTTGGAAAAGGTTCATTCCTCATTCCCTTGGAGGTTCCTTTATAGGGCTTTAATCAGTATAGCTTGCGAGATAAACGAAGAAACAAATATATTCAAATACGTTGATCTAATGTATTAATTAATTAATTTAATTCGAATTCACGGCCATTCTGCATATGAATGATCTACTCTCAGATATTCATAGAAAATTTTAAATATCTTTTTACAATCTTTTGTAATTGCTGTAGACTAAATTAAACCAAACAACACCGGCAAAGTGCAAAGTAACACCATAATCGACGGACTTAAAATAAAAAACACCACACAGCCTTCAGTATTTTTATCTTGCATTTTCATCGGAAACTCGGCGTAAAAAAATGGGTATTATTTGTAAAACAACACGATCTCAGCACGCCGCTTATCGATCGGGTACCAGTGTAATTTGCCCCAACTTCTCGCTTTGCATCTAAATGTGGCCGGGGCATTTCGTGGAAAACTTCCATGATTTATAGGTTATTTTATTAAGAATTCTTGTCGCCGACCGCCTCGCTGTTTCTGGTCTGTGCGCCGAACGACATCGACTTTAATATTATGACGGCTGATATGCGTGCTATGTGTTGAAGTGGGTACTTCAACATCCCGCAGCTGCTTCCATGAATGGCATCAACGATCGTCGGCATGTAAAGAAATTTCAATAGCGTCATGACGGCGTGTAATAAATGACATGTAAATGACGCGGTTATAACGGTAGTATAATTATTAAATCAACAAAAATGTAATTAAACAAAAACCTGCATTATCCTCATCGTTGTAGTTTACAGATGGACCAAAGACCGGAAGGTGTTGAGTGGGCATTAGTAGACTGGATTCGTCTTTATCCAACGCCATGTGCCGCCATACTCCAGTCATCATCCAGGCGAAAGCCTGCGCAATTGACATATGGGCCCAGGAATGTACCCATGGGAATCTACGACGGGCAAGTATCTATATGCTCAGACTGCCAAGCGGTGTTGATAATGTAATGGAAGGCCTACAAGTCCATAACGGTCTAGAACTGCACACTATCCCAAAACAAACTAGCCAAAGAAAACAAGGTATCACTGATGTGGGTTCCAGGTAATTCAGGGATCGAATGCATTGAACAACCCGACATCCTAGCCAGAAAAGGCCCTAGGACTCCCTTTTACGGATCTGAACCTTCTAACGGTATCAGGAAAAGCCACATTAGGAAAAAGGTAGAAAACTGGAATGATACAGCCATGAGCTAAACGAGTTTACTGAAAAACAACTGGCATGAGACAAGCAAAGGCTACCATAATTTTCTTACTTCCAAGGGGAAACAGTAGCTCCAGTTGAAAAATCATTTATTATCAATTTTTAAGTAAATTTTATTCTTCATAGAGGCTTCTGGATTGTTTTGATCTTAAAATGCAAACCTTAGAATGTAATTATCTGCTTGAATGTACCGGGTGTTACCAAAACTCTTAAGGCAAAATATCTTTATGTTCAAAGCTATGCAAAAATGTTATTTGAAAAAGTATTTGGTAAAATTAGAGGTCGTTAAATACGAAATTATATTCACCTTCCACGTTCCATATGTTTGGTGTTCATGCAAAGACAAAGGAGATTATAATTTCGTATTTCATTCCCTCTGATATTTCTAAACACTTTTTTCAAATATCATTTCTGCATAGCTTTGAACATAAATAAATCTGCTTGCATGTACCGGGTGTCGCCAAAACTATGAAAAGCTCTTAAGAGTAAAGTGCCTCTTAAGAGTTTTTCATAGTTTTGGCAGATTGTTGCATTCTAATACAATAAGAATTTAGGGTTTAAGACAATCCAGAAGTTTTCTATGAAATAATAATATGAAAAATTGATAATAAAATATATATTTCCCGTTTGTGTCGGCATACCCGTTCAATTTCGTTGGTTACTAATTCCATCTCAAGATCCCTGTGAAAATTTCTGTTTCTTATATACCATGGTGCATCCAAGATGTTTCTTAGCAAATTATTTTGGGAGTGTTGAATGATGGTGATATTGCTTGGCATAGTGCAGCACCACAGTTGAATATATAATACATAGGTCCACACAGGATTAAGTATCTGCTTGCCAAGATGACCGAATTGAGTTTTCTAACAATATCTTGCTTTCTACTGATCAAACGACAATAAACACCAGTAGGAAGTCTATAAAACTTTTAATTCTTTACAAAAAAATGTCTGCACATAGTTACACTATGAGTTGGCGGTTTCAAATTGCCTAGAAAAACTTCAAAAGCCCGGAAAATCAAAGAAAAACAAAGGAACTATTTATACAACCTGCAAACATGTTTCTTCGTATTTCTCTTACATGTACGTAGATGATGCTGTTCAGCCATATTCGGTAAGAACTGAACGAAAAAAAAATGCATATAACAATTCTTGTTGATGAGTAAAAGATATTGAAGGAAGATATTGACAAAAAACGATTTCAAAAGATGAGCAACATCGTGTAGGCGACATTACCTTGCTTCCTATTGTATTAACGATAATAATGGTCAGATTGAGAATGATAGATTTTTAATTGTCTTTAATATGTGCATCTTCTTCGTTACTGGGTAACCGTTTTTACATTATACCGGTAAAATGCGTCAACAAATAGTACCAGCAAACACATTATACATTATATTACGGGGAATCACAAACTGCGTCTTTGAAACGTAGGTAGTTGGTCGTTTTTTGTGGCATCATAAAGAAACCAATAAACATGTAGTAGCGGTTTTCAACATATGTTCTTGAAAAATGTGTTTAAATCAATCCGTTGTTTTTATGCGATTGTTCCAAAACTCGCATCCTTTGTTAGTGTATATGTATATCAATACATACTTACAGGAGTTTTGCTGCATTTCCCCTAAAAATTAATAGACACTTAATCTTCTGATTGACATATAATAATAATAATAATAATAATAATAATACTCTTTATTTCCATAAGGCAACATAGTTACATTGGATACGTCATATACAAAGGCAGATAAGAAAACAATGTAATCAACTTAAATACATCAATAAACACAGATACAAACAAATACACAGGCGCAATATCCACGAAGGCAAAACAACAAAATCAGCAAATAAACAAGCACAAGTCGGCAGTAACGGCTCACAGTGAACATGACAAAAAATCTTGTACACTGTAATAACTCCTCTCTATCAAAAACGATTTTAAATGTTTTTTAAAACTTAACGCCGACTCACACTGTTTAATGGACGATGGTAACAAATTAAAAAGTTTAGGACCCAAACAGTTGCGCGATTTAGCCTTAAAGTCTAATCTTGCATACGGAACATTACGGTAAAGTCATCACGGCAACGAGTGTGTATACCGTGGACATCACACCTTTTCTGAAGGAAATTTCGATTTTTAAAAACAAAGAGACACAGTTCATAAATGTAGACACAACACACTGTTAAAATTTTAAAATCTTTAAAAATATTTCGACACGATGCAGTGCGATCAACTCCGGTCATTATTCTCAAAATCCTCTTCTGAGTAATAAAAACCTCATGAATGCCGGATGACCCACCCCAAAAACAAACCCCATATGACAAGCGTGAACCCACCTGGGCATGGTAGAACTGAAGCATTTGTGAGCTCGAAAGATATGGCTTCAGCGCTCGAAACTGGAAAGCAATCGAGCCGAGTTTCGATGACAGTCTCGAGCACTGCTCCCTCCAGTTGAGATTGCTGTCAATATGAAGACCCAAGAACTTAATCATTGATGTCGCCTCGATCCTGTTGTCGAGATACCTGAGTTCGAAAGGATCAACCAGCCTTCGCGGGGTATGAAACTGCATGAGGTGGGTCTTACCGACATTAAGATAAAGGCGATTTCGTGTAAACCACTCACTTAAGGATGCCAAAACGCGACGACTCGATGAAGCTACCCCCTCCTGAGTAGAGCCCTGCACCACGACGGTAGTATCGTCGGCGTATAAAGTAAAATGAGCACCTGCATCGACAAGAGGAACGTCATTTATGAAGACCAGAAATAAAACAGGCCTCAGAACGGAGCCCTGTGGGACACCCAACGACACAGACCTACACCCCGAGATCACAGAACCAAGAGATGGATCAGAAATCGACACGTACTGCTTCCGGTTGGTGAGGTAGGACATCACCCAATGCAAAGGAAGACCTCGTACCCCACACCGGAGCAGCTTAGCCTCAAGTATACGATGATCAACACAGTCGAAGGCCCGGCTCAGATCACAAAAGATCCCAGCCGGGACCCCACCCGCATCGACCAGATCTACAACTCTCTCAGTGAAAGAATGCGTCGCTGACGAAGTTGACTTTGCCTTCGAGAAACCATGTTGATTAGGGCTTATGATGCCATGATGCGTTAAGAATTTCTCCAGTCGAGCTAGAAAGCAATGTTCAAATATGCTGAAGGTGCAAGGAACAGAAACTGGACGATAGTTCTCTACCCGTTGAGGATTCAACTTCTTGTAGATAGGAGAAACCTTGTTTATCTTGAGCCCCTCAGGAAACTTTCCCGATTCGAACGAAAGGTTAACGAGATACTGGAGAGGGGCTGCAAGAATACCAGCCATCCTACGAATCAGAAACGCGGGTACCTCATCCATCCCACTTGATCTTTTGTTTTTTATCTTAGATCCTATTAGAATGCATAATTCCTCTACCGTGAATGGATGCAGAAACATGGATGCATTTATCACGGGCGAAGCCGGCAAAATCAATGGAACATCAGGTAGTGGTGGGAGGGATGCGACTATATCCTGAGGAGACCGAACAAAAAACTCATTAAAACACTCAGCTATTGATCTAGGATCAGATGTTATATGATCGTCCACATAGACTTCATGAACTTTGTTGGCATGTGTTTTTCCCGACAATCGGGATATTAGACGCCAAGATGACCGGGATGGGTTATCAGAATCAAATATGACTCTCTGATAGTACTGTCTTTTAGTTTCAGTGATCAGGCTTAGATGTCTTCATAGTCATAGTCATTCATAGTGATCATTTTTCGGAAATGATCAAGTTTTAACTGCATTATTTTGGTTTTCTTATGAAATATAATGCTGTCATGTTGGCAATGACTTGAGTAGGTAGCGGAAAGGTTTATCCAGGACATAAATACGTCGTTACGCTTACATGCTTTTAACATTATTCTATACCTAAACTTTTGAAAGATTTTCGTAGTAAATTTAAAGATTTCCTAATAACGCTGATTGTCGCCAGACCAGTAAATAGCAAGATATTGTTAAAAACTCAATTCGGTAATCTTTGACCGTGAATAATTCGCAACGCAGACACACACAGATTGGGGGGGGGGCATTTTTAGGTTAATTGTAATGCTCAATAAAGGTTAATACAAATATCCAGCTGCGGTGAAATCTTTCCGAAGGGAAATCCCAATTTGACTGGGCTATATTATTAACATTTGTAGACGATTGATGAAGAAATGGTTAGGATACGTAAGCACAAGTCTATTTCCTGTCTCGACTAAACAGGAAATAGACAAGCTTCGCTCGGTTGGCCAAACTCAGCATTCGAGAGGCAATCATTTATTTTGCTCACTTGTCCTGAAAATACCTTATTTCCACAATCGATGATTTGCGTTTACTCACTATTGAAGATATTGGAGAGCATGTTTTATTGACATACTGCAAGATTACATTGCGACATAATCAAGTAGTTCCAACAGTAGCGTCGAGAACTATACCTACTTGATTACGAACTCGTCCAAATCTAGCAATGTAGTTGCGCGCATTTTCTTTGATGTGTCTGCAAAAATCTTACAAGCGGTGGGTACAATGAGAACCGTTTACCAAATGCTATTGTGCGCCCAATCGCTTTTGCCACACGTGGCGCTATTTGCTACGCAACGCACTTTTAAGTAGCATTTACATAACAAGCTTCGCTTAAACATACGTAGCTCCAGAGTGAAGTACTCTGAAGATTGGCTCCAGCGTGCAATGTAGTTCAATCTCTTGCCAGCGTGTTCACTTTGGCCGACTCTGAGGCCACACGTGGGGCAGGTCTATACATAGCATGAGGTGATGGCAATGTCATAGGAAGACCAGTCAAATGAGCGCCGTTTAACGCCTAAACTACAAACATCAAGGGCCTAGTAAAGTCGTTATATAACAATACAAAAACAGCGTTAGTGCAAGAATTATCAAGAAATCAAGTAAGTTCAATCAAGAACTAAAACATGTTCAAAACATGACAACATCTCAGCGACTACAACCCCAACCCGATGATTGTAACGGGTGTCTAGGGACCCACATTGGAACTAGACTTGTAGGAGATGGGGGTAAGGAGTAAAACGTATTATGTAGAAAAAGTGAATCAGAAAATGACCTATCATTTCAACCACGACGGCTGAAAACATAAATTAGGTGGCATATTTGCGGAGACATTCAAAATCCATGCTCTGATATTGATATTGATATTGAGTTTATTCGCGATTACTTTTAATCATAAAACGCCTGTATGACCGCATTAAAAAACTTTCTCAAATTTTCCAACGCTATTTTTTAAATTACAACAGCGAAAATGGAGGTTTTAAGATTAGAAGATATTGTCTGATACGAAAACAAAAATTGCAGGCGGAAAATGCCACTTTTCCATTTGCAATTCTTTTGTGGGCAACTTTTTCGGGGTAGGACATTTTAAACCGAGTTGAAAAACGAGCCGCCCTACTATACAATAAGCCTTTGGGTTTCTATTCTGGTACTCAACTCACAATCATATGATATACATGTCGCGCACACAACCGCCGGAAGCCTTCAGCAAATTACACAGCAGCAAACAAATAAAAAAGGGTATGAATTGGAATGGAGTGTATAACATAACAATTGGAGATTGCATTGTACATTAAAACGTTCCCAGGGTCAACTCTGCAAAAGTTTGAATACTCAAATATAACTACATGAAAAACGCAATTGACGGTATTTTTACCCCACGTTTACATACAAAGGGCAAGAGACCTTACCTAGATTATACTTAAATAAATGAGATCTAACTGTTTTAACTTTTTAACCCTTGACTACTGAATGTGCTCGTAGCAAGTCTTCAAAAAAAATATAATGTTGTTTAACAATAAAAGCATAACCAGCACATTATCTGAAGTTCAGTTAATGTAATATTAATCAGGTACACAAAATCGAGATGAAAGATACAAATTAAACCTCGAAAGAACGCGCGTGGGAGGAAATCGATACTCGAATGTTTCAGATGTTACGAAAAGGGTAGCGGAGTTCTTTGTAAGAAAGCGCTGATGTATCTTTCATCATTAATCATTTCTATTTATAATCAGAAAGTTTTCAACAAAATGCAGGGTTTCTTGTTCCACGTCCGGAATATTTTATATAATAAGCACGCAACAGATCTCGACCATATAGGGGATACACAGCGAAAGGTGTTGAGGATCTCATAAGTGCTCTATTTAAAGGTTATCTATGAGGAAGGTTATTGATGATGAGGCGAAAAATTACTGTTTGTATAGATTTTTATAAAAGGTGTTTTCGAAAAAAATAATTGAGCTGTTACTTCTTAAATAATTTCAAGGTGTAAGCAGGCAACAATGAGCAAGCAGCTCATTGTTTCAGAAGCACCAAACCTGCAGAACACAACATCTACGCTGACAGTACCATCCCAAACAATGGCACAATCTACGACGTGGAGACCATACAAATCCACGAGAATTATAACCGGGATAACGTTTGGGTAATTGCGGATGTGGCACTGATCTAGATAAAACGTGAATTTAGGTTTAGTAAAACTCTTCAAACGATAAAAGCAGATTTTGCCGAAAGACAATCTTACGCTCTCTACAAGAATTGCTCGACAGCAGGATGGGGTCGGACGATTGCTACGGGTGATTTGATTCCTGATTTAAATCTGCAAGTGCTGGACGTCGATACTGTGCGTAAGGGCTGTCAACCAACCTGGTTCGGCCTGCCTTGAAGATTCTGGTGGCCCGTTGGTTTGCGATGGAGTTCTTATCGGCGTGGTGTATTTTGGTAATGCGGATTGTAGTAATTTGACAGCCTATGCTAAGGTAGCATCATTCTACACTTGGATGAATTCTTACATAAAGAAATTTGAGAAGAAGTTTCGGTTAAGTTAGGGATAAAGGTCTCTTCATTATCTACACCTTGTATAGAAACATTATATTAAGTCTCTCCCATTAGCTTTACTTAATTTTAGTTTATATGATAACGTTTTAAACTTTACGTACTGCTTTTGTCACATCCCTGCACCAACTCTAAATGTTTATTTGTGAGGAGTGTACGTTACCATTGGCAAAGAACCGTTTTTGCTGGACTTGGTGTGCTGTTGGAGTCTGCTGTGGTGTTTCTTTTCATGTTTTCCTATTTCGCTGGTTAATAACGCCTTCTCAAGATTCCTGTGAAGACCAAGTGCTATTTCGTCAACCATGTTTCTTGACACCGTATGTTGGTAGCGTTGAATGATTCTGTTTTGTTTGGTTTAAACTGACGCTACTCCATTCAAACGTTTGTTAGTTCGTCACAACGCCCGATTTCGGACAGTGGGGGCCCGTGGTCAGAAAGGCTGTGGGGCCGTAGGAAAAACGCATCAGTGGCTCTTAAAGACATATTACTTGACATTATTTTGCATTGTAAACAGGTAAGCTTCAGTACTGGTTGTGTATTATTTATTATGTGTCCAGTATAGTACATTGAATTAGATACCTATTTTAATTATTTCATATAAAGAGTATACATTATAAATAAGAGCGAATTTAAGTTATTTATTAATTTAAAGATGGGTTCTTTTTAAGTACAGACTTATATTTTGAAACAATTGGTATTTATTAAAAAGTATCAATATTAAAAAATAGTTAAATATTTACTATTACATAATAAATAGGTATACTCGCAGAAAATAGTACGTATATATATCATAAAATTTCTGGATGAAAGTCGGATAAAATTCCGTTTGGTAGTTACTGATTTACATGGAAAGAAGAAATTTATGTGAACATATTTTTACATACAAAAAGTAACTAAAAACTAAACAATTCACGGACATGCTGTATGTACGGACGCCGTGTCGCACAAAGTAGTACGTCATACAAAACCAAGTCCGAACATGCAGTTTGATATGTTTAATTATAATATTTTCGATTTAACGCACTTTAATTAACTGATGACAAATGAAGCGGAACTTAATGAGTCCGTTAATGGTTTTGAAAGTTAACTTAAAGGTTAATTCGTTAACGAAAAATTTAACTTCGTTAACAAAAAATTTAAATACGAAAAATGTAACTTTGTTATATAACGATTAACGGATTAACGCTTTTGTGCCCAGCTTTGACAATAATATATAACTGATTTATATAACAAACAATGCCACGGTTGCACATACAAACTGCTCATTTGATGTGACTATAAAAATTATCAATTTTACGATGCCACTACAATTGTGCCAATTTTATGACTGGCCGTGATCGGTTTATAATGTATTTATTTTGCACAAACCTCGATTTAACAACACTAAGAAATTTATGACGATATATCATCATAATGTTTGCTATTATGTTAAGAGGTAGTGAAGTATCATTTTTATAGCATGGTCTGCTACTATAACATACAATTTTAGGAGACAGAACATCGCGGGATTTCTAGGGAAGCAGGCTAATAGGCAGAAGCAATGTGGAAGCAGCCAACAAAACGCCTAAAACATACTGTATTTTATGAAAATTAAAACATTCTACTCTTACATCCACAAAACAATCGATAATGAACCGTCCTTTGGCCTGAAGTTAAAATTAAAACAGAAACCGCTCAATATTTTTTAGTTATATTTGACCATGGTCCTAATCCAAGTGTAATACGATGCTACCTTAGTGAACGCAGTTAAATTATTACATTCTTCGTCACCATAAGACACCACCCCGACAAGAACTCCACTGCATACCAAAGGGCCACCAGAATCTCCAGTACAGGGTGATGCAAGCTCCCTAAATGCCCTTACACACAAATTCGACCGTAACGCTGGAAACACCTGCTTGCACTCTGCATGAGGAATAATTCCGACGTGCAGCTCTTGCAGAATCGGGTCCACCATCTGATTAGCTGGTATCGTAATATCCGTCTGACCCCAGCCTGCAGTCGAGCAAGCCTTGTAATCAGTATCAAGTTGCCTTTCCGCAAAATCAACTTTTATTGCTTTCAGCGATTTGCTAAAAGTAAATACATCTTTTATCTTCATCAGTGCCACGTCTGCGACTGATCTCTCCGGTTCTAAGAGGAAAGTCTTATGAAATTTGATGGTCTCTACGTCATAGTGTTCGCCTCTTTTTGCAATGGTACTGTCAGTGTAGATTTTAAAACGTGCAATTTTAGATGCTAGGTTTGGATGGAAACAATGGCCCGCTGTGATGACCCATCTGTTGGTTATGACGGTGCCACCACAAGCTAATTTATTCTTATAAATTATTTGGACCAGTAATGGCCACTTCTCTAT
Organism: Melinopterus prodromus; assembly: GCA_964023965.1. Taxonomy (NCBI): domain Eukaryota; kingdom Metazoa; phylum Arthropoda; class Insecta; order Coleoptera; family Scarabaeidae; genus Melinopterus; species Melinopterus prodromus. The sequence continues at coordinate 45,177,580 of OZ030392.1, forward strand.
ATTTGAATCGACGCCATGTATGATCTTCGGGTTGAAGGATGTTTTAGTTTCTAAAAGAAGTGATTACACATGATATATTATACATTTTTATAATGACCATATTGATATTTGTATATTGCTATTGAAAGTTGTACCTGATGAACTGTATATAATTGCGAATAGTACAATACATTTCGCTTGCCCTGGGATCATCACTCCGATTGATTTCTGTAATAAACAATGCTTTTACTACACCTACAAATCGTTGTTTCATGTGACCATAAAAATTATCATTTTTACGATGCTACTACAATTTGGCTAATTTTATATTTATACAGGGTCCTGCAACTCAGCTCCCGTCTTTTGTAGCTCAGTCACTAATTAAGCTAAGAGTTTGACATTTTACATTTCAAGAAATTATTTTTGATTATACAGGGTGTCCCAAAAATGTGCAAATATATATATATATATATATATATATATATATATATATATAAAATGTGTAATATATTTTCTAAATCGCATGCTATATATTTTTTTACATATTTGGAAGCCTTTTATGGCTGCCTACATACCACCAAAATTTTATTGAAATAGGTTGAGTGACTGCAGCGCAAAAAAATAAAAACATAAAAAATTGATTTTGCTTCATTGGCTTTAAAAATCGTAATAAAAATTTTCGACGTGCTTATTAAGTTAGATCTAGAAGTCTCGTTGACCAAGTGTCATTGATCCAAATTATACAGGGTGACCAAAATCTAGTGTCAAACTTCAAAGCGTGTTATAGTTCTTATTTTAAATTGGAACCCTTACATTTTGTTAGGTGAAACGGTGCAAAATTAAAAAATAAACATCGTTTCTAAATACAATGCCATCACAATTCCCAATATTTTCAAAATTATTTGCCAAGAACTAGTTTTTCAACGGTTCCAACGGCAATTTTGCGTAATAAATATCGCACGTGGTGTAGAAAAACAATTTATTTCATATAATATAACCCAAAGAAGTATTTCAGATTTGAGTTGATTAAGTAGTTGTTCGAAATGTCTTCCGTGCTGTTCGAGGCACAAACGAAGACGAGTATGAAATGACCTCGACATTGCTCTTAATAGGTCGGGCGTAATAGTTTGAAATGCGCCCCGGATCCTTTCTTGCATGTTTGGATTGGAAAAGGAGGTCCAGTTGCTTGGCCTCCTCGATCACCGGACTTAACGAAACTAGATTTCTTCCCGTGGGGCTACGTTAAGGACATCCTTTATGCTGAACCTCCAACAACACCAGAAAACATGAAAGTAAGAATCCCGGGCGCCCGACCTATTAAGAGCAGTGGCGAGGCCATTTCATACTCGTCTTCGTTTGTGCCTCAAAGAGCACGGAAGACATTTCGAACAACTACTTAATTAAGTACACTCAAATCTAAAATACTTCTCTGCGTTATATTTTATGAAATAAATTGTTTTTCACCGCCACGTACGATATTTTTTGCCTAAAATTGCCGTTGGAAACTTTGAAAAATGAGTTTTTGGCGAATAACTTATAAAATATTGGGAATTGTGATGGATTGTGATAGAAACAATGTTTATTTTCCTAATTTTGCATCGTTTGACCTAAAAAAATCTATGGGTTCCAATTTAAAATAAGAACAATAACACGCTTTGAAGTTTGACAAGTTTGACACTAGATTTTGGTTAGCCTGTATAATTTGGATCAATGACACTTGGTTAACGAGACTACTAAATTAAACTTAATAAGCACGTCGTAAAATTTTATTACAGAGGTGCAATTTGTTGTTTTTTGATTTTTAAGGCCAACGATGCAAAATCAATTTTGTTTGGTTTTAATTTTTTGCGCTGTAGTCACCCAACCGAATTCAATAAAATTTTGGTGTTATGTAGGCAACCATAAGAGGCTCACAAATGTGTAGAAAAATATATAGCATACAATTTAAAAAATATATTACCACGGCGTTGCACAATTTTGGGACATGTATAATTAAAAATATTTCTTCAAGTACAGGCTAGGCCTGCAAAATGGCTACAGAAGACGGGAGCTGAGTTGCAGGACCCCCTATAATGGACATGCTAGTTTAAAATTCTGAGATAGCGATAGGAACCTACATCTTTCCATGACTGTACATGTGTTTTACGATGTTACACTTGGAATAATTCTATACCTATAAATTTAACTAAACTAGGTAAGTACGTAGGCTTTCACTGCCAGAATCATTTAGAAACTGCTGTCGGGTAATGCCGTGTTTTTTCGCCAAAGACGTTAGAAAATACAAACACCACAGTGGACTGTATACCAAAGACAATTAGCACATACAAAATAACTAATGATAACGATGAACGATCAAAACGTTCGATACCCACGTTGATAGATTAAATTATAAAGTAACTATCCAATACTAAACCAATAACGTACGAACTAGATCAAGATAGAACAATACTCAACAATCACGTAGACCAGATATCTAACACCAACGAATAAGGTATAACCACTTCAATAAATTGTCGAGCACAACGAGACAACTTTGGCCTCACAAGTATTTTTACAGCGAATGAATCGGCCGAAAAATCACCAGCTGCCTCCCTCGAAACCCCTTCCATTGTCAACCAGGTTCAACTATAAACCGGGCACAGCTGGTCTGACTTAAAACCAACTAGCCAAATACAAGAAATCAACTTCGCACAACAAAATATCAAATTTAGACTAATGTTTAATTAATGGCCTAAACACCGTGTATCAAGATTCGTAAATGCTGACGTTTCGAAAACCATTTTCCTCGCTTCATCAGAGCTAACTGAATACTTTAACTAAACTAAACTAGAAAATAAACTACTCCCAGGTTATGCCGTGTGTCAAGATTTGTAAATGCTGACGTTTGTTCAAGCCCCTAGGGCACCGGGGATCTACGGTTTGCCAAAGATCCACAAGGATAACGTACCTTTGAGACCAATCGTCAGCGCAATAGGCTCCCCACCCTATTTGTTGGCAAAATACTTGTCGCAAACCATCTAACCGTTTATAGGACAAACTACTTCTTTTGTTAAGAGCTCGTAACATTTTATTCAGATTTTGAAGGAAGTTGTTATTGATCCGCAGGATATACTAGTAAGTTTTGACGTAACATCACTCTTTACGTGTGTTTCGGTTAAGGAGGCAGTCGAAGGCCTTCGGACAACACTTGTGCCCCTAGGTCTACCAACCGCATCTTGTAGAGTATAGTCTCTCCACCATATACTTCAAGTGGGCGGGAGCGATGTATGAGCAAGTAGAGGGTGCTCCCATGGTATCACCTCTTTCACCGGTAATCGTCAATATCTTTATGGAATTGTTTGAAGAAAAAGCAATTAGGTCAAATCCTTATAAACCCAAGCATTGGGTCAGATATGTTGATGATACGTTTGTGGTTTGCGCACACGGTAGAGATAAACTTACAGAGTTCTTTAGCCACCTGAACATTGTAAATCCTATCAAACTCACGATTGAAATAGAAGAGGATAATCAGCTGCCATTTTTGGATGTGCTGGTATACAGAACGTAAACGGGTACGCTTGGACATACTGTCTACCGTAAGAAGACACATACCGATCGGTACTCGAACGCCAAATCACACCACCATCCCCAACAGAAGAGAAGTGTTATTAACACTTTGTTCAACAGAGCCGAGAAGGTGTGCGTCTACAGAACTTCGGACGACGAACGGAAACACTTGGAGTGGGCTCTACGTCAGAATGGATACACCAAGACTGACATACCGGGTATCACACAAAGAAAACCGCAAGTCTCAGAGGAGCGGCGGGAGTCAAAGGGGTTCGCTTGCTTACCATACGTAAGTGTGGTATCAGAAAGAATCGGTAGAATACTGAAAAAATCTGGTATCACGGTAAGGTACAGAGCACCAGCAAAGGTAAAGGATCTTTTGCCTAACCCAAAGCATATCAGACCACTCCTGAAGACTGAAGGGGTACGCAAGATATCATGTGAGTGTGGGACATGCTGTGTAGGAGCACAGTAGAAACACCCGGCTACGCAAGATTCAACAGTCCGCTGTTGCTCAACACTGCCACGAGTCGGGACACACAATTAATTTCGATGACGTGAAGATGTTGGCAAGGGTGGGTGATTATCATCGAAGGATTATTAGAGAAGCCATCGAAATTTACAAACATCCTGACAACATCAATCGCGAGGACGGTACTAATATTACGATATTACTAGGGTCTGTAAATCGACCCCAATGCGGTCAGGTGAAAAAGCACATGGGAGCGGTGGCTCCAGATGTGGATATCCCGTCGCTTTGGGATATCAAAGTTGAGACCGTTTCAGTTGAAGAGAAAAACCGCCAGACCAGTGGGTGGGTGGAAAGTTGGTGCCAGAGAGGTGCACTGTTACAGTAAAATATTCAGGTTGTTTTTTATTGAGTATTCTTAAATACATACCCACAAAATAATCTTCCCGATGACAGTCTGAAATTTCGGTGGAAACTTACTACTGGAAGAGGCAGCTTGCAACGGAATTTATTACACCATAGAGAATATGGATGGCTAGAACTCTCATAATCTGTCCCATGTAACGTTATAATAAGATAATCGTAACGGCCTTTTCACACGGGGCACGGCGTCCGTGCACGGATTTCAAACGGCACGGCACGGTACGTGTGATAGCTACCATTTAATCTCATACACTTCGAACCGTACACGGCGTCCATGCGGCTTCGACCGTCCACGGTTGTTGTGTGCTTACACACAGGCACGGATTTCAAACGGCACGGCCACGGATGCAGCTGGCTATACCTATACAGTTGTGCAGAGTTGAGCAGCGATTCAGTGCTATCCAGGGCGGTAAACGCGTAGTTTACCGGGTGAATTACTCAGTAAAATATTTACCAAAGGCAATTTACCGTCACATATATTACTGATGGTAATTTACTAATATTTATAATAATTTCAGATGCCTGAAAATGATTACCCACTAAAAATACTTTCTTTTTCTTTTCTTATAATTTATTTGTATTTTATTTCTTGTACCTGGTTTCACAAACAACAACAATTTTGTATCCGGACATTATTTTAATACCGTGACTTTATTTACTCTTTTTCATTATCAAAGCCTCTTTCCACTCCTTCAATTGATATAATTGATATGATATTTCCCAAATGATATTATCTGAAAAAGTATAGCTAATCTTTTTGTATTGAATGGACTTTAAGTGTTTTTTTTTTTCTTACTATTTGCATTTTCTTTTGTGTAAACAACCTTTATTATTATTATAATAATTATTAGTATAATTTTATTAATATTGTAGCGTTTTTCGTTCGTTAACGTGTGAATTAAAACACTCGGTATATTAAAATAGTCAACTAATTTATTTAACACTATTACAGTCTTATTACCTAATTATTAAACACGAACACTAAACACTAACTGTCACTTAAGGCTACTATAAACATTTATCTTCACAGTATTTATTTCTAACTATTTATGTCGATCGATAATCGCGCCAAGTACTCCGACTGCACTCAGAACTATATTGGCCGGTAGCGAGCGACGGCTCGCTTATATACCCGTATCGATCCGTGCGGGACCCTTCGCGAATCTTCCACGCTGGCACAGAACAGTCGCTACTCGCGCTCGCCGTCCGGATAGATCTCTCTGGAATGGGCCGCCTCGAGAATAACCTCGAACTTCTGGCGCCTTCGCGGCTGTTAAGATCGTCACACTGCCCCCCTCCTAAGCTCGTTTCGTCCCGAAATGATTCCAAAGATGGTGGATGTCGATATCGGTAGAAAGCTCCCTTGTTGCAGCAAGACCTCTTGTGGAAGTAACAGTCCACGGTTCTCTCCAGGGGACGACGTTGAGGGCTATAACAGCACACCAGAATTTGTACGCCCGTCAACCTGAAGAGTGCTGGAGCAGTAAACAGGTCCCGCTGCACTTCACAGGTCACACCGAACCGACTCTTTTGACCATTAGAATGACGGGCCATGAATTCGTCGAATGTCAAATCCGGCTCTGGTTGGATTTGCCGCAGCTCCGCGTCTTCGTGGTCTCCGTAGTAAGGAGCCAGTCGGTTGAAGTGAATGACTCGAGCTTTACCCCGCGGTGGCTTTTGTATCCGGTAAAGGACATCGTTGATAACTTCCAGAATTTTGTATGGGCCATCCCAGGATGTTTGAAGTTTTGGTGACAGTCCCTTTCGTCTCTTAGGGTCGTAGAGCCAAACCATATCACCGGCATTGTACCTGCGGTCCTAGGCATTGACATCGTATGTGTCCTTCATCCGAGTACTGGCATCTTGAATGGAAATGCGAACTTGGCTATGAATGGCATCCATTCTTCTTCGCAGTTCACTGACGTAGTCCTCCCCGGCGACATCAGTTCCTGGCGGGCAACCAAACTTCAGATCGCATGGGAGACGGAGTTCTCTTCCCATAACTATCCGAGCCGGAGATTCTCCCGTGCTTTCGTGGACGGCTGATCGATAAGCCAGGAGGAACAAATGAAGAAAGCCATCCCAGTCTCTTTGATGGTCGGAGACCACGTTGGCCAAATACCGATTAATGGTTCTATTCATGCGCTCCACCATTCCATCTGACTGCGGGTGTAACGCAGTAGTTCTTGTTTTCTTGATTCCGAGCGCCTTACAGATGTTCTGGAACAAGCTGGATTCAAAATTTCGCCCTTGGTCCGAATGTAGCTCCAAAGGTACGCCAAATCGGCAAATCCATTCTTTCACCAAGGTGTCGGCAATTGTTGAGGCTTCCTGGTTTGGTAGAGCGTATGCCTCAACCCATTTGCTGAAGTAGTCCATCACGACCACGATGTACTTATTTCCAGCTTCGGATTCGGGAAACGGGCCGGCTACGTCAATAGCAATCCTTTCAAAGGGACTTCCCACGTTGTACTGGCGCATCAAAGCCTTCTGCTTTCTCTGCGGCCCATTACTTGCCGCACATACAACGCATTTTCTGCACCAGTCCCTTACGTCTTCCTTGCTATTGACCCAGTAAAATCTTTCCCTCGCCTTTCCCAGGGTCTTTGTCACTCCGAGATGTCCTCCTGACACACCGGCATGGAGTTCTTCTAGCAATTCCGCAATTCGACATTTGGGCACAACAATTTGCCTTCTTTCCTCTTTGCCGTCGTGGTCAATTATTTTCCGCCGCAGGAGTCCATCTTCCAGAATTAGGGAGTCCCATTGTGCCCAATACGACTTGATGTTAGGAGCATACTTGGCAACTTCTCCCCAGGTTGGCTTCCTCTCTTCTTTCATCCAGTTTAGGACTATCTGGATATAGGGATCTTCCTCTTGGTCTTTTATAAGATCTCTATTTTGCCAAGTATCGTCGACTATGGTAGTTCGTAACAAATCAGCATCTGTTTTCTCTGCCCGCTGACTATGCTTGTAGTCCTGTGGACAGGGTCTTCTTGATAGGGCATCTGCATTTCCATGGATTCTCCCTGCTCGGTGCTCGGTGTCGAAGTCAAACTCCTGTAGCCTCTCTATCCATCTTGCCACTTGTCCCTCTGGATTTTTAAACTGAAGGAGCCATTTTAAAGCTGCATGGTCTGTTCGTAGCAGGAACTTCCTTCCGTAGAGGTACTTGTAAAAGTGCTCCATCGCTTTCACAACAGCTAGCAACTCTCGGCGGGTGACGCAGTAGTTACGCTCTGGCTTGGACAACGTTTTACTAAAATAGCCTATGACTTTTTCTTCTTGCCCATCCTGAATTTGGGACAGCACGGCTCCTATGCCCACATTGCTAGCGTCGGTGTCCAGTACAAATTTTCCTTCACGTAGGGGATAGCTCAAGATAGGTGCGCTTATCAGAGCCCCTTTTAGGTGATCGAAAGCTTCTTGACATTCCTGGGACCATTGGAATTTTCGTTCTCCTTCGGTGAGCCTGGTTAATGGTTTTGCGATGTTGGCAAATCCATTCACATAGCGTCGGTAGTATGTGCATAATCCCAAGAAGCTGCGCAGCTCATGTTTGTCATTGGGAACTGGCCAATCTTTGACAGTCTGGATCTTTGCCTTGTCAACCGCCACTCCTTGACTGGAAACAACGTGACCCAGGTACTGCACAGCTCTTTGAAATGGATGACATTTCTTTGGGCTCAACTTCAGTGCTGAACCTCGTAGCCTCAGGAACACTTCTTCTAGGTTTCGCATGTGGTCTTCAAACGATTTTCCTACTACAATAATGTCGTCAAGATAGACCAGACATGTCTTCCAGGATAGTCCTCTTAAAATCGTTTCCATCAGTCGTTCGAAAGTAGCAGGAGCATTGCACAGTCCAAATGGCATCACGTTAAATTGCCATAATCCAGCACCTACCGTGAAAGCTGTCTTTTCCCGATCTTCGGGGGCCAATTCAACTTGCCAGTACCCGCTCTTCAAATCCAGCGTGGAAAAGATCTTCGATCCGGCCAGGGTGTCCAAAGTGTCATCGATGCGAGGAAGAGGATAGCTGTCCTTTTTGGTCACATTATTAAGCAGCCGGTAGTCAACGCAGAATCTGGTCGAGCCGTCTTTCTTCTTTACCAGTACTACCGGTGAAGACCATGGACTGCTGGATGGTTCTATGATTCCTTCCTCGACCATACTCTCAATAATCTTGTCAGCCTCCTCTCTCTTAGCCAGCGGTAGCCTTCTAGCTGTCTGCCGAATGGGACGAGCATTTTCCGTATTGATTTTATGCTGGATTATATTTGTCCTCCCTTTCTTCCCAGTATCAAAAATATCTCGATACTTATGGACCAAATGTCTCAGCCTCCTTCTTTGGTCTGGCCTTAGGCCGGTGCCTGACGACGATACCAGCACTTCTAATTCCTTTGGAATGGCTTCCCGGCTGGATTCCACGGCCGTAATATATCGCAGTATCGCTGAAACTCCAGAGCAGTGTCCTAACTCCGTGCCCTCCTTTAATAACACAGGATAGTGATTGACGTTCATTATCCTCACAGGAATACTCCTGCCAGCCCGCACAAGGGCCTTTCCGACCGCTATTCCTCGGCCAACAGCCTCGTCATGCATTACGGGTTCGAACATGACTATCTCACCATCTGTGATCTTGCCATCAATGCAGCCGTCCAAAACTATCTCGCTCCGTTCTGGTATCAGTGTCTCCTCCGGCACTAGGACCTGAACGCTTAAATTCTTTTGTCGGTGTAAAACAACTTCCTCGTCATCTACCCGCAGAACTCCCTGCCTAAAGCTTAACGCGAAGCCCTTGGTGTCCATTATGTCCGTCCCGATGATCACCTCATCCTCAATCTCAGCCACTATCACAGGATGGTTAAACGTGGCTTTCCCGATGGTAAACATGACGTTTGTTTCACCATGCACTTTTGCTTGATCTCCCGTTGCTGTTCGTAGACGCCATTTTGATTGCCGAACCTTTGCTGCAGGTTTTATTATGTCGGGCCTTATGATTGTCTTCGTTGCACCTGTATCCAGCAGCACAGTGCGGAGGGTTCCATCCACACACGCGTCGACGAAAACACTGTTGGCATGGTGTTGCAGTGAGGAGACCTGGGCGGCTTTTGCTGGGGCTTGCTGAATACAGGTCGACGTTTGCCCCCTCGCATCGACCTTTTTTAGTTTTCCGGATTGGCGGAAGTGGGACTGACGCCTTCTGGACAGCGTCTTCTTATGTGGCCTGCCTTGCCACATTTCCAGCACTCCAACTTCCGGTCCTGGCGGCTACGTTCTCTATTGATCTCCCTGACGATCCGTTTGACTGACTCTTCGAAGTCGTCCTCTCCTGGAATCACTTGTCGGACACGAGCTTGACCTTTGTTCGTGTTCTTGGCAGCTTCGAATTCAAGGGCCCGTGTTAGTGCATCAACTAGCTTAGGTGGATGTGCTAGGAGTAAGGCTTGCTTCATTTCACCATCACGGAGTCCGTCCAGGAATGCTTGAACCGCCAAACGTTCCATGATCTTTTCCTGGGCATCTGGATATGCCAGTCGAACCAAACGTGCAATATCTGCCTCAAATTCCTGTAAGGGCTCCCCTGACTTCTGGCACCGATTTTTCAACTGAGTGTGGTAGACATGTTCCAGGTGTGACTGGCCATAACGCGTCTCCAAGTGTCGCACCAGGTGGTCGTAGACTTCTTGCTCTTCCGGGGACATTCTTTGCAAGATAGCAGCAGCATCTCCTCTCAAAGCCAACGTAAGGGCGGTCGCCTTCTCCCTTGATGACCAACCGTTCGCTTTTGCAGCCGCTTCAAACTGACGCTGATAAACATTCCACGACGTTGAACCATCAAATTGCGGTGGTTTGAGGCGCATCAGCCCAACGGAATCCTGATTGCCACTAACTTTGCTCTTGTTGTCCATTGCTGAAGGTTGATAGGGCAACTCCTTGAAGGTGTTGATGTCCAACGTTGTGATTTTGTTCTGAACTTCCTGGATCTTGCCTTCCAAAATCAAAAGAATTCGCTCTTCCAGTGTAGAAGATTTTGTTAAAATTTCTTCGTGTAATTCCGTTTTTAAGTTTGCCATCTTTTGTTCCAACTTGGCAGAATTCTCTCCTAGCTTTTCCCCAAGCTCGCAAACTTTAGCCTCTAGGTCGGCGGAATTTTCTAGCAATTTAGCCTCTAGGTTGGCGGAATTTTCTAGCAATTTAGCCTCCAGGTCGGCGGAATTTTCTAATACTTTAGCCAGGTCGGCGGAATTTTCTAGCAACTTAGCCTCCAGGTCGGCGGAATTCTCTAGCAACTTCGCCTGATTGACCTCCAAACATTGCAGCATTTGGCCGATATCACTTGCACTAGCAAAAGCGAAGTTGTCCGGGTCATTGCCTTCTTCAATTAATGCTTTACGAAGCCGCTCCTGCAAGTCCGCTTTCTTCCCCGTCGTATCGCAGTCCCTTTCTTCCAGCTCTTTCTTCAGCTCACTAACCTTTAAGTCCGCTAGTTTCGCCATTTTCACGCACGTTAATTAGTCCGATTTATTTCACTTCAATTTTATTTTCACTAATGTCCAATTCACACCCGACACCTGACACCAATGTAGCGTTTTTCGTTCGTTAAGGTGTGAATTAAAACACTCGGTATATTAAAATAGTCAACTAATTTATTTAACACTATTACAGTCTTATTACCTAATTATTAAACACGAACACTAAACACTAACTGTCACTTAAGGCTACTATAAACATTTATCTTCACAGTATTTATTTCTAACTATTTATGTCGATTGATAATCGCGCCAAGTACTCCGACTGCACTCAGAACTATATTGGCCGGTAGCGAGCGACGGCTCGCTTATATACCCGTATCGATCCGTGCGGAACCCTTCGCGAATCTTCCACGCTGGCACAGAACAGTCGTTACTCGCGCTCGCCGTCCGGATAGATCTCTCTGGAATGGGCCGCCTCGAGAATAACCTCGAACTTCTGGCGCCTTCGCGGCTGTTAAGATCGTCACAATATTATTTATTGGAACGCTCTGATATATCTCATTAAATATATTAATCCTAGATAATATAATATAGATACCACATATAAGTACTAAAATTTCACTAATAAATTTTGATAAGTAATGAAGAGCATCAGGGCAAATTGGTAGTACCGAGCTTCGCTGAAGCCCAGGGTACTCCCTTTGCGGGTATCACTGCAAGTCAACGCAATTTAGAAAAACAAGGCCATTTATGCTTTGCAAATAAAAAAGAAATTTTTGTTTGCAAAGCAAAGGAAAACTGCATAAGCACCTTGCAGCCTTGTGCAGAGGGCATTAAAAACACATACATTATCTATTAATAGACAACATAATATATTATATTAAAGGAAGGTAAATAAAAATATTAAGGAGCAGATTTAGCGTTCTTTTATGACTTTTACGGTTGTGCCCTACATTTCTATTGACGTGAGTATCTATTACTACCCAGTAATTTAACCGTGCGTAATTTACAATTCTGAATTTTAAATTACCTGGTAATTTCAGCATGCCTAATTTAGCATTTTTAATTTTTAGTTACGGTGTAATTTAATATTTCAAATTAATAATTTTGATTTCAGCGCTATTTTATCGAAATAATTAATTACCGAAATTTAACATCTCTGGTAGTCATTACCCATGGAGCCCTAAACGTATTATTTCGTTATGGTTCTTGTGTAGACGTCGGCAATGTCAGAAGCGCAGGCAAAGCATTCTTTGGGTTCACCCAATAAATATGAAACGTGAAGATTTTGGAACGTTATTATGCGTTATTTGAAGAGCTTCGAGCAGAAGAAGAGAAGTTCTTCAATTATTCCTGTGCCCTGTTCAGACAATTGAAACCTGGAAGAACCAGTCTGTACTATCGAATTCGGTCATAGGTCGACATCATTTAATTTCCATTGTATACACTTATATAGCAAGGGCTTTCTAGAGTCCCGGCCGAACGAGCTACATTTAAATTATGTCGTCTGCGCACGTGAATGTACGCGATTAATAGTAGCGACCGAATCAGACCCTAGTACCTTCGCGTGGTGAGCAACTACAAGCGTTCCCTATTTGCAATTCGCAGATTACAGATTCAGAAAATCTACGCGCATTGCCACTGAAAATATATAATAAAATTATAAACCCCTAACCACAACAATGTTACTGAAAATATAGGTTGTTACCAGTCCTCGAATACAAACCGTGTGAAAACCGCACGGTGCGTGTGAACGCTACGATTTAACTCAATGCACTACCGAGCGGACGGTCGCCGTGCGAAATCGGTGGTGAGGCACGGCGACCATACGGTGGATGGCGACGGCACGGTACGTGTGAAAGCTATGGTTTAATTTCATACACTTCGAACCGTACATGGACAAAAACGCACGGACGCCGTGCCCCGTGTGAAAAGGTCGGCACGGAATCCGTGCGTTCGTGGTGGACGGAAACGGCACGGTACGTGTGAAAGCTATCATTTAATCTCATACACTTCGAACCGTACAGGTATAAAAACGCACGGACGCCGTGTCCCGTGTGAAAAGGCCGTAAGTCTGGAAACCGTCCGTGGTAGCTGTTACCCCCCATATATTTGTAAACCGTGAAAAAAGAATAATTATTTAAATAATTTTAATCAGACTGTCACTTTGAAGTATCTTTTAAATATTTTAGAACGTTTCAAGTGAAGAAAAAAATCGACAGACCGGTGGGTGGGAAGTGGGTGCAAGTGACGACAGAAGTGGCGCACAAAATTGAACTTTTTGCACATTTACAGTAAAATAATCAGGTTAGTTTTGATTGATTATTTTTATATACATCCCCACAAAGTAATTTCTCGATGCCAGACTAAAATTCCGGTGGTAATATCGCGCGGGACCAACAAAAATATCAATTAACATAGTTGATGAGCCGGAATTTTTTATGAGCCTGAGAATTTAAAAATAATAAAATGTATTAAAAACTTAATTTTTTGTTTGCAAATATTGTACTGGTCATTTTGGCTATACTAACCTCGTTTATTTAAATTTTTCAATAACTCCATTTTGATTGCCTTGCTTGTACACAGGGGAAGTTTTTTGGGTCTGGGTGGATTGTTTACATCCATTTAAATCAAACCCAACTTGATTAATTTACTGTAAAACTGAAAAAAGTGCAATTTTGTGCGCCACTTCAGCCCCCTCTTGCACCGACTTTCCACCCACACACTGGTCTGGCGATTTCTTTCTTCACTTAAAACTTTCTCAACGTTCATATTGACCACAGACTGATTATATTATTATAGTATATTAGTATATTATTTAGTATTTTATTTGACGAGATCATAATTCGGGATATAAATCGCGAGGATGAAGTTTCCACGCGAGCCGTAGGCGAGCGTGTAATTATGCGAGCGATTTATATCCGTTATGTGCGAGTCAAATACGACGTTTTATCTACGACTCATAAATTCCATTTTATGCTAAATATTTTAAATGTATTTGTCAATGATGCTGAGGCGAACTGTCAAATCACTGTCATCCATGTAGGTTTTGACAGACTTTGACACTAGCGTCGTATAATGTTGACGGTTAGTTCAAATAATGAGGTCATTATTGGAACGAACTGTCAGTATTATACAGCGCTATCATTGGCGCGTATAATGATGGGGATTATATAGTCATAGATACGTATGCAATGAACTTATTATATGTGAGTGGTAGATAAAATAATTTATCTAATTTTTTTCACTCTTTCATAGGGAAGCAAAAGCACCCTCCGAAAATTGACAGACTTGCGATTATCTTAGCGTTACGCTACAAGGGAGAGATTCAGAAAGTTCTAGCCCGATTCTCTATGGTGTAACAAAATCCGTTGCTGGCTCGTGGACTATAATGGACACAACAAACGCATAGTTTATCACAACTTCAAAGTTAAGTTTCTCTGGAACCTGTGATTCGATTAAGATGATTTTATGTCCGTTTGTATATTCTTTCCTTGATCGATACCTTGATAAACTGTACTCTTTACATCATCCTATAACTGTGATATCAGTATATCATCATTTGTTAGAATATTCATAATTATTATTATTATGAATAAACTATTAATTGCAGACATTTATGAATAAATGTAAACCGTTTTGTTTTATGGAACTTTAAATATTATTTCTATACCATTTTGTCTACACAATAAAAATAATCCAAATTATAAGCAGACTGTTTCAACAACGCGGTTTCCACCCGGAAATCAATATATCTTATAAGCAAGAGCTTCAAAAGGTAATTTCATAATATCCTTTGAATTTACAAATTATACAATTTACAATTTACGATTATAGAAAAGGATATCGTTTTTTATGAAGCTTCAATATATTATTCAGTCACGGCGGCGCGGCGTCACCCTGCTTACCGACGCGACCCGACGCTCAGTTTTCCGTAGCCTAGTTGTCGATCGTTCAATTGACGGTATCCGATAAAACTGTACTAAAACAGTCCACATTGTCATATGGGCGCGTTCAGCGAACACATCAGTTGAGAGTTATCTTAAACGGGCTTACGAGTTTGTTAGTGTCAAATTGATGATCTGTTAGTTTTGTGAATGTGTACTGAATGAACTCGATAAGGAGATTTTAATGTCGAAGTAATCCTTGCAGATGTACAATGTACTATGCGCACTAAAAAAAGTGGTAAATCACATATAAGCAACCAAATATACTGAAAATATTTTTGCTGGCCTTGTAAATGGTTCTTTTATAACCTACACGCTGTCATTCTGACATTAACCTTAAGTCAACTGCCAAATTAAAAAGTAAAAACAAAACTTTTACATGATGTAAAAACTAGCTGTACGACTTTTTTTGCGCGCATTGTACCATTCCGAGCGTAAAAAAACGTATACACGCACACGGTGCGAACTGCACCGTAAATATGCGTAAAGCGCATTGTTTTGGTGCAGTTCTTTAAAACCAACTTCATGGTGAACTAGTTCATAATCTAAAATACGTAACTTTCAAAGGCTTTTACGAAATTATTTATGATTATATTTAGCTTCCCGGGTGTTATTTTTATATATTCTATCTCTATTTATCATCTCAACACAAATTAGTAACTTGTAAAAGCGTACTTCGTACCGGTCTTTTAATTTTGCTTTTAGATTTTAGATTGTTTGCACTCAAAGGGTGTTAATTGAAAGTAGCTACAGCATACGAACAGGACAACGATAACTAAAAAGGGAATACATACCGAAAATTGGTCAGATTGAACAATAGACAATAAATAAGTACGTAGGCTTTCACGGCCAGAATCATTTAGAAAATAAACTGCTTCCGGGTTATGCCGTGTGTCAAGATTTGTTAATGCTGACGTTTCGCGAACCATGTTGCTCGCTTCTTCAAAGCTAATTGAATACTGACGACCTACCAAGACAATCTCCCTTATATACCTAAGTTTACACCTCACTGCGCACATCTGGAGAACCGTTCCCATGTGCTTTTCCACCTGACCGCGTTAGGATCGATTTCCAGACCCTACTAATGTCAGTACCGTCCTCGCGATTGATGTTGTCAGGATGTTTGTAGATTTCGATTGCTTCTCTAATAAGCCTTCGATGATAATTACCTACCCTTGCCAACATCTTCGCGTCATCGAAATTCATTGTGTGTCCCGACTCGTGGCAGTGTTGAGCAACAGCGGACTGTTGAATCTTGCGTAGCCGGGTGTCTCTACTGTGCTCCTTGACTCTACATTCGATACTTCGTCCTGTCTGTCCTACATAGCATGTTCCACACTCACATGTTATCTTGTATACTCCTTCGTTCTTCAGGAGTGGTGTGATATCCTTTGGGTTAGGCAAAAGATCTTTTACCTTTGCTGGCGCTCTGTACCTTACCGTGATACCCGATTTCTTCAGTATTCTACCGATTCTTTCCGATACCCCACTTACGTATGGCAAACAAGCGAACCCCTTTGACTCTTGCCGCTCCTCTGAGACTTGCGGTTTTCTCTGTGTGACACCCCGTATGTCAGACTTGGTGTATCCATTCTGACGCAGAGCCCACTCCAAGTGTTTCCGTTCGTCGTCCAAGCTGCTGGCGTCGCACACCTTCTCAGCTCTGTTGAACAGAGTATTAATAACACTTCTCTTCTGTTGGGGATGGTGGTGCGATTTGACGTTCAAGTACCGATCGGTATGTGTCTTCTTACGGTAGACAGTATGTCCAAGCGCACCAGTTGGCGTTCTGTATACCAGGACATCCAAAAATGGCAGCTTGTTATCCTCTTCTATTTCCATCGTGAATTTGATAGAAGGATTGACATTGTTCAGGTGGCTAAGGAACTCAGTAAGTTTATCTCTACCGTGTGGCCAAACCACAAAGGTATCATCAACATATCTGACCCAATGCTTGGGTTTGTAAGGACATGACCTAATGGCTTTTTCTTCAAACAATTCCATGAAGAAATTGGCGATTACCGGTGAGAGAGGAGATCCCATGGGAGCACCCTCTACTTGCTCGTACATCGCTCCCGCCCACTTGAAGTATGTGGTGGAGAGACAATACTCTACAAGATCCGGTACATCGGTTGGTAGACCTAGGGGAACAAGTGTTGTCCGAAGGCCTTCGACCGCCTCCTTAACCGGAACACACGTAAAGAGTGATGTTACGTCGAAACTTACGAGTATATCCTGCGGGTCAATGACAATTTCCTTCAAAATCTGAATAAAATTTTCAGAGTTCTTAACAAAAGATGTAGTTTGTCCTATAAAAGGTTGGATGGTTTTCGACAAGTATTTTGCCAACAAATAGGTTGGGGAGCCTATTACAACATCAATCGCGAGGACGGTACTGACATTAGTAGGGTCTGGAAATCGATCCTAACGCGGTCAGGTGGAAAAGCACATGGGAACGGTTCTCCAGATGTGCGCAGTGAGGTGTAAACTTAGGTATATAAGGGAGATTGTCTTGGTAGGTCGTCAGTATTCAATTAGCTTTGAAGAAGCGAGCAACATGGTTCGCGAAACGTCAGCATTAACAAATCTTGACACACGGCATAACCCGGAAGCAGTTTATTTTCTAAATAGACAATAACTTACAATTTTGTTTTTGGATTTATAAATCCTTGCTTCATACAATGCATAGTAAAATCACCTATCAATACATGCAGTAAAATACCCAAGAAATGATTTTAATTAGACGATCGGTATAAAGCAGCAAAAACGACGATTTTTGTGGGTTTGAACGGCGAGGTACGTATTACGAAGTACGTTACCCAAATTTGCTGAAATTTTTAGGGTGCGTTCCGCAGTCGTTTCGGCACCCTTAAGTCTGTCAAGAAATGTGCTACGTCAGTAATTATTTTTTTATGAAATCTGTTGTTTTGTAGTTACAAGCAGTTAATCAAAACTCTTTTACTTTAACCAAACGGGTAAAAAATAAAACATTTCAAGAGAAATTAATAACACAATTAAACAGAATTAAATTATTTGTTCAAACTGCCACATTAAAATAAATGAGTATGTATGTAGGAAAATATTCTTAATTTGTTGGTCAGGAGCTATGACTAATTGCGTATAACTGTGTAACTCTATCTAAAGAGTCTAAAATTATTATTATTATATCTACAAAAAGTTCTTAGAATTAACGTTTGAATTAAAGAGAAGAAAAAAAGAAAATTTTGAACAAAACGTCAACAAAATAAAAAAATTTCATTCTATTTTATATTTACGGTATACACATTTTCCTTTCATAAAACAGAAAGGCATTGCTGGTAACTCTTCGAGATCACCAGATATCGTTCTTCTAGCGCTACCGTGCGCGCCACTTGGTTGCTTCCACAATGTCACAATAATATGTGGTGAGTACATTACAGTTTCTTGGGCGTAGGGTATTGTCAACAGTCAACATAGAATGTTTTGTCACCGTTTGGAATAAAAGAGCTGTTGGTACAGTGATCCAGGCGATCACAATACCAGCGTTTGTCAAGAGTCGCTTTGACAAAGCTCTACCAACTTTGCAAAGCGACGCTTTAACAAAAAACTACTTTATCGAAAACGTTACCGTCAATAGCTGTACGTTAAAATTATACGTTTTTGTACAAAAAAAATTTGTTTGGAGCCACCGTCTTGTTTCACAGAGATACATTACAATTATTTTCATGTAACTATTGACTCACGTCTTCTTCAGAGTAAAATACTTTAACAATTTTAACTGTCTTTTGATAACTGTTTTTTCCTTTTTACCTGGAATCACACCAAAAAACTCGTATTTAAAGCAATTACGAGTAGCAGAAGCTTTATTTCTTTTATTCCAATTCGTGACAACAAAATATAGTGATGACAATACTTTGGTCCCCCAATATGTGATAGGCCTGGCGAACTCGGTGGGTACTTGGTACACTACTCACTTCATATCGATTATCGTAACACCATGAAACGATGATATCTTGTGATGTAGAAGAGTCAACATCATTTTTTTTTTCGACAAGGGACGGGGTATTGGGTAGGATGATGGGGAGTCATAAGGAATAGGGGTTGCGGCGTTGGATCCGATACAGCTGGTTAATAATAAATAAATATTAAGATAGATCGTTTTCAAATTTATTTGATTAAATTTCATAAGGTAACTTAAGGTTGGCAAAAATCGTCAAATAAAAAGTGGTAAACTTTTTTGTAGATAGTCACGTATTCGTAGAAACACAATACAAAAGGTTGATTGCCCTATTATTGTGGAAATGCACCCAACTAAGACAATAAGGAAAATTTCGAAAGTGAGCAGATATTTTCAAGACTATATCAAAGAAAATAAAATGCTTCTGGGTGATGCCGTGCTTCAACATTTGTAATTTCCGCAGAACGGACCCGTATGCAAGATAACATGCGAATGTGGAACGTACTATGTGGGACAGACCGGCCGAAGCATCGAATACCTACCGAGAACGCAGTAGACACCCGGCTAGGCAAGATTCAACAGTCCGCTATTGCTGAACACTGCCATGAGTTGGAGCACAGAATGGGCTTCGAGGCGAAGATGTTGGCAAGGGCGAGTAATTATCATCGAAGGCATATTAGAGAAGCCATCAAAATTTCCAAACATTCCAACAACATCAATCGTAAGGACGGCACTTACATCAGTAGCATCTGGAAATTGATCCTACCGCTGTCAGTGGAAAAACACATAGGAGCAGTAGGTCAAGATCTTTTGAAGGTCTTACGTATTCAGAGGACGTCAATGCCTTGAGATTAGTTGCCTCAATTTTAATTGGTTTTACCGATTGATAGCTTATGGTTTCAGATTCGTTGGTGCTATCTATCGCAGTTTATGGCGACATCGTATATGGCCCTTTCCTCTCCCAGACTAACAAGAGAGGTCTTGATTTGTATTGGCTAATGTGACTATTGTGGTGTCGTCTGCCTATAGGATTGATGTAGTGTCGGTTTTGAGTGGTCATTAATATTCAGTCAAGTCATTAATATAAAAAACAAACAGGATGCCGCCTAGCAAAGTTTCCTCTCCGCAGCTACCGTTTTTGGAAGTTTATTCCGAGAGCACTTATAATTTTGGTCGTCACTAACGGCCATCTTGAACAGTATGATAACAGTGTTAATAAATGAAATAAATGAAATGAATTAAACATTAAAATAAAACAATTTGTTCCATTCAGTAACAACTGATGTTTAGTCTACAAAAGCTTATTCACTTTTATCTCATTTTAAACTTGGAAATATATTCAATTGTTAATCGTAATTGAACACATTGAATTGAATCGAAAACTGATTAAATTAAAGCCGCAACTGCAACTTACTATGTATTTAAACTCTGCGTACTGTGGGGGCGTTACTTTTGCTAGAAAATCGTTCAAGCCGCATTTTAATTAAAAGTTTAGACCACAAATAGTTGTGTTGACGTAATTAAGTTCTTTAATGAATTTAGTTATTTCGTGAAATTGCGATACACCGAGTTTACCTCTAATTAATTCATGCCTAGGGTTTCTCGCATTTGCATTTAGCTAATCCACAACCCATTTGTGGCTGAATCTACTAATATTGTATAAATGCATGGTGAGTCCTATAGCGGGCTTGCCGATATACTTGTTTATTGGTACTCGGAGGTGTATGCTTGAATCTGAATGCCACATGCGACCGTGGATAGTGGCCAAATTAATATATAGAGGCAAACTGCATTTAGTCCAGTGAATAAATATTTTTGTGTAAATAATTTATAGCGCTGTCAAAACACAAATATAGAATATTTGGGGAATATATGAATAAACTAAAGTAAGTAAAAAACTTTGTAATAAACGTAATGTTGCTAGCAAACGAAAAAGAACTCTAAGCGCTTAATGATAGCTACTCCGAATGATTACACATACAACTGAATCAATAAAAGCTAGCGTTGTGTAAATTGTTGTAAAAGTTATCGGCATTCATGAACAACAGTTATATCAAGCAAACATAAACGAACTGAACCTGATAATGGGGCTAATAAATCGTAGCCTGAACATCAAAGAGACATGATGACACTGTACGAGATGCAATGACTTTATTATGTCTTTTATTGTGCGCCAGGATGATGTAGCACGATGCACCATCGGCAATACGTACAAACAAATTTGATTATTTTCATTCATGGTTTTTACCGGGTGATTCAATTTCGAGGCTCACCATGGCGATCTCGCTTATTAGTGGAGATAGAGCCTATGTTTAAATTTGGCAGTTTCGTATTTTTGTGTTGATCAATTATCTGAAAAGAAATTTAAGCAATCATCTTTTATTTTGAAGATATCCGCAAAAAAACTAAAATGGTAAGATATTTTCTTAATTTTTTAATTAAAACCAAATTTAGCTGAAACAAAAACAGCAACTTTTTAGCAAGGAATGAAGTGTCATCGTTAATTTAAAATAACATCAAAGATGGCGGTGTAACCAGAGCCAGTTTTTCTTATGGACGCCATGTTGAATTTTGGCATTTACATTTACGTATAACATGTTTGCATTATTTTATAAAACAATGGGGGAATGATCAAAAACCTTCTGGTACCCAACGGGAGTTTGGTTACAGACCGGAGGACTCGTTGCCACGCAACGTCAACGAAATGCACTTCGATCAAGCAGCACACGCAGCGTTGCGTTTGCTATTTATCCAAATATTAAGATTTTTTTAATATATCCGCGAAAAACTGAAATTTTATGATATCGGTTTTAATTGTTTTATTCAAAATCAGATGTAGCTAGACATTTGAAACAAATACTCTACAGCTACTTTCTAGCAAGGAAAGCAGTGTTATTGTTTAATTTGAAATATCGTCAAAGATGGCAGGGAACCATGGCCAACTTTTGTTTTTGTTATTTTTGGCGCCATGTTGTTTTGACATTTTCCGATAGTTGAGTTTTTTCTCATTTCCGACATACAGGGTGTTTCAGAAATAACGGCTAACCTTGAAGGAGCATATGCCCAAGGACGTAATAAGCATATTTTGTCAAATAACGTATGGTCTAACTCAACGCATTATTGAGAAAATTAATGAAGAAAGACGGAGTCCGTCCCTGACCAGCGGAAGACAATCGACAACACTCCACTACAGTTGTGTTGCAACTGGTGACAAATCAACGTCGCCGAGAACATATCGGCTCCCACCACTGCGGGCTTTCTCGCTGAGCGTGACAATGACCTACATTCGCCAGGTTGATGTGAACGAACACAAGCGTGGTCACGGTCGGTCAGCTGTTTCTTGGTTTATCAAGAATAAAAATCATTTGGATTGTAGAATCTTAATGTCGGTGTATTTGTGTAGTGATTGTGTAGTACCAGAGACGGATGAATAGCAATTCTATGGCTAGAATGCGACATAACATTGATCGGTCGAGACGCGTAGTTGCTGTGTTAAATCGGTTTGTTTTGTTCGACGAAAACGCTTAATAATCACAATGTTTGTAAACCCGTATCACATTTCTGGATTAGGTACGTACTAATCTCTCTATTTTTAATTGTTTGTACGGACTTTTGTAACCGTAGACGGGTCATGCGCGTTCGGCTATTTACCAGGGCCGGCCTTAGACGAATTCTTCAATACAATTTTGTTAGTACTGAAAACTTTGAAATAGACTATAGGTTATTTGACCAAAATTGCTTCTCTGTCCTTGGTGAATATGCTCCTTCAAGGTTAGCCGTTATTTCTGAAACACCCTGTATATAACATGTTGGAATAATTTTGTAAAACAATGGTATAATAATAAAACAGGACTTTTTGCTTTTCTCGTTTGTTGGTCAGGCTTATCAGGTACCTAGGCTTGGTTACAGACCGCCGGACAGACCAAGAGTGCTTTGGATTAACAACATTCAGATGGTAAAAGAAGCAAGTTTATACAACAAAAAGGTTATTTTTTAAGTAATGTTCAAATAGGTCGCCATTTTCTTGAAGGCATAAAACAATGTCCGCTTTTCTACATGTAATGCTGTTCTAACTGTTCTTCCCGGAATAGCATTGACGGCAGTTCCTCGATAGTTCTGCGAGTATCGTGATAAATTTCGTCGTTCACCCATAGAAAAGGACTTAAATGAGGGGCTTCCACCAGGACATTCCACCACTATTACCACCGTTACCAATCCAGCAATTTGGTAATTGTTGGTTCAAATAATTTCGTAGAACTGTCCCATTGTGAGGTGGTGCTCATCTTGCTGCCAGCACATTATTCACATTATCCACATTATTCTCCTTTGGTACAACGCAACAACGTCAAAATAATGAAAAAAAGATGAACGTCAAAATAGTCTGCCACTTCGATGCGCAGAAGATTTAAATATCGTTCTGCATTCAAGTTTTCCTGGAACATGAATTACCCAATTAAATGCTTCTGGTACATTCCAAAACGTTGCAGTGGCCTCATTGGTCTGGTGTGCCTAGGATTTTCTGTCACTCAATAACGCCCATTGTTCCGATTAAACATTCTAAAATTTGTAAATTTCGACTCATACGACAAATGATGTGAGGATTATAAGAATTGCGGGATTTACTAAACGATCCATACTCCGCTAAATTTATGTCCAACAATGTTAGGAATATTGTACGATGGGGCATTTCTATGAGAACAATAATAAACCCTTATGATAGAACGGTTTTCGTTGTTGGTAAACAGCATTTCACATCCATAATCAACCAAATATTTGGATAAATAGCAAACGCAACGCTGCGCGCACTGCTTGATCCAAGTGCATTTTGTTGACGTTGCGTGGCAACGAGTTCGGCGGTCTGCAACCAACCTCCCGTAGGGTACCTGAAGGTTTTCTGATTATTATACTATTGTTTTATAAAATAATGCTAACATGTGATACATTGCAGAAATGAGAAAAGACACTACTATCGGAAAATGCCAAAATTCAACATGGCGACCTTAAGAAAGCAAAAGGTCGGCGCCATCTTTGATGTAATTTCAAATTAAAAAATGACACTGTATTCCTTGTTAAAAAGTAGAATGTTTTTGTTTCAAATGTCTAGGTACATTTAGTTTTTAATAAAAAATTAAAAACGTTATCTCAACATTTCAGTTTTTTGCGGTTATCTTCAAAATGAAAAGTGATAGCTTAAATTTCTTTGCAGTTAATTGATCAATACAAAAATACAAAACTTTGCCAAATTATAACATAGGCTCTATCTCCACTAATAAGCGAGATCCCCATGGTGAGCCTCGAAATTGAGTCACCCGGTATAGACTGCTATTATAAATAGACCTACGTCAGAATGTTGTCCATCATCAAATCTAGCTTGAAATTCTACGCAATTGCCAACTGGTCGTGTCAACCTCTGTAACATCTGTAACAACCACTGTGACGCCAATATTGTTTCCTTGTTAGTATAATGACGATACAACATTAAAAGGGCAAGCCAAAAATACCTCCCCTTGGTGAGAGGCTCGGTATAAGCCGTCATGTAACTCGAATGAATCTTAAATATCCTACCAAAAAACAATGGAAAATCTGAAAATAGCTTCTTCATAAGCGCTGTAATTTCCAGCGATTTACCCCTTTTAGATGTTTGCTCTATCACAAACATTAACAGAGTTATCGATTTTATCAGCTACGTCAATGCCAGCTTCAGGGAAAGTGTATTTCCAAGTCAACGAAAAAAACAATTGCTCTTAGTAGGTATCTATTACACTTTTGCCTGAAATAAGTAATCATTGTCTGGGGTCGTATGCCTATGGCACTTCTTTTTTTATTTGACGCCCACGTTACCACTTAAAGAACACTTGCCACGGACGTTTCACATCTTACATCTTCAAAATAATTAATTAATAAATTAGAAATGTAAAGCCAAAACAGCTTCGAATGCAGTGCTCGGGACTTTTTGGCTTTTACGAAAACATTCTATAGAGGAACAAAGATATATGGTCCACTTGTGCGCGTTCCTGCTCAATAAAATTGTGTTTGCGCATTTAAGAGCTCCATACAGTGTGGCAAACTTTAGGTGAAACACATCTGTATTTAGTTTATTCTTAGTGGCGGAGACTTGAATTTTGGTATAGCGGTAGAAGTCCATTTCATTGACTACTGAAATGTCTGGTGTCCATCTGCCTACTACAACAAAAGTAGGGCCAATTGTCGGTATTTTTCCATGTTACAGTTATCAAACAAGTTATTAGCATAGAATTTTTGCGAACCAATGTTCAACTTGATATAATTTCAATGCAATGTTTATATTATAATTGCTTTTTCCTCACATCTATTGCGGCATTTAAGGAAGTTTATGAGAGAATAGGGCGGGAGACTTTCAGACAACAACAGAAATAAGAAATGCAGCGTAGGTACTTCCAGGAAACCTAAATCAACAAGACTACATATGACAATAATTCCTATTTTCAATTATGGACTTCACAATAAGGTTTTCCGTTTGACTTCCTGTTCGAATTTTGTAGAATAAACTTTGTAAACAAAGATTTTATAGTTTCCAGGGCTGTCTAGCAAAAACTTTGTACGAAAGTACTTAATTATAAATTGCGGATTTTCTACTGAACTGCAATATGAATGGATAAAATGTGACCAACCAGATTTCTAATATTTTTTTCCAATATCTCTAACCCATCGCAAAATAGCGAGAATTTATCCTATTCGTGAGGTATCAATAGGCTGGATGTCCATTGTCCACCTGCCATTAAAGTTAAGTATGATCTATAAACCTATGTATATAAATTAAAATCTCTACCGCTTAAAAGAAATGGTATGCAAAGGTCATTCATCAGAAGGAAACCAAATTTAGTATGTTTATCTAAAAAGTGCTTGGAAAACCATAACATAAAAAAGGCATTTGAACAGAAACAAATGATCGTATCTGGTCCCCAATAAGTAAAAGGGTAACTTTATCCCACGTCTATTATTACTAAAAACGTGAAAGTAATCGGAGACAATTTTCGCCGAATAAGGCGGAGGCTAAAACAATGATCTGACTTTTGGTTTATAAGTCCCGAGCGGCTACCGTCGATTCCTTTCCGCTCTTTTAACTATTAAAGAAATGATAATGCAAAAATGTGGTTTGAGACCAGAGAATTTTTTCCGATTTTCGCTAAAATCGGTTGAAATTTTGGGTGTACCTCCAGAAACGGCAGGAAATTTGTCAAATACGTAGGTTGCTAAGCGACAGTTGTTGATAGTGGCGACATGACAGACCGAGTATGACGGGAGCCAAATTTAGGTCCGGTGTGAACCGAAAAGACTTTCAAACGGATAATAATGTATAAAAATGCGGTGAGTTTATTAAAAGCTACACGCGACATGGTCTATTTGTCTACCAAATGTCTATTTTTCAGGAGAAAGCAAACATACACACATTATGTATATAAATGTACAACCCGTTCATTTGACGCGCATTGGATTAATAAATACCTAAGGCATGGGACAATAATTGAGTCAAAATATGACAGGGAACGCGAATGAACAATAAAGCGGACCTGAAAAGAGAATTTCAACAACAATTTGTTGTTGTTAGTCATATAACGTTCTGGGCGTTGCGATAAATAAGTAAATGTGAGGTAAATTAGTCGTATTTGCAACATTTAATTGCGTAAACAAGATTCTTATGCAAAGTACAAATTTGGTTAGGCAACTAATTATTACATGTATTCTTTTTCATAATTTTGCACTTTATACAGGGTGTTCCGAATTTTATTTCCGACTGTGTGAGTCTTTATGAGCGTAATCTCAAAATGATGATGTTTATACAAGAACCGCAAAACAGGTAATTATTCTGAAAACTTCAATTTAATAATAAAAAGTTGTCTCTAGGGACACATATTATTTTGTTTTTTCAGATCATAATTTTATATAAAAAAAAATAATTTCTTATTTTTTGATTGTTTTAGATTATTTTTTCCGATCACATTAAAGATTATTTACTTAAAGATAAACTTTAGGTCTTTTGAGGAAGACGTAATTGTCTCTTCAATTTTGCCAATTTATAGGGGTATAGAGGCAACTTCTGATAGAGACAACTTATGAATTTGAATTAGGTGAATTATGGTTTTCTAACAAGAGTTTTTTTGCTGCATTTTTTCAATACTTTACGATGACCAGGTAATATTAGCTATTACATATGAGGATATTTGCAACGCGAGGCACGAGCCGAAGGCGAGTGTTACAAATCATTGTAGTTGGTATTTTCAATTAATTTTGATTTAGCGCACGACCAGCGCAGCGAGGAGTGCCCCCAAATGAACCAATTCGTCTCTTCTGGAAATTGTGGTTAGATTATGTAGTCGTTCTATATTATGTTAGAATTTGTTACTTACGATTTCATTATAAAACTGAAAGCAGTGTCGTAATTACTCCATTATGAATAGTAGAAAATAATAAAATAAATTGTTTAGCTCACGACGAGCGCACCGAGAGAAGCGCCATAATAAGTCTATTATGAAAACAGAACTTTAGTTTTTGGAGCACGACGAGCGCAGCGAGGAGTGCACACATAAACAAATGTGAATATGGTGTCGCGCCAATAGAGAGCGACGTGTACACGGTCCGCTTATTTAGGTCTAGGCTGGCTAACCGTTTTACACAATCAGCTTATAGCTGCGGTCTATCCCCTATACGCTGAGATACAGAAATTTGTAATCTTCAAGACTTCAGCAATTTATAAACATCGGCGATCTAACTTCATCGACAATCTACCTACATCACAAAACTACTGACGTCGGCGATCTACATATTTAGGCGATCTATACCTATTGCGGCGGTCTACGAAATCGGCGATCTACCGACCCCAACGATTTACGAGTCACTAGTTTGAAAATACTTATACGGAAAACACGCCTTTTAGTAAAATACACTCACTTCCAAAAAAAGTGACGCATTTGATTTTTAATATGGCTTAAATGTTTTATGTTTTACCAGTAGGACGATTTTTATTTGTCGGTAGGCTTTTCCTTTGTGTTTCAAAAATAATTGAAGAGGAGGAAGTTTTTCAATGTATCCTGGATAGTAGTAGAAAAACTGGAACCATTTTTCCCTCTTTTTTGACTCACCCTGTGCGTTAATCAAGCAATGGTAAGTTTTTCAATGTATCCTGGATTGTAGTGAAAACAAAAACTGGTACCATGTTTTTCCGCATTTTTGACTTACCCTGTCTATCAATCAAGTAATGGGATAGAAAGTGCTTACATTCGATATGAAAGACGCTTCTTTGACAAACACTTTGTTTTTTTTTATTTACTGATTAATCTCTGAAATTGTTCAGTTTTACTTTTAAACCTTGCATATTACCAACTTTTTGAATTTATCGATCAAAAGGTGTTTAGTGAAATAAACTTACACTCATTTTTAAACATGTTTTTATTGAATGTTAAATTATAAACTGGGAAAACTGCTGAATACCGTGTATTGCCTTCCCTAGGAACTAGTTTCTAATCTACGCGACATACGAAATCACGGTTCTTGTTGTTTCCATTGGTATACGATCCCATTCTTCTACTAATGTATCTGCCATTTCTGTGAGCCTTTCCTGACGCCGCTCGCGAGAACTCAGCCTTCTCCCTAATTCATCCCACAAACGTTCTATCAGAGTTCATATCAGAGCTTCTCGCACGCAACTGTAATGTTGTGATACCAGTTTCGCACTATTGTTTCGGTGTGTGATCGGGCATTATCCTGCATCAATATAATATTATTGCCCACTAACTCCTCCTATTGCTGTAAAATGTCAATGTAGGTTTGGGGTGTCATCGAGCGCCTCACCGGCAAAACATGAAGGTGGTTGTCTTTCCATTCATTAATAACAACGAAAAAGTTATAAACCTTTCATCACTCCTTCTCCACACTATTCTTCTTTCATCCACCATGTTAAAACAAAACCTTGACTAATCCGTAAACAAGACATTCGGCCATTCAGCAAAATTTTCAACTAAATTTCTTCTAACAGCGCGATGTACAAACAATAATTTAGGAGTTTTTGTAAGTCTCGTAGCTTTTAAATTAACATATTTTATACGTCTACTTACCGCCTGCTTACTTACGGCAACAACAGGACTTTATTAAACGTTTTTAAAAATTTGTGTTAGTTTATTTCACTAGAAAACTGTTTCTCGATAAATTTAGCAAATTGTTAATATGCAAGGTTTCAAGAAAAAGGCTGTAATTCGAACAGTTTTAGAGACAAATCAATAAATAAAAATGCCTATAATAAAAATGAGTGTAAGCACTTTCTATACCATTACTTGATTGATACACAGGGTAAGTCAAAAATGAGAAAAAAACATATCAGTTTTTTCCACTACAATCCAGGATACACTGAAAAAAAAAACACCTCTTTGATTTTGTTTAAAGATAAAGGAATTGTCTGCCTACAAATAAAAAAAAATAATAATCAGCCCACTGGTTTCACAAATATAAATCATTAAAGTTAGGCCAAAAATCAAGTACGTCACTTTTGTTGGAACTGAGTGTTAGTTAGTTGTCATAGTTCAATCATTTTAAATAACAGTAGCTAAGCGAATCTGTCACGTTAATGATCTTTAAAGCTCCTATACGGCTTATTTCAACTCGTAATGAGTTTGTAATGGAAAGTTAGTTACTTGTTGTGTTGTGCCAAGCATAAACAGATCAATAACCCACGGGATCAAATAGAAAATGTTCAATGTATAGAAAACATTGGAGCTAATTTCTCCTCGCGCCTGATAATGTTAAGCAATTGATCGAAAGTTGTGATCCCTTGTGACGACCTATATAGCAGCAACAACCAAACAGGTGGGTGCGTACTGTCCCAATGGCGATGTCATCGATCCACCGCGATGGGAAAACAACGTTCAACTGTAGATTAAATGTCAGCCACTCACCTGCTAGTCCGGCCTCGGCCTGTTCACAGCATCTCTAGGGTGTTCAGGTCCACCTTTGATGGGGTGTCTTCTGGAAACGTCACAGTGACGGGAGCGAGGTTGTCAAATTTGAAGACTGTCCGGGGACGGTCAGGACCGCCTTGATGTCTCTTCCAGCTGGTTCCTCGGTGATTTGCCGAGTGGTTGGACGGTTGAGCTTGTGCGTCTTTTGGCGCCGGCGCCGGCCCACACAAACGGAGGCGTATTCGGAATAATCGATTGCTGGAAGCGTCGGCGTCCAACTCTCCATCCATTCAAGGTTTCGCCGGCATATCCGCCCGTAGATCTGCGAAGTAAGCACGTGGGATACTCTCTTTCTGTGAAAAATGATGCTTGGTTTAAATGGCGCAATTGTAATGTGATCCCGACATGCTATATGCTTCACTGAGATCGAGTGAAGCTGATTTATGCCGTCAGCTAAAGCTGTCCTCAATCAAATGACATATAATAAAGATTGTTGGATTCCCAAAGAGCTACGTTAAGTAAAATCTATCTCATCTATAGTTCTTTTGGGGTGTTGGCATTCCTTATCTAAAAATTAATGTAATAAAAAACCTACTACACACACTGGTACATGAAGCACCTATAAAATTTTAGTTCACTTAATGTATATAACCGAAATAAGTATGAAGATATTCACAATTCCAATAATGCATTGTCAAATAGAGAAGCTTGCAACTGAAACTCAGGCCATGACAGCAGCTCCACGATCACAAACCCGGGTCTTTCACGACGAGCTGCCATTCGAAGTATGTATATGGAGAACCAAACGATCTTTCTAACTAAAATAGAGTTTTTGGTTACTTCTGGTTTCATCGGAAATTGTGCCAACTTTCGTATTTCAAATGGAACACCTGTATTCTACAGCTGTCATCCTTTATTGAATACATTTAGTATCTCAAAAATGACATGTTAGGTATATACCGGGTGATTCAATTTCAAGGCTCACCATGGGATTCTCGCTTATTAGTGGAGCTAGAGCTAGAATTTAAATTTGGCAAAGTTTCGTATTTTTATGTCGATTTATATTCTGAAAAGAAATTTAAGATATCATTTGTCATTTTTAAGAAAAGAGCAAAAAACTGAAATGTTAAGGTATCGGTATTAATTTGTTATTTAAAAATAGATGTAGCTAGACATTTGAAACAAAAACATTCTACTAAAATAGCTACTTTTTAACAAGGAATGCAGTGTCATTTGTTAGTTTGAAATAACATCAAAGATGGCGGGGGGCTTTTGCTTTCTTAAGGTCGCCATGTTGAATTTTGGCATTTTCCGATAGTCGTATCTTTTCTCATTTCCGCAACGTATAACAAGTTGGCATTATTTTTAAAATAATGTTGTAATAATCAAAAATTCTTCTCAGGTACCCAACTGGAGCTTGGTTACAAACCGCCGGACTCGTCGCCAAGCAGCGTCAAGAAAACGCACTTGGATTAAGCGGCGCGCTCAGAGTTTGCAATTTAAGCAAATAACCCTTATTTGTGGTTGATTGTGGATGTAAAATGCCGTTTACATTAACGAAAAGCGTGATATGATAAGGGTTTATTATTGTTCTCATAGAAATGCCGCATCCTGCAATATTCCTAACATTGCATAGATATTTAGCGGATGATAGACCGTTTAGTAAACCCCGCAATTCTTACAATTAGAAATGGAAATGTTGAAAATGATCAAACAGATATTTTGGAACTGGTAAACGTTAGATTACCATAATTTGCAATGCTAACTACTGGTTTTTAGCTAAATGACCAACCTCGGATTTCTGCTCGGAATGTAGCTTTTATTTTGTAATTGCCGCAAACACGTGTTTACAGATCATTACAAACAAAGAAATTGAAACGTACAAACCCCACACAAGTCACATTTTGCAGTTGTGCGAAATTATTTGAATTATTTATCACAATTTGTGTTGTGATTCGTTACTGCAATTTACGGTTATTCTTCTCTTATTCTCTGGACTATTTGGGAACTGTGAACGACGAAATTTATCACGATACTTGTGAAATATCGAGGATCTGCGGGATCGAATAAATAATGCGGTCAATGCTATTCCGGGAAGAACAGTTATAAGAGCAAAATGGTAACAAAATGTAGAAAAGCGGGCACCGCCTTCAAGAAAATGGCGACCAATTTGAACATTGAATGTTTTTAACGCAAAATACTCTTGGTCAGTCCGGCGTCGGCGGTCTGTAACTAAGCTCTAGTTGGGTACCTGACAAAACAAACAGCGTGAGTTTTTTAAGTATTAAACCATTGATTTAAAAAATAATGCCAACATCAACATATACATTGCAAAAATGAGAAAAAATACGACTATCGGTAAATGCCAAAATTCAACATGGCGCCCATAAGAACAACAAAAGTTTCGCCGCCATCTTTGATGCTATTTTAAATTCAAAAATAACACTACATTCCTTTTTAAAATGTCGCTGTAGAATGGTTGTGTTTCAAATGTCTAGCTACGTTTGGTTTTGAATAAACAATTAAAAGCGATATATTAACATTTCAGTTTTTTGCGGATGTCTTCAAAATTAAAAATAAAATTTCTTTTCAGATAAGTGATCAGCACAAATATACGAAACTTTGTCAAATTTAAACATAGGCTCTATATCCACTAATAACCGAGATCCCCATGGTGAGCCTCGAAATTGAATGTGTACAATTGACCAAAAAATTTAACAAAGATTTTAAAAATGCCATAAAATATAGGGTGTTCTATTTGAAATATGAAAGTTGACACCATTTCTGGTGTAACCGGAAGTAAACCAGAAAATATTTTTGTTAAAAAGATCACATCCAACAACATAAGTCTACAAATTTTCAATCCCTGATTTTATTATTTTGATTCTTCATATACTTCTACTGGCAACTCGTCGTGAAAGACCATCTATAGTGTATCGTGTTTACATGTACTCATGGTGCAAATAAATTGGGGGTGGCAATGTAACGGGAAAATCACAAACCACTGCAAATTAGCAGCTTTATTGTTTTTTTAGTTGTTTAGAGGACTGAACAACACTATCATTTCAAGCAATAAAAAGACAGGCGTGTGAACAAGAGCACTGCATGAGTACGTAAAAAGTAATCGTAGAAATATTCGCCGAGTATACGACCGTACGATGCGAGTACCTACTCGGCATCGTTTCGGCAGTGCATCGCCGATTACATTTACTTCGTGATTACGAGTAATATTCGTCATAACTGCATCGTAGCATCGTGCATCGTAGCGAGTATAATCGTGAATACTCGTGGGGGTGTTGCGCATGACGCAATATTACGAATTTCAGGTTAGTGTAATCAGTACGCGAAACTGCATGATATTATTGTGGAAGTAATCATTTATGTGTATTGGAAACATGGAACTCCCGTCACAATTTCGATTTTAGAAACAATTATTCAACAAAAGCAGCGTCAGACTTGTACATACTACATACACAACAAAGAACTTAGCGCGCGTTGAGCGCTTGTCATGTGAACGTACCTAAGCAAAATCTCGCCAATGCCGATGCCAAACGATGCCAAATACAGTTATACTCGCCGATGCCGATTAGAAACGATGCCGAATACTGTCATACTCGCCGATGCCGATGCAAAACGATGCTAGTACTGAAGTGTAGATACGATGCGAGTACACACAAAGTAATCGTGTTACTCGTCTAACGAGTATTTGTAGTCGTAATCACACGATGCTGTACGTACTCGTGCAGTGCTGTAAAACAAACCTATTTTGTTGAAACGGTGAACCCGTAACCAGTCGTAACGCTGATTTTTTTAACATTACTGTAGATGGTGTCGCATGCCAACGTGTCTCACAAACAGAGACAGGCCTTGGCTTGGTAGGGCTTCCAGTCCCGGGATTACGGGATCCCGAAACTTAATGGGTTTTTCCCGGATCCCGGGATTATAGATCTAAATCCCGAGATCCTAAAAATGTTAACTTTCAATTATTTTCTTATTTTTTTAATTAGTTAATTAACGAAATGTTGGCACTGGCCTACAATAAATCAATTAAGCTGCTATTTCTTAAGTGAATATCAGTCTATAACAGCACCCTTTCTGATTAAATTAAGTATCAAGCATAAAATGTTCGTTTACACCAACATGTTAGTATAATAGGAAGAACAGATTTTGCAAGTACTAGATATAATTCGATATGGAGACAAACATGAACCTTTTCAACTTGCTTAAGTCTTTTAAGTTCCTATACCCTCAACAACAAGACAAAAACATAAACGTAAATATAAAGAAATTTGTGGCGGATTTCTTTACCTGGATTCAGTGATGTACTACAGAATATAAAATTAGTAAATAGGTAATAAAATGCAGCGAAACGTGTAAGGATTTTACCATATACTAAAAAATATAATACTTTGGTACGAAGCATCTCGAGTTTGTGATGAGCTGTGACAGGTAACATGGTCACTTCTGACATTTCTTCATTGCACAATTATCGGTTTTTTAGTGGACTTATCAGAAAGGGCACTTAGATTAAAAAATCTATAATGTATGGTTGGGCACTTTGAACTGTATTTGAGAAAACCTAAAAACATGACATATGAATTCTAAAGTTATCAAATTTTATCTTAAATAAGAAAAAAATACGTCAAAATGTTTTATTGGCATCATTATGAAAAATTGCAAATTTGGCTCGATCAAACAATTTCTTTTGCCGTGACTATTCTTGAAACATTTTACAAAAATGCAAAGTTATTATCTAATGGAGTAGGTATATACTTTGTTTATTATTGATGTCAATACGCAAACTTTGACACCGTTTACCTTTTAAACCGTCAATTTTTGTTTTCTACTTGTAAAATTTGAAAACGTTGATCAAGTTTCGGGGTAAAAGATATTATCCAATAAAATATACCTATTTTAGGAGTTTCCTACTGACTGGATTTGTCATCCCAGGCGTTTTCATGCGGCAATTTTCGCTTTTCTCATGAATCCCGGGATTCCGGGATTACAAAGTCTTTGATCCCGAAATCAGTATGTTGTCCGGGATTGAAAGCCCTACTTGGAGGGCATTGGATCACTCGTGTGAAGCCAGCCCTCTCGTTTGTTAATCCAAGCTAGTCTATATGGAGGCTTGTAGGCGACGCGTGGTAGATATGCAAGAAATGCCCATCAGCCACATGATTATACCGCGCGGTTAAGTGTGGAACTGCAATAATAGCCACCCCACATAAACCAGTAATACTAGGGGCAAAAATAATTGTTGTGTCTTCGAAACCCACTACAACAACTCCGATTTTGATGAACTTTTTTATCTTGTTTGTTGTATGTTGTATCACATTGTTTAAAATCATACATTCCGGCTGTAAGACTCAATTATTTAATTGTTTAAATAATGTTAAACAACTTTATACATTGTTTGTCTTGATGATAATATATATGTAACAAAAATTTAATGTTGTTTTAAGAATCTATTATAAGCAGTGGCGTAATTAGCAGGGTGCAAGGGGTGCAGCCCACACGGGCCCATGGCCCATGGCAGGTCCCTTATATATATATTTTTTTATAAACGTCTAAGGCAGGCATGTTAAACTTCGAAAAGACTGCGAGCCCGATAGCAAATTTGAAATATGCCCGCGGAAAGGACATTGTTTTTAGATATTTATTGTTCCGTTTATTCATTTCAATAGCCATCATTATACACCATTTATCTTAACGTTTTCGTGTTTTCTAGTCGGTTTCTAGTTGGTTACTGTACTTATGAACCATTAAAAACTAAATTCAAATTCTAGACACATACATTTAATACAACAGGTAAAAAACGGTGCTCGCTTAAATTATGAAAACATGAATATATGTAATACAAGAATAATAATATAATCACTTTATCATTGTTTTTATATTTAAGAGTACGTATCCCTGCGAAAACTACAAGGCGATTTACAACTGGTATTAAAAATTATTAAAAAACGTTTCCATAGAAAACGTAAACAAAATCATCAAAAAGAGCCATAATTTAAACATTATGGAAAAATTCAAAGGACATTTTTCTTTATAATTTAGTTTATTATGAAAATGTTCATATCCCCTCAAAGAAGTGGATGGACGCCATTTGAAAATATATCTGCTGTTCATCATTAGCGTAAAAAAAAATCAGTCTATTCTAGGGATATGTGGTAATTCCACACACACACAAGCAATAAATGTATGGTGCGTAATACAGTAAACTGAATTTGTCTGTAGATGAATATTGAGTTCGATAAGTCGTTGTCAGGCCATCCATGAGTATCGGTGTTAATGAATTACAGTAATTTGTTAGGTCAATAGTAAAGAAATACAACACGTATCGAAAATACAAAACTCAAACACTTTTCCGTTTCACACAAAAATATCAAAATCTCATTCATAATAATTGTCAGGTTGTCAATGAATTTGTTAATAATCATGTACGAAAAGAAATACAGAATGCTATAAAACTAAATTCTTCGAGATTCAAACAATTTAGTTTTGTTTTAAAAATTAAAAAGTACTGGGGTTACAAGTGTTACTTTTGTTGACGCTATGATTGAAAAGTCTTCGCGGGCCAGATAAAAAGATAGCAGGGTGGAACCAGCCCGCGGGCCGTAGCTGGCGCATGCCTGGTGTAAAACCTACACAAGACTAAATTTTTATCCGAGGTGGGTCCATTACCCGGAATAATTTTTTTGCTTTGAAAGCTTCTAACGCAAACACTGACCCTTTTTTGGAGGGAGGGGGTATTGCTCTGCTTGCACACGGACCCTTACTCCTAGTTACGCCACTGATTCTAAGAATTGCAATTCGAGTACAAAAGCAACAACATAAACTAAAAATTATTTATGGTTTATAAATAATTTAAAAAACTATGTTAAAACCGAATATTATATATAGTTAACTCTGAAGAAGCACATAATTCGCCTAAACGTCAGCAATTACAATGCACGCCAAGCCGGAAACAATTTGTTTTATAGAGAAACGATACGTTCTGCAGTATTTAGTTTATTTTGTTTGTTCTTTAATTGGAAACCATAGCTTGCCATGTTTTACTTAAGGGGCATTTTCTGCATTTTTCGACTATATAATCATGCGAGGTCATCGCAAAGTTGGTCAAGACATTTTTTAATGACCAAGTTGAAAGTTATCATAGATATCCATTTTGGCGGTTTTAGTCTACCCATCTACTGCTCCTATCTACTGCTTATTCATAATTTATGCTCATGAAGCAAACTTTAAATAGAATGGAACTGTTTCCAAGTATTACCCTAGTACTAGTTTGCTAATTGTTTGTTATCAGTTTCGTAGAACCACCAAGCCTGTAGGCTGTTATACTTTAAAGATTGACGCCCACGTCCAACACTCATAACCCTTATGCATGGACCAGAGGCTGTTTCAGAGTAATAATGCATGATTTCGCCATGCTTTTGAAATCCTTTTAAATAATTCACTCATGTTAGCCTTCGGGATAACACTCTAGACTACGAAAGTTTTACCGTGTGTTTTTTATATAGTATCGGCGACTGGAACATACTATGATAGCGTGATTGAAATTACAGCGAGCAAAATGATACAGCGAGCAAGAATGAGAAAGAAGGATACATTTTTTGATCAAAATGTTTGTCACGTATTTCGGTTTCTACAAGAGGTAATGTTATACCAATGCTGGCCACGAAAGCGTTAATCCGTTAATTGTTAATTTACGAAGTTAATCGTTAATTAACGATGTTCAATTTTTCGTTAACGAATTACCTTTGAAGTTATCTTTTAAAACCATTAACGGGCACGTTAACTTCCGCTACAATCGTCATCCGTTAATTCAACGATTCAAGTCCGTTAATCGAAAAATATAGGCACTCTGTGCCAGTTCGGTTTTGTTTATATGTGTGACGTACTGCTTTGTGCGACGCGACATCCGTATATAAACCATGCGCGCGAATTATTTTGTTCTCAGTTAGTTCCCAGTTCCCAGTCGTTCCCGATATTAGGTACTTAAACATATACTTAAACATTAGCTGAATTTAAACTTTTTTCTCGAAATTTGTCAATCCTGTGTAGAATATAAAAACAAAACGATTTGCATATGAGTTTAGTTTGAATTATTGTTGCTAGGTAATTATGTAATCTACTTAGGTAATTTGTAATATACAATTAACAAACAACAATTTGAGACTTTTCATGTTCTGTGATGTCATGATGCGTTGTTGCGTTTTATTCGTTGGTTGCTCGACGTCTCAGCCTTTTTCCTAAAAAAGCCCTAACTTGAGAAAAATCACCGAGCACCTCAATTTTCCTATTTAAACACATTGGAAAATGAAGTATTTTTAGTTTATCATACGCAGTATGATGATGTATTGTAATCATGCCGAAAAAGAAAATTGAGATTTTAGCGGAAATAGGTCTTTATGGGTCCCCAAAACATTTTTGGCCAACGTACAAAAAAATTTCTTTGTGTGTGTATGTCTGTGTGTGTGTAAACGATTTTTGTGGCAACGATTCTGGAAATACTGCTAAAGGTATCGGGACGAAAGTTCATATTTAGAAGGTTTTTGACCAAACTTAGAGCTGAAAAGCTTTTGGTTCAAAAGGTTCCAAAGGAACTGGTAGTTTATTCTAATCCTTTTTCAAGGATTTTGAAAATGAGCCGCCGTTTCTGTAATTTGGACAGAATAGTTAAATAATAAATTAAAGTACAGGATATTTTGAATAATTTATGCCTATGACATTTTTTGGTAAAATTAATAGTTTAGCTTCAAGAGCAAATTCTATTTGATATGAAATTACACAGTAGCCAGGATTTGACAAATATTTGTTTGTGCTGTCACACTAGAAAACAGCTGATTTCATTAGAGGTTGGAGAGCCGCTATGGAACGTTGCCGCTCTAGCGCGGCAAAGTACAAAATACAAATTTAAAAAATGATCACCAATTTGATTGATTGTTGATAAGAAATATCAACCCGTTGTTATATCTAATTCTAAAAATGATAAATTGAGAAAATTGTAAATAAACTATAGCGATGAGTGTAGTTTTATTTTAGTATGTTGGTACGGATGTGACATCTACAGTGTCAAAAAATCAAATATAAATCTGTCAGAATTTGAATTCGCTTTTTAAACTTAACGTTTCGTAGCATTGGTGTCAACCTAACATTTCCTATACAGAAATATAACAATTTTTTAATTATTTTTTTCAATACATATTCCTCAAAATGCAACACAAAATCGTTGATGTCACTCCTGCCGAAAACTACATAGCGCGTCTCGCTCACATGCGACGGCGACGCTCCGCCTTCGGTGACGCGCCGCGCCGCACCGCACGTCCTTTTGGCACTTGTGACATAAATAACTATTATTCTAATGACAGTAGGTAGTGTCAAATTCTGATGCTTTGACAATACCTACTGTCAATAGTATCAAAATATCTGTCAAATCCTGGCTAGATAGTTTAATTTTAATGCAGACACGATTTATCTCAATCAAATAGATTCTCATGCAGCTAAACTATTAATTTAATAAAGTCATGTGCCTGGCCACATCATATTTTTTCTTTTTTTATTGCGTCTCGGATTTGGAACAAAAGTTGCGGGTGAGAAGACCACAAGAAATAAATACACAACCACTACTAAGTATTTGTTTGACTACGACACCCACCCCCTGCCCAGGAGATACTTAACTATGAGGCAAATATTTTCTCAAATTTACAATGTTACGTATTTTTGTATTATTTTAGCTGAAATTATTATTATTGAACTATTGGCCAGTTTTTTTTTTCATTTATATATATACAGGGTCCTGCAACTCAGCTCCCGTCTTCTGTACCTCAGTTTGACATTTTGCAGGCTTACTCTGTACTTCAAGGTACATTTCAAGAAATTATTTTTGATTATTTAGGTTGTCCCAAAAATGTGCAACGCCATGGCAATATATTTTTTTAAATTGCATGTTATACATTTTTTATACATTTGGAAGCCATTTATGGTTGCATACATACCACCAAACTTTTATTGAAATCGGCTAAATGACTAAAAACCTAAAAAAACTTAAAAATAAAAACAAACAAAAAAATTGATTTTGCATCGTTGGCTTTAAAAATCAATAAAAACTACAAATTGCACCTCGTTAATAAAATTTTGCGACTTGCTTATTAAGTTAGACCTGGTAGTCTCGTTAACCAAGTGTCATTGATCCAAATTATACAAGGTGAGCAAAATCTAGTGTCAAACTTGCCAAACTTCAAAGCATGTTATTGTTCTTATTTTAAATTGGAACCCATAAATTTTGTTAGGTGAATCGATGCAGAATTAAAAAATAAACATCGTTTCTAAATACAACCCCATCACAGTTCCCAATATTTTAAAAGTTATTCGCCAAAAACTGATTTTCAACGTTTCCAACGGCAATTCCAACGGTAATAAATATCGTACGTGACGTTGAAAAACAGATTATTTCATAAAATATAACGCTGAGGGGTATTTTAGATTTGAGTGTACTTAATTAAGTAGTTGTTCAATTGCCAAATTTACTGCAAAATTTACCTATAGCGGTAAGGGCGGAAATGTGGCTGCAACATTATGGAGCTCCAGCACATTACTCGTTACGCCACGTACGATATTTATTACCGTTGGAATTGCCGTCGGAAATGTTGAAAAATTAGTTTTTGGCGAATAACATTTAAAATATTGGGTTGTGAGTTGTATTGGGAGCTGAGTTGCAGGACCCTGTATACAGGGTCCTGCAACTAAGCTCCCGTCTTCTGTAGCTCACTTACTCATTAAGCTAAGAGTTTGACATTTTGCAAGCTTACCCTGTACTTCAAGGTACAATTCAAGAAATAATTTTTTATTATACAGGGTGTTCCAAAAATGTGCAACGCCATGGTAATATATTTTTTTAAATTGCATGCTATACATTTTTCTACACATTTGGAAGCCTTTTATGGTTGCCTACATATCACCAAAATTTTATTGACATCGGTTGAGTGACCGCAGCGGAAAAAAATAAAAACCAAAAAAAATTGATTTTGCATCGTAGGCTTTAAAAATCAATAAAAACCACAAAATGCACCTTGGTAATAAAATTTTGCGACGTGCTTATTAAGTTAGATGTAATAGTCTCGTTAACCAAGTGACATTGATCCAAATTATACAGGGTGACCAAAATCGAGTGTCAAGCTTGTCAAACTTCAAAGCGTGTTATTGTTCTTATTTTAAATTGGAACCCATAATTTTTTTATGTGAAATGATGCAGAATTAAAATATAAACATTGTTTTTAAATACAACCCCATAACAATTCCCAATATTTTAAAACTTATTCGCCAAAAACTCATTTTTCAACGTTTCCAACGGCAATTTTAGATAATAAATATCGTACGTGGCTTTGAAAAACAATTTATTTCACAAAAAATAATTATTCAAATGCAAAATTTACTGCATAATTTACCTATAGCGGTAAGGACGGAAATGTGGCTATAGGTAAATTTTGCAGTAAATTTAGCAATTGAATAACTACTTAATTAAGTACAGTAAAATCTAAAATACCTTTCTGCGTTATATTTTATGTAATAGATTGTTTTTCAACGCCACGTACGATATTTATTACCTAAAATTGCCGTTGGAAACGTTGAAAAATGAGTTTTTGGCGAATAAGTTTGAAAATATTGGGAATTCTGATGGGGTTGTATTCAGAAACAATATTTGTTCTTTAATTCCGCATCGTTTCACCTAAAAAAAATTATGGGTTCCAATTTAAAATAAGAACAATAGCGCACTTTGAAGTTTGACAAGTTTGACACTCGATTTTGGTCACCCTGTATAATTTGGATCAATGTCACTTGGTTAACGAGACTATTACATCTAACTTAATAAGCACGTCGCAAAATTTTATTAACGAGGTGCATTTTGTGGTTTTTATTGATTTTTAAAGCCTACGATGCAAAATCAATTTTTTTTTGTTTTTATTTTTTTCCGCTGTGGTCACTCAACCAATTTCAATAAAATTTTGGTGATATGTAGGCAACCATAAAAGGCTTCCAAATGTGTAAAAAAATGTATAGCATGCTATTTAAAAAACATATTACCATGGCGTTGCACATTTTTGGAACATCCTGTATAATAAAAAATAATTTCTTGAATTGTACCTTGAAGTACAGGGTAAGCCTGCAAAATGTCAAACTCTTAGCTTAATGAGTAAGAGAGCTACAGAAGACGGGAGCTTAGTTGCAGGACCCTGTATATAACAATATTAGTAACTTAAATTTAAATATATGCAACAAAAAATTACAATATTAGGGAAAATAAAATTTAAAACACTTATCACAACAAAACTCTTATATTAACAAAATATTATTTTTAAAGACGGTTTGGACTTTTATACATTCAAAATACATAGAACATACAACTGCCACAACTTAAAGCATTCTTTCCAAAACTAAAACAACAATAGGTTTCGACTAAAATCTGTTACCAAACATCGAGTGTGATACATCATTACATAACGAGATAATCTACATTCGATATTGTAAAACTTTCCCGCAATCTGAAAAGTACAGTTACAATTATTTGGTTACAAAATTCTGGCTCCATTGTTTTTGAGTAAATAAATTAAAATAAAATGTTTGTTTTTGAAGATATTTTTTAAAAGTACACGCGTAACATAAACATGAAAACTTGACGTTGTGTGAACGTCAGCAGTGTTGCCACCAGTAGCGGAATTCCGCTACCGGTAGCGGATTTTTTGTAAAGTAGCGGGGTAGCGGCGTTTGCTCATTGGTAGCGGATTTTTTTACATTGAGTAATCTCTATGCAGAATAGCAAACAACGGCCCTCCATCACCCCTGGGACATCAAAAATCGCCCGAAATTATGTTTTTTCTCTCTCTCCAAATAGTATGCCGAATATTTGTTTTGAATTTTGTTCCTACCCCCCCCCCCCCCCCCCCCCCGTCGACGAAACTCAACGCTTTGGTAGCGGCCGGTAGCGGAATTTCTCGTGAACGGTAGCGGCCAGGTAAGGATTGTTGGTGGCAACACTGTGAACGTGTCATGAGCGTCCGGGCCAATGAAAGCTAATGCAGACGTAACCTCAATATTCTATCGACAAATGGTTACGTCTATGAACTATGAAGACAGTAGCTCAAATGATTCTTGACTGGTGACTGGCGAATAGGTCCTGACGGCTGAAAAATTATTACACGGATGCCACCTTTTCCCATGAGTATCTATCTACATGTATATAATTGACGTTTATATACTTACATTAACTTTCTTGAAAATATAGCCTGAAACAGACACAATTTAGCGATTGATTATCCGTTGAAGAAATCACACATCATTGATTTTTTTACCGGCGCACATATCAAAGTGAATGAAAATAAAGAACTAGACCAAATGACGTGTAATGTGAACGAGTGAACACAAACACAGTCCGGTAACGATATGTATAATTTGTTTGATAAGCTCGCTGTTATCAGAGTTGGCATGGCTTTCGACCGGCTTGTCAAATTCGGTTTTATTGCGGTTTGCTATATCCGAAACAATTTCTATCGGCGTTTATTACTCTCTCCCCGAGTACTACTCCTCTGATTGCGCTGTTTGATTTCGTATGATGTCTATTGTTATTGCTATTAGAGCCATTTATCGATTTTTAGATAGTGTGAAGGGTTGCCTGATAATTTTGGTGTAAATGCGATAAACATGACGCAACAAGCTTTCCCATCTTTATTTATAGTTTATGAACAGTTTATAATTATTGAAAGAATTATTATTATAATTATAATTATTATATAACAGTTAAGAATGCCATGATTATAATAACCTCGATAATATACAATATTTTATAGTAGTATTTATAAATAATTTAATTTATATGATATAAAATGAAATGTTTCGATAGCAAATATTTTTTGATTTTTCTGTGTATCGTAACCTACTCATTGTAGGACTCCCAAAACTCTTTATATAGATACTGTTGCGTCTATCCGGAGACATACTGTATATAAATTCAATAAACAATGCAAAAGTTTTATTAAAAATAAGTTAACATTAATCTTTGATTTTTATAGAAGTGATACATTCGTCCATTTATACAAAAATGGAAAATCCCTCGACATGTGAAAACCATTCTCGAGTAGCCTTTTCTATTGCGAAAAAGTATTCTTTGCATCCACCACTGCAACCATGTAACCAGTAAAGATGAATAACTTCTGATATAGGCATCGTACGAAAAATTGTTTCAGATTTGAATTCTTTAGCGTAAAATCATTATTTGCAATACAGTTCGGTATTACCATTGAATAATAGTTTATAATAATTTTATATTTTCGTGATCATGATTCATGGTTTTCGGACATCGTTTCGGCAGACTCGCACCTGCCTTTTTCAAACATACAAAACTAGTTGAAAAACTTTGAAGTGTCAAACAAACTCGTGTCAAATAATGGTTGCATTCAGGTAAGCCCAGCGGAACTCAGCCGCTGTGGCTCAGCGCTTGTCATTTCTCTCAGCGTACTTTTTCTACGCTGGATAGCCGCTTTTTACCGCTGAGTTATTGGTTAGGTTATGTTTGACGTTTGTTTATCAAGTCCACATCAAGTCATCGTAAAGTCATAACGAAAAGGCGCAAGACGTCGACCATTCGTCGACTATAAATCATAGTCATAGCACAGTATGGTAGTGTATGGTAGTCTGTGATAAAGCATTACGAACATAGAGACGTTACATTTAAAGTAAACGAAACAGTAGAGGGTAATAAAATGACACGTAGAAAGTGAATTTAAATATTTTCAAAATTAAAGATCCAACCAAATATATGTATTTCTTTTATAAATTGATAGACGTCATGCCAAAATTGAAGAAAGACTGACCAAAACTCAGCACAGCAGGCTGGTTACCGCCTCCTACTTCTGGATGACGGTTGCC
This sequence comes from Melinopterus prodromus, assembly GCA_964023965.1. Classification (NCBI taxonomy): domain Eukaryota; kingdom Metazoa; phylum Arthropoda; class Insecta; order Coleoptera; family Scarabaeidae; genus Melinopterus; species Melinopterus prodromus. Next base: position 45,222,210 of record OZ030392.1, read on the forward strand.
ATAGTCGCGGTGACTTTTGATGTAGTTCCCTATTTACTAAAGTAGCAGTTCAAAAAACACTTAACATAATTAAGCAGCGTCATCAACCTTGTGAGAGGACTATGCAACTGACAAATCGTTTAAAACCCCGGCCACACGACAGCGACTTGCCTGCACGGTATAGTTTGTGCAAGTAAGACGGTACACCATGGCGTGGCTTCACGGCAGCGACTTGCCTGCACGATTAGTTTGCACGGTACTAGGAAGCGTGGCTTGACGGCACAGGTAAGTACGCGCAAACCGTCAAATACAAATCGCCGACCGGTGATTGCTGTTGAAAATGAGGCCAAACGAACACTTATTTTTGCTAGAAGAATTGTTTACTGACTAAAAAACGACGATTTAAACAATCCCGAGCTAAGTGGTCGAAGAAATGGCTAATGAAAAGGAACATCCATTCGCATATAAATTTGCTTAATGATTTGAGGGAGTGGTCAAAAAATGGCTACGAAGAAGAAACATTCATTCCCCATATAAATATGGTCAGTGATTTAAGGGAAAGCCGGAATGGCTGGCGAAATTAAACATTATTTTTCCTGTGTGTGCACATGCCGATTAAATAGATAATAAATTACTTGTCTTGAATACGTACGTACGTCCGACATTTTATATACGGTCAGACGGTCTTCCGTCTTCCCAATTAGCTCTATCAGTACATTCAAATAAGGAAAAAGAAGGGAAATAAATTCAATACAGTTCCGAGACGGATAGTGTTAAGTATATTTATTTTTAATTCCGCCAATGAGTATAGTTTTGTAGTAAACATTCAACCAAACCATCAGTGCAACAGTTTTTGAGAACTCATAAATTTATTCCCGCGATTTTTTTGGTAAATTAGCACAAAAAGTTCCCATAGTGCGCTAGTAGTTTGAAAATTAGGTACTGTATACAAGAAAAAGTAAATGACATTTTTAAATTTTATAAATATTACTTTTATTCAGGGTTAAAATTTCAATTACGTGACCGTTTTGCAATAAAATGCGAAAAACTGCTAACCTGGCCGCAACGGTTTCCGTATCGGGTCCTAAAAAAGCAACCGTATTAGATTTATATCCCTTCATTGGCAACTTTTTGTCTAATTTGAATGTACTATATTTACCAGACAACCAGCCAGACGTAGAACCTGAGCCTGTACGCTCAGAAATCATATTCCAATGCCTGTACGCCGTACGTACCCCGTCTTAACAGCACTGATGGTTTGGTTGAATGTTTACTACAAAACTATACTCATTGGCGGAATTAAAAATAAATATACTTAACACTATCCGTCTCGGAACTGTATTGAATTTATTTCCCTTCTTTTTCCTTATTTGAATGTACTGATAGAGCTAATTGGGAAGACGGAAGACCGTCTGACCGTATATAAAATGTCGGGACGTACGTACGTATTCAAGACAAGTAATTTATTATCTATTTAATCGGCATGTACACACACAGGAAAAAATATGTTTAATTTCGCCAGCCATTCCGGCTTTCCCTTAAATCACTGACCATATTTATATGGGGAATGAATGTTTCTTCTTCGTAGCCATTTTTTGACCACTCCCTCAAATCATTAAGCAAATTTATATGCGAATGGATGTTCCTTTTCATTAGCCATTTCTTCCACCACTTAGCTCGGGATTGCTTAAATTGTCGCTTTTTAATCAGTAAACAATCGAATAATTCTTCTAGAAAAAATAAATGTTCGTCTGGCCACATATTCAACCGCAATCATCGGTCGACGATTTGTATTTGACGGTTTGCGCGTACTTACCTGTGCCGTCAAGCCACGCTTCCTAGTACCGTGCAAACTAATCGTGCAGGCAAGTCGCTGCCGTGAAGCCACGCCATGGTGTACCGTCTTACTTGCACAAACTATACCGTGCAGGCAAGTCGCTGTCGTGTGGCCGGGGTTTAACGAATACGTACCTTCCTTTTGAAGGCAACAAATACAGGCAGGTTGAGTGCGCTCCCATTGGATCAACCGTATCACCTGTCATTGCTAACTTATGTATGCAGTATTTTGAGGACTGAAGTAGCCCATAATAAAACCTACGTTATGGCTGTGTACGTTGATCATCTTTTTGCAATTTGGTCTCATGGAAAAGACAATCTAGACGTTTTTTGAGTATTCTCAATGGACGCCACAGGCAGATACAGTTCACCATGGAGCTTGAACGTGAAGGAAAACTACCGTTCCTGAATGGACCTGTTATGAAGATATCTAATGGAACGTTTGGACATACGGGCACAGAAAACCTACAGACCCTAATAGATACCGTTATGCTATAATCTCATCACCATCCACAATAATTTAACGCGGTATTGCGTACGCTTGCCATTAGGTGTAGGTACATGGTTGACTGAAGCTGACCACGCCTCAAAGGAGTGACATACACTGGTTCGTGTTCTGAAGAGCAATACATATATCGACACTTCCATTAAAAAAGCCTTAAGATTTCAGCAATACATAGACCATCTGTGATAGGATCATGTAACACCAAGAGTATGCTTACCTTATATCAAAGGTACTACTGACAGGAGCGCGAGAGAGGCATGACATCAGCACGATATTCGCAACAGCGACTTGTGTAAGTTCATTTCTACCCCGTCCTAAGGACATTATCAACTTGGATAGACAGACTGCAATAAATCTTAGGTATGTTGGCCAGACTAACCGACGTGTAAGTGCGCGAATAGAAGAATACAAATTGGCAGTGAAGCAGAAATTAGCAACAAATTCTTTGGCGGCTCATAGAGTTGAAACCGGTCATAAAACTATTTTGATAGTACAAAGGTATTAGTAAAAGATACGTTTGGTACGTGAAGCAGTAGCGATTCCGAAAAGATCAACTGCTTAAATAAGCGGGTTGATGCCCTTAATTTGTCGGGTATTTTGTACCCACTACTGGAGGAAGTAGAAATTTTGACAGACAGTGGCAGGGCAACATCAACAGCTACAGTGAGTGCCTGAGTGGACCCATTGGGACCCATGACACGCAGTCGCTATGACAACCGTCATCGAGAAGTAGGAGGCGCATATTTGACACGAGATTGTTTGACACTATAAACTTTTTCAATTACTTTTGTACACAGACTAGTTTTGTATGTTTGAAAAAGGCAGGTGTGAGTCTGCCGAAACGTCACAAATAAAATATCTTTTTACACGGGATGTCCGAAAACATTGTACTTTTCTTACTAGTTCTTAGTGATTTTGGTGGACCTTTTAACAGTCGTAATGGTAATGGAAACATTTTATAGCCTTACGTAAGAAATCTCTGTGGGGACCATAGATACTCAGAATAGAATAATAAATGCGTATGGATAGAGTTAGTTACCCAGAATAGAATACGTAAGGTTTTCGAAAAAGAGATGAGAATGTCAAAAAGCTGAACCAAATGTCCTAGAAACCTCAAAGAGTCCCATAGTAAACCTTACACTTTGTCGTTTTACCTTTACGTGAAATCGTGAAAGCATGTCCATGAATAATTTTGAATCATTTACAGCGATTCTTTAAGTAGGGCGATTTAATAAAAAGAAACAACGAAAACGTGACATGATATGACACTTAAGCCTGGATTCATATTCAGTGCAAAGAAATCGACCAAAAACGCATTTCAAATCGCTTTGCATTCGAAAACAAAGGTTTACCTGCTTCTTTACAAAAAATGTTCTGATATAAGGTTATAAAATTTGACATACTACCATGAAAAACATTAAGAGATCTATCATAATCCACAAGAAAAATATGGGAGAGCATTAAAAAATGTCCGTATCGATAGTAGCTTCTTCCAACCAAGAAATTGAAAAGCCTCTCACCTGTTCCATGAACTGTCACCAATCTTTGCCACAAATTGTAGAAAATCAATGACTCTTTTCTCATAACAGCGTCTTCAGGGTTTTTATTAATAGCTTCAATGTCAAAATATAAAAAAATCATATAAGATCATTCTTATTCCCTTTTCATCATTGATTGGGTCTTTGAGCCATATCTCAAACGAACTTTTACTATACCCCTCGACAAAATAAATGAAAAAAATCAGGAGCAAAACTTAGAGCAAGATATTATTCATCGAATCGATAGACTACTATTACTACTGAACTCGACAAAACTCAAACTATGGGCTAAACATCTTTTTTAAGTTATAGTTCCTTACTTAAGAAGTTTTACATTATGTGATTTTCATGTATATTATTTGGAATATCAGGTAGTACAAAAAAAATAAAGTAGGTACATACCTGTAGGTAAATTATATCCCTTAATATGTGTCACCACAAACTGTTTTCTAAGAGCCTACCAATATACTGAAACACAGACTACTTGAAACGGTAGTATGAAAAGGTAGACAAATTTAAGTACATCGGAGTAGCAATTTCAAAGGATATAGAAGAGGAAAACAAGGATAAAATAATCTCGGTTAATTAAAAAACGCTGATGTTTGGTAAGCTAAATCTACGGTGTACGCACAGTGAACAAAAATAATTCGCCTTTTACAACTTACGTCAATACGAAAACAGCGGCAACGGTGGGCGGCGTCGGCTGGCGTTTCTCCGCACAATGAAAAAGAATGCCCGCCGCTCCTGCGACGCGGACGTACGAAACGGTTGTTATGTTGTTTCAATGTACCAGTCCTGATTATTGAATGATACGAATGTCCGCAAATAGATAATATTACAATTCTTGAATATCTATTTTACAAGTGTGTAAGTTATTTTCTTCAAAAGTGGCAATGCTAACTAGTAAATTGCTACTAAACATTCTCCACCTGCAATGGTTTATGGACGGCCGAAATATTTTGTTGTGTTTAGTTTCATTGCTATACTCTGTTTAAGTTGTGTTTTGTTTGGTGATTTTATTAGCTCTATTCATTGACTTTCGAGTGCAGAAGTAAGCTTTCAAAATATTATTGTAGATACAATAAGAATGAAGCTCTTACCTACGAGCGTATGCGTAAACGTCCCTTACGTCACGGACTACCAAACGTGTGCTTTTGTGTTTTTTACGCACGACATAGTGTCATAATGACAGATGTCGCGCAAATATTTTGATTAATTACTTGTCATTTTTGATACAATTTATATCTATTGAAATTTTCGGTCGTAGGTGGAATACTCGAGTTGTAACATTTATTACATGCTCGTTAACATTTATGTTGAATTCGTATTGGAATTTTCTGTCGACACTTCAGACAATGTTCTCCGTAGTTGCAATAGATGTCGCGCGAATACCGTCAAATATAGTGTCCCTGTATTTATAGAGTACCGCAATTGATTATGCCACTACTTGGACTGAAAATGGCTGCTAAGTATTGACAGCTGGCCTGATTGGAAAGTCAACATAACGTTACTGTAACCTTTCGCCCATAAGAAATGGAGCCAAAATGGCGACTATTGCGGTACTCTCTAAATACAGGGACACTAGTCAAATATCGTCAACCGTCGAATATCCTTGCCGTTATTTATTTGACATTTTTGATACAATTTATTTTATGTCCTACATGATCATTAAGTGACATTTTCCATCTTAGATACCTGGGCAAAAACTGCTTCTTAACGCCCGCGAGGGCGTTAAGAAGAATTAACGCCCGCGTTAAGAGGGCGTTAATGTCAATTATTGGCGATTAAGGTTATAAGTTTGACAATTTATTGTCTGTACTGTCACTCGGCAATGTCAATTATTGGCGAATAAGGTTATAAGTTTGACAATTAATTGTCTGTATTGTCACAACTCCGAATTGTTTGTATTGTTATTCAACTCCTTAGATACGCATGTCACTTGTCAAAATATTTATTAATATTATTCAAACGGAGGAACAAAACCATTGTAGGACATAATATTTGTATGCACCTCGGGCATTACTTGATGTTTATACCTCGGGGCATAAACATCCGTGTAATGCCCTTGGTACATAAATAACTAGAAATTGTCGGTCGTAGGTAAAATTATGTACAATACTCGAGCTGTACACGCAGGGCCGGCGGGGGCGTGTTCGAAGTATGCGCTGCACACAGGCGCCGTAATAAAAAGGCGCCTAGGCTCGAATTTTCAATGCCAGTTTAAATCGTGAATTGAGTTCAATTATACAAAGTCCTGGCAAACTGGCATTAAAAGCCCCACCCTAAAAGATTTTAAAAATGTAAAAACTGTGAGATATGCAGACATGCATTAACTTTAGCCAGACATGCATTAACTTTACCAGTTTTAAATTTTGGATTTGCAGTACTAAATAATACGTGCTAAACTAAATAGATTTAAAAGTATCTACATTACCAGGAAAATGGAATAGTTTCGCAATTACATATTTCCGTTTAAAGGCGAAATCACCGTCAGTGAAAATCCATTACTTGAATAATTTGCAAAAACTAAAGCTGGGAGAGTTCCTTTCAAATAAATATATAGTTTGTCTCCTCGGATTGAGGTACAAAGAGGGAACACAAGTTTATAATGATGTTTTAAAAATTTCAAACCCCCAACCGTATAAAGTTTGCAATTTAATGAAGTTAAAAATAATTCGAGTTTTTATGAAAATTTTTAGCTGGCTGCATTATAGTTCATGTGCAATAGTTAGAGTAGCTAGAGACACACTACGTGTGTCATTAATAACACGTAAGTGTCATTTGGACGGTGTGCCCGGTGTCAACGGAGTACAATATCCGAACGCAGCTTTAGCCGCCAACACGCCTATGTATTTCTTTCATTTATAAAAAAAAGCTTCTTGTCGTCAGCAACGTTTTATGCGTTCGTCTATCCACAACCTTATGGTGCGATTTTTTTGCAAGTTTGCAGCTCTTCTAATAGAAATACCCTAATATGTTTAAATAATTTTAAATAGTTTCATAACAAATTGTACAAAAATTGGACAATAAAATTGTCTATAATTTATGTCTCTGGAATTGTTTGGCAAAATTAATACTTTAGCTGCATGAGCAAATTCTATTTGATCGAGATCGGTCGTGTCTGCATTAATATAAAACTAGTTAACCAGGATTTGACAGATATTTTCATTCTAATGACAGTAAGTAGTATCAAACGCTGATGTTTTGACAATACCTACTGTCAATAGAATCCAAAATATCTGCCAAATCCTGGCTAACTAGTTTTATTTTAATGCAGACACGACCGATCTCGATCAAATAGAATCTCATGCAGCTAAACTATTAATTTTAATATAGTATGATAAAGTCATGGGCCTGGCCACATCACATTTTTTTGCCGTGCGTGACGTACTCAGAATTCAAGCTGTACTGATTCTAGTGCTGAATTTGACAATTAACTGTTGTTTTCATTGTGTAAAAATTGTCACTAACTCTTATTCTGACCACAATTTGTTTTGCAAGCATTGCCATGTGTGTCTGCATAGTTTTAAATTAACTGTCACATTAGAGAAACGCTATGTATGAGTAATACCTGCTGATTGTTGTGCATTCTCAGTGTTCGGGTTTGATACGCATTTGCGGCGGTAAAAATGTAACCAGCCGGGTTACGGATTAATGTAAAGTATGGGGAATTAGACGCTTGATATGGATTAGTAATAATTATTTCATAGACTTTTAAAATTAATAATTGTTCAAACGGGCGCAGCTGCATTTAACGCGGGTTATCAGCGGATGTTTAACAACGGCTTGAAAATTCGCGTTTAGTTTATTTTCTGTTGGAACTTCTCTGTAGGGGCCTTTGTTAAGCGGATCAAGAACTTTGAAAGTAGAGCTAGATTACATCAACTGTTTACGTTCAAAGAACTAGCTGTGAAAGCCTTTGTTCTCTGGCCTGTGGGAAATGTTAGTTGCTGATATAGTCAAATTCCTGTTGACAACGCCAGATCCTGGCCAGATCGTTGATTGGTGGAAACGCGGTAATGGCCGATGTAAAATAGACGTGGGTTGAAAAATAGCAGAACGGTTATTGGTAGGTTATTCTTAATAGTGGGTTTTGTGGGCTGGCTTGGAAAATGTTTAGCGGTGGGGAAGCACCCGAAGAAGGGCAGGGGACACCGAAAGTTGGGTATTCAATTCAGGTTGGGGTTTCAGATCCGACAAAGATTATTAGCTTGACCTTTTGATTCTCTCTTTTGGCAACATTGAGTTTTAATTGTTGGGAGATAAGTTCGAGTAGTGTCCTTTGTCAGTGGGGCCGCGGGCCCATAGTCGGGTTTTGTAGTTTGGTCAGGGTTCAAATTTTGGTTGTGGAATCTTTGGCGTGAATATTGTTTCGTTCGTTTGTTGTGTTGAAACCTGTGCCTGAGAATTATTGGATTAGCGGTCCTGAACACCTGGTAGGAAGATAAAACTGCTTTGTTTTATTTGTTCTTTTTGTGTGTACAGAAAATTGTCCAACTGTTCGTGTAAGTTGTTTGATAAAAATGTCCGTTTATGTTCATTGAGAGAAAAATGCTGCTGCCCGTTCAAAGTATAGGTTTTTTTTTATAAAGTAAAGTTACATTGCCACATTGCGATAATTGTTCTGAGTAATTTGAATCTGTTTGCAATTTGCGGTTCTTTTGGAGGTATGATTTGGTTTGGATTTTGGTTGAGAATTATATTTCTCTTTAATATAGGTATTGAGTTGATTAGAGACGTCATAATTTATAATTATTTGTTTTTACTTTATCATACGCAGTATGATGAAGTATTATAATCGTGCCGAAAAAAAAATTTGAGATTTTAGTGGAAATAGGTCTTTATGGGTCCCCTGAACATTTTTGACCAAGGCACAAAAAAAATGTCTGTGTGCGTGTATGTGTGTACTGTGTATATGTGTATGTGTGTGTGTAAACGATTTTTGTGGCGACGATTCTGGAGAAACTACTAAAGGTATCGGGATGAAAGTTCATATTTAGAAGTTTGATGGCCAAACTTAGAGCTGAAAAGCTTTTGGTTCAAAAGGGTCCAAACGAACTGGTAGTTTATTCTAAGCCTTTTTCAGGCATTTTGCAAATGAGCATTTTGCAAATATCGTCAAAATAGATAAATAATAAATTAAAGTAGAGGAAATTTGGAATAATTTATGCCTATGATATTTTTTGGTAAAATTAATACTTTAGCTTCAAGAGCAAATTCTACTTGATCGAGATCGGTCGCATCTGCATTGATATGAAACTAGTAGCCTGGATTTGACAAATATTTTTTGTGCTGTCACCACAGAAATGTCTATGGATGTCACACTCGAAAACAGCTGATTTCATCAGAGGTTGGAGAACCGCTATGGAACGTTGCCGCTCTAGTGCGGCAAAGTACAAAACACAAAATTCAAAAAAAAATAAGAGTACCAATTTGATTGTTTGTTGATAAGAAATATCAACCCGTTGTTATATCTAATTGTAAAAACGATAAATTGAGAAAATTGTAAATAAAGTATAGCGATGAGTGTAGTTATATTTTAGTATGTTGGTACGGATGTGACATCTAGTGTCATGAACGAATATAAATTTGTCAGAATTTGAATTAGCTTTTCAAACGTGACGTTTCGTAGAACTGGTATTCAACACTTCCTATACAGAAATATAACCATTTTTGATTTTTTTAAATACGTATTTCTCAAAAAGCAGCACAAAGAACGTTGATGTCACTCCTGCCGAAAACTACATAGCGCTAGTCGCTCACATGCGACGGCGACGCTCTGCCATCGGTGACGTCTTATTATTATTCTGATGACAGTAGGTAGTGGCAAATGCTGATGCTTTGACAATACCTACTATTGATACTATTGACTACCAAAATATCTGGCAAATCCTGGCTAACTAGTTTATTTTTAATGCAGGCAGGATTTATCTGAATCAAATAGATTCTGATGCAGCTAAACTATTAATTTTATATTTTGTATGATAAAGTCATGTGCCTGGCCACATCAGATTTTTTACTTTATCATACGCAGTATGGTAAAGTATTGTAATCGGCCGAAAAAAAAAATTGGATTTTAGCGAAAATAGGTCTTTTTGGGTCCCCTGAACATTTTTGACCAAGGTACAAAAAAATGTCTGTGTGTGTGTGTGTGTGTGTGTACCCGATTTTTGTGACGACAGTGTCATGAACGAATATAAATCTGTCAGAATTCGAATTAGCTTTTTAAACTTGACATTTCGTAGAAGTGGTATCAACCTAACATTTCCTATACAGAAACATTCTTTCTTTCAAGTTTAGCCGCCATACAATAAGCCTTTTTACACACTTTTTACTTACCTTCATTTCACTTCACACACAAGCTACCAATAAATAAAACAGCTTTTTACAAAATTTAATTTTATTCATCTTACAAAGAAAAACACTCACATCCACTTGCTGACTTGATTCCAGGGAATAGAAATAAAATCGTTATTGATACTAGTAATAACGATCTACATGTCCGTTCCATCATCTTAATAAAAATAGTAGGCTAAATAGTCATAATTACTGTGATACTGTTATATGTGCTATCCGAGTTTATTTACACTAGGGCACTGCAAAATCTACATTACTCATTCAAACCTGATTAACGGCTACGAAATATTTAAATACGTTTACAATAGATTGGCACAATTTATCATATCTCTCCTCCTACATCAACTTCACAAACGAAAACGAACAAACAAAGATTCACCGATGCTTTACTCCCTCCCAGGACAAAGCAGGTGCTCTAAAAAGGAAAACAGCTAAACAATAAAATAAAAACATTTAACAAAATTATATAGAGTATTATGAATATAAACAAAGGACGATTTATACAAAATAATATATACACGGTCTTATTTATCAGTTTTGTCTTCTCCATGGTATAGGCTTCTGATTTTCTGACTTTCTTAGGACATCAGCATACGTTCTATCCAACTTCTTTAACCTGTGCAGTTCTTGTGATGCAGGGCTGGGCTTGAATTCGAATGCGTGCTCATACTTGTAGCCTCTGTCTTGGCTAGGTGTTGGAGATGGAACATTTCTATTGTAAAATATAGCTGTATTTCCTTTCCATATATCAGCAACGGTTTTATTATCCTTCCTTCTTCTTCCTGAACCGTGCTTGTTAGAATAAGTCACTTTGGGAGATCCTACAATGTGAGTAATAGGCGAATCGGATCTTTCAGCGTATGCCTTCTTCCTTCTTGATGACGAACGCTTCCTAACGTTCACTTGAACAGAGATTGAGTCTAAGGGTTGTTTTACTAAGGGTGTTAGTACTCGCTCTTGTGGTTGTCCTGGATTGGTCTCTTCTTGTGGCGGATTTTCAGTGATGGTCACTTCTTGCTGACTTGAAGATTGGGACATTGTCGACGAGAGAACACTCTGGGTATCATCGGTATAGTTATCAGGAAAATCTGGAAGCTGTTCGACAGACGGAGTTACTGGCGGGACTTTGGGAGCCTCTTCGTCGTCTAATACCGGAGGAGTTTCGTCTTCTGGTTTATTCTGTGATGCCTTATTTAGCACTTCAAAGATCTCCTTGAAGAGTTCCCTGTACTCAGGCCTGTTCCGGAATCGGCTCTCGATAGGAGATACAGCATCGTCGTAGATTCTTATGCAGTCGTTGCCATCGCCAATAGTGCAAAGGAAGGAACCTGGGATAAGCCTCATTTCGTCAGTCTGAGTTGACTTACTGCAAGTTTCATCACAGAAACCTGAGGAAGAAGTTTCTGCTTCGGAGAAGTCTGTTGGTGTTCTGGAGAATGCCTTTCTCGTCTTTTGAGCTTGTTTATCAGTCTTCATGCTACCTCCATGACCACTCTCGTCATCAGTGTCCTTTGTGCTCGAATTATTGAAATCACCTGACATTTGTAATTCTTCTTGAAGTGATAAACTGTTTGGTTGCTTCACAGCCTTGTTGGGTATTCTGTGTACTTCCAACAGCGCTTGGTATTTTTGCACAAGGTCTTTGTAAAGGCTGTTATTTTGGCTTGGAGGGGTTGATGATGAGTTGTATTCCTGGAAAATAAAGTAGATATTAAGTACCATGTATACCAATCTTGTTTAATCTACTCTTTATTAAAGCCTTATTCAGTTGGCAATTATATGACGAAGACAGCAACAATCAATATGTGGTATCATCAGCTGTTGTTCCACATGTTTCACCTTCCAATATTAATTTTAATGTAAGTTTTTGTTTAGTTTGTTTCGGTATTATGTACACATACTTTTAAAGAGACGAAATTATCGATATTATATCTTCTTCATCTAAGTACCATTCGTATTTTCCCCTTACCAAAACCTAGGTACTTAGAGTGCCTACCACAATAATAGCTGATAAGGCAAAGGATAAGTAAAAGGTCTGCAGATGCTGTTTAATATCTTAACAATAATCATTAATAGCAACCAATTTAAAGCCTTTGCAGAATTTAACCACGTATTTTTTTACGTTATCTTAAGAAGTGTTTAATATATTTGGACCAATAGCGGACCTGAACATCCATGATCTTAGTTCAATTATGGTGCAACATAACCTTGCTCATGCGCCCTTAGTGACTGAAACTAGCCACGGAGCCGTTTTGAATTATATACGGCTAATGGAGTGAAATGTCAAATCTCGCTTAAATGTTAGTTGAATTGCTAAAATACCTTGTGCACTGATTTTCCGATTAATATTGCGACAAACTAAACCTTCTATTTGTAGAATCAAAGCTTAAATTGCCGTAAGAAGCAATTTTGAGCCACTTTGAACACGGAATTGAAAAATTAACTCATAATCTAACATTCATACTTCCAATAACCGATTACTTTTGAACGTATTTCCGGTCAAGTTTCCGGTCCAAACCGGACCGAAATCTGACTCCCGTCATACTCGCTCTGTCATGTCGCCACTGTCAACAACTGTCGCTTAGCAACCGACCGATTTGACAAATTTACTGACGTTTCCCGGGTACACTCTTAAATCTCACCGATTTGTGCGAAAATCGAAAAAAAATATCGCCTCTTTAACTACATTTTTGCATTATCATTTCTTTAGTAGTTAAAAGAGCGGAAAGGAATCGACGGTAGCCGCACGGGAATTATAAACCAAAAGTCAGATCATATCATAGCGGCCGCAATATTCGGCGAAAATTGTCTCCGATTACTTTCAGGTTTTTAGTAATAATAGACGTGGAACAAATCCCAATCTTGAAGAAGCAAATCCGCCAAGACTAGTGCGGCGGTACAATTTCTAATAAAAATAAAGTTAATAAAGTAACGGGTGTTTTTTAGAGGTACAGAACTTTAAGTTGGCATCACTGTTTTCATTGACCGCCATTTTGTCAGCAACCATGTGATTTATCTTTAGTTTGGTTTACCAATCCATCATGAATAGACTAACGCCTGAACAACGCATGCAAATTCTGCAGACTTATTTTAAAAAACACGGTTCTATTCGTGAAACGGATCGCGCAGAACGTCCATTCTATGGTCGAAACAATCGTCCATCAGAGTAATTAATTCGATTAACACTGGAATGGTTTCGCACCACGTTTAGTTACTCTATAAGATAACACGCATCCTCTGAGACGTATCGAAGAAGCAGTTGCTGCTGTAGAGCGCCGCATCGAGGAAGACCCGTATAAGTCCATGCGCCATCGTGCACAACAATTGGATCTGTGTCCAACCACTTGATCCCGATTTTCACAGGATAATTTTGTTCAGCGATTAAGCTCATTTATTGAATGGCTACGTCAATAAGCAAAATCGCTGCTTTTGGAGTGAAGATACTCCTTAAGCCATTATTGAGACGCCGTTACATCCAGAAAAATTTACAGTTTGGTGTGCTTTATGGGCTGGTGAAATAATTGGTTCTTGCTTCTTTAAAAACGATGCTGGCCACAGGGTTGCCCAGGGAGACCGCTATAGAGCCATGATCAATTACTTTTTCGTTCTTAAATTGAATCACCTTGATGTGGGGGATCTGTGATTTCAACAAGACGGCGCAACATGTCATACAGCACGTGCTACAATCGATTTGTTGATGCAAACATTTGGTGAGCGCATAATTGCGCGTTGTGGACCTGTGCGTTGGCCTCCAAGATCGTGCGATTTAACGCCGCTGGACCATTTTCTGTAGGGGTATGTGAAGTCGCTAGTCTACACCGATACGCCAGAGACGATTGACGACTTGGAATACAATATTCGCCGCGTTATTTCTGCTATACGGCCCCAAAAGCTGCAGAGAGTGAGCCAAAATTGGGCCTCACGATTGGAATTCACCCGAGCCTGGCCAAATGCCAGATCTCATATTCAAATAGAACTGGCAAAGAATTATCTTCCAAATACAGCCATTTCTATGGCAATTAATACAATTTATTTGTATTTTATTTCATTTTAAAGTTCTATACCTCTAAAAAAAGGACCCGTCACTAAAGATATTGTATTTACAAATTGATCTGACGCCGGTCCTGGTTATATGCGTATTACGTGGCTGGTGCAGTTAATGTGTATCACCCTGTCTCTATCATCCAGTACTAACCGTTTCAAAATTTAAGAGTCTGAATGTAGTCAAGAGTAAAACACACTGACGAACTAAAAAGTACAAGTTTATTTTAATGTTTTAAACCAATATCACCCCCCACAAACACAAACTAAAAAATAAAGCAGCACATATTCAGCTTTCCCGTTTCTTTTTTTAGCCAACACATTGAAAATACCGTTCAGGGACGATACAATACCGGTTGACCCACGCCATAGGTACTCCCGTTTATTTTTGTTGACTATAAAGCTGGACGAATGAAATTTGGGAATGTGTTAATAGACAAAAAATGCCATTCTTTGGGATACTCTTGAGGTTAGTATGACTTCCAGTTTTTCCGGAAATGAGGTCATCATAGAAATTTTAAATGGCACCCTATATTCTTTGTGTGATATTTTCAATCAGGATGACATTCTGAACACAAAAACATGTCGATCGTCCATTTTTATCAACAAGGCAAACTAGGAATTGGTGAAAATAGTCAAAAATTGTCAAATAAATACTAATTAAATCGATTTTGGTCGACATTGGAATCACTGGTGCCCTCTAGCGTGTTTGAATTGGTTTTTGGCCAGTGAGTCATTTTTTTCACGGGTAACCAATGGCCATACCCTGATTATTCGACAGAAAACACCTTTCCGATTACAATGATACCAAATACTTGGATGTTATTGAAATTCTTAGCGTAAAAATGTTGCTAGAAGCAAGGAAATCGAAAAAAAATATTGACCTAATGATCAAAGTCAGCGTACAAGTCAAAGTCACTCAATGGACTACTCGAAGGAAGTACCTTTAAACGGCATTTTCACACAACGATTATCAGCAAAATATCAAGAATTTGGTGTCATTGTGTCGGAAGAATATTTTTCCTCCCATAATCAGGGTACTTCCACCAAGTAGTCCACCGAGTAGTACGCTAAGAATTTCAATAAAATATCAAGTATTTGGATCTTTGTAATCGGAAAGAAAGATGTCTTCTATCGAATAATCAGGGTGTGGTCATTGGGTACCCGTGAAAAAAATGACTCACTGGCCAAAACCCAATTAAATCACACTAGAGGGCACCAGTAAGCAATGTCGGCCAAAATCGATTTAGTTAGTGTTTATTTGACAATTTTCGAGCCACCTAGATTAATACATTATTTTTGGTTTGCCTTGGTGATAAAAATTGACGATCGATATTTTTTTGTGTTCAGAAGAGCATCCTGATTGAAAATATCACACAAAGAATATAGGGCGCAATTAAAAATTCAATGACGTCACTTCCGGAAAAACTGGAAGTCATATTAATCTCAAGAGTATCCCAAACAATGGCATTTTTTGACTACTAACACATTCCCAAATTTCATTCGTACAGCTATGTAAAATAAAAATAAACGGGAGTACCTATGCCGTGGGTCACCCGATATATCGGATCAGATGTGCCAGCGCTACTTTTTATCATTGAGTTGTCGATCGTAACATAACTGGCCCATCACAAAATACTATACCTGAAAGGCATTTTCTTTGGGTTAGAACAAACTGTATGATTAAATTAATCGCCTATATATTTGAAACGTAGAGTTAGAAAGTCCATGAAAAATGCCCAAAAATGGCACGTATTCAACATAATTAAGTAATTTTTGAAAATGTCCCTTCCCATAATTCCAAAATGGGAAGCATGTATTGCATATGTAATTGACAAATTAATCAATCCTATTTTAGCGTTTTTGTTAGAAAACTACGGTAAAATTCGGGGTAGCGGTACACCAATCCAATTATAATTAATCCTTTCCCTGCTCTTGACGACTATATTTGCCAATTGATGCCGTCCAGAATGAGAGAAATGAGTCGATACGAGCAGACAGCAAAAAACAACTGTCGCAGCGAAAAGGTGTTAAGGTAGTCGAATACCATTGAAAGTATCTACGCGTGTACCCAGAAAATTATATACAAACATTGACAGGTTTTGAATGACCCAACGGTATTATAAACTTTAAGTTTCAGTCAGAAGTATGAATATTTGTACCATTGTAAAAATATCTTAGGGACAGTGGGTTATTCGAGATTAAAACTATCTAATTATTCCTCACGTGGCCAACTTTCCACAGCTATTTCTAAAATTCTCCTATACCACTTCTCTAAGTTACTTCCGTGATTAAATAAAAACCAGAAATTGAATACTTATCACCATTATTTGTCCGCTTAAAAGTCTACCAATTATTATATCTCGGTGCACCCATATTTTCAATGATATTCGACCGTTTTCATTGAAATGGCTCCTCTTTTTGGGCACTCTAATAACACATATTTAATACACGTTACTATTATTAACAAACATAACAACAACACATTATCCTACTCTATTTAATACTTCTACAAAGCTACTTACGTCCATTCAATTTTACTCTACAAATGACAAAAATGATAAATAAAAAGCAATAATATAATAAAACATATTTTATTTGCTAAAATAAAAATTAACAACAAAAATTTGCTGACAAATAAGATCTACTCTACTTATGACAACAAAATACTAATCAGTCTACCCGTTAAAACAAAAAAAACAATGAAACTAACTAAAACAGTTTTTTGAATTGTACTTTCAGGACATTATAGGATCCACCTATATAGCAATCTCGTTTTAATAAATTTGTACGTTTTTCCTAAAGCTTCATGCAAGGCAAGAGTTTGGAAGACAGGAGTATAGGAACGTATTGGTTAGAATAGCAAGAGCCAATAATGTTAGTAATTTTTAGATTCGTGGACGTATTCACCGAACTAGTGACCAACAGATTCAATAATTAAGTGTTATTAATTGTTCCGAATTCTATAAATATTTTATTGTTTGACTAGAAGAGTAAAAAACGTAGGGCAAACAATTTCCACTATAACGTAAAATCATTTTAAAGTGTGGCCACATCGTCCAGTTAATACAAGCGCGCATTGCACGGCAATAATATCAAAAATCAAAATTTATCAGTTTTCAGAAGGTAGTGCATAAAAAGAAAAGGATATCGCCAGGATTTGGACACAATTGGCAGGACATAGCGGTCCTTGATATAGAGGCACATTTCGAAAATGAACGACAGAAACGTTGTTGCTGGCATCATCCACAAGAGGGCGATCTCGCTGCTGACGAGCGTGTGCATTTCGTGCCTGTGGATATCATCAGGTGTCGAAAACGGCAGCTGAAAAGTGCTTTCCGCTAGTTTTTCAAGTCTCTCTAGGTTCGGTCGGATCCTTTTCTGCATGCCCGAAGATATAGAAGAAGGTAGCGGGATTTTGGTTAGTATAGTTAGTAGCGATAGATTGGAAAGCGTTAAGCGACATGCTCATGATGTAGCAACAAGCAAAAGCGTCATGTGAAACATATAATGGAGGTATGAGTTTTGATGAGTCTAGGTAGATACTTATCTAGTTCCTAGTATATACACAAAAGTGTAAGGCAGTTCAAATATCGTTTTGTATTTTCAGTCTAAGGATAAACTTGTCTTTTAAGTAGGTATATACAATCTGGATACATAATGTTTTGCTAAACTTTGATGTATTACAGCTTTTATAATCTTCCATCAATGTTTAAATCATACTGCTTATTGGGAACTTGTAAACACATATTTTGTAAACACATATTATGTTTTTTATATGTTTTTTATTTCTATAGTCAGCTGAACAAATTATTATTATTTTAAGTTACAAATGCGTGTGATGAATTTGTTAGAGAAATGACCGAAATCGAGAAATTACAAAAGTTATTACACATCAATGTTTTGAAAATGTTAATCCGCAGATCTATTTGATAAAATAATACTTCATTTTTAATAATTTACATAAATAGTTTCTAGCTAGTATCCTTTATTGTTTAATTATTTAAATTGAATAAAAGCAACATTAAAGGAACGCCATATACTTACTTTAAAACAGTGAAAAATTTGTATGAAACTGCATCATCTACAAAAATTTACACATTGAGATGAATTAAGCGACAATAATTTATGTTTATGGCTTTTCTAGTATTCAGAACCTGAAGAACAAGTTCCTGAGTTACCCTACAGGGGGTCTCAAACTTAGACAAAAAGCAATATTTTGTTTCTCCCAGTATAATAAGGTTTAATTTGTTTTTTTCCAAAGGTATGTGATAACCTTAAGGAATTTCTTCACAATGTTCAGAAAAAATATCAGAATCGGATTAAACAATTTATTGAACTTCAAACTTTAGCAAAATTGGTTTAGGAGTTTTTTTAATTCTGCTGGTCAGTGTATACCTATTATGGGAACAATGTCAATGGTAGACATGGTATTTCCTCAGATTTTTGAAAAGTACTTTAATGTCTCTAATGCATTCTAGTATATCCAAAAATACTAACAGCTTATAACCAGTATACCTACTATCTCTTTTCTTGAATATTTTAAATTTCCAAAACAAGTAAGTAACGTGGTGAGGTTTTGCACCCATACAACTCAAATGACACATTAAATTTATGGTAAGTAGATTCATGTTACCCACAACTGTAAAGACTCTAAAATATTGTGTATATTTGCTCGACCATGCAAGATCATTATTTACCGACACCACAATTTAACGTAAAAAACACAATGATTCTTACAAATATGTGACATAAAATTCCAACTACCATAATCCAAAGTATACTTTGGTTAAGGTTAAGTGTTAGAATATGCCCAGAGAGAATTATTGTGTTAAGAAACAGATTTTATAGGGTCTGTAGCGTAACCCTTAAGTAGTATTTAATGGACTTTTGTTTAAAGACATTTACATAATTTGGTTGGTTCAAGAGAAGAATCCCAAAATACCATAAACTTTGGCAACAATACTATTTCATGTGCTATGCTTTCATAGATTTTGTTTTATAGTATTTTAATCCCTTTTGGGACTACTTTTATTTTTTTTTATTATTATGATTTGTTTTATCACAGACATCACTTATGGGGTTATTTCATAGCAAACACGCTCAAACAAATAGTTCATATTTTACTCAAAATACAATATAAATGCACATAACTTATTAACAAAAAAACAAGAAGATCGTCAGATCTATAGAGATAATAGACAACAATTCTATACTATTTTGCCACCAGTAAACCATTTTATAGGCGTCTTATTTTTCCAGTGTCAACTATACTTCATGGTAACAATGGATGCTTACTAGTAACAACATAATGTGAGGAGGACAGAATGCGTTTACGGCAATGCGAAAGTTGTTTACCTGCACCATTACGATACCGTTTACAATAAATGTATGTACAAAAGTGTTCGCGCTAAGTTACAAAAAGCATGGCAGCAAACTAAAGAAGCCCAAATTCCGTACAAGCTCATTCCTCACCTGAACGTCCATTGTGTACGATGTCCTGAATTGGGACCGTTCGTTCAGTGCCTCAAACATGCTGGAATCGTCGTCATCACAAGTGCTGAGAGAGATGTTGTCACCGTTCATATTGCCTAAGCACTTGCTGCACAGTTGGCCTAGCCTGAAAGTTGGGAAATGAAGATAATTATTTCTCTGTTTTAATATAGGATAGCTTCTGTATTGTAAATAATTTTTGATCATTTTCTTCAAGAGTAGTTTGCGTGGTATGTTCCGGCGGGAGCATAACTAGATAACACTCTGGTGATGTTGGCATCTGAAGGGAGAAACAATGTAGTTCGCAAAAGATGCCGTCCAGATTTTTAAACATATGATTGTCTTATAACTGATTTTTGAATATATGTCTAAACAGTCAGAAGCATTGCCATCGACCCATCTTAAAAATAGACAATAAATTTACACAAACTTATGGTTTAGAAGTACAGGATACAATGCGTAGATATGCATATATGAAACGTTGGTAGTCAAGGAATACCTACTAATGATTTTATTTCTATTTGGAGTAAAACATTTTGGACTTTATTATATGCTGTGCTTGAAGTATCCTCCAGAGGTTTCTCTCACCATGGAGATGGTGCTTTTTAAATATTATTATCCCAAGCCAGGAATCAAAAGCCAAAAAGAATAAAACTAAATCCACTGCAAAGGTGATCAAACTTATTATGAAAATAAATTACTAAATATTTGTATGTAACAGAAGTAAGTGTGTTATATTCTTAAAATCAAAAGCAGATTAGAAATTCGATTTATTTTTTTATTTGATGTATACTCACTGCATCACTGTTATAATTTTTAATTTCATTTATGATTACCTTTAAAACAATTTTGTCAGAAACTTGTTGAAATGCTTATACAAATGTATAAATTATACATGTTATTTATTGTTAAAACTATAATATAAATTCATACATTTATATTTAAAACATATATCGCTCTTTGTGAAGCAGATTGAAAATTCTATTTATTTTATTTTTCGATATGTATAGTCACTGCGTTCAGTCACTGCGTTCCTGTTATAGTTTTTAATTTCATTTAAGAATGTTACAAAAATGTTGTTCTTATTTATTGTTTAGAACTTTAATAAAACTTCATACTATTATTATTTGTTCTTATTTATCACCTCCACATTAATAGGATTTTACTAATGATTTTACAGTTGGCAATAAGCTTGTCTGAGCAGTTGCAAAACCAGATTACAAACAGTGATATTGTGAGAAACCAGATAACGTTTCATTGGTATTTATAATAGAGTTATCATAGCAACAAATCTGGTCCATAGAAAATGTACTGATTGTACACTGGTTTTACGACTTGTCGAACAAACCTAATATTAATATTTCGTAGAAAATTTACTGTACAACAAATAACTACTATTCCGCGTTTACGTTAAATTTACTGAACGTCAGTAATTTTACCATAATTTTACTAACAAAAGTATATCCAAAAACGTACACATCGGAAACCTCATTTTACATGAGAAGTTAAGTTATGTGCTCAAAGTAAAATTACGAACCTTCTGGTATTTTCCCTTCGATAGTCGGAGGTTAAAAATGACCATCGATTTATACGGTAATACGGCTTTTTCAGTTTTATCAATATAGTTGTCGTTCTACGCACGGTAGAGGCAACTTTAACCTGGTGGGACTGTAGGCGGGCATATTTTGCCAGAAATAAATTAAAATCAGTTTTTTGTTTGCATGTGCTTCAAAACGTTAAGTGGTGGGAGTTTATCCCAATAGTTCTGGCGAGCACTAGTCTACTAATTACGAATATATTGCGATAATTTTCCGGAAATTTTCACAGGAAACAACACCAACAGATCAGCACATTCGTAGATTTACATACAGTATCGTCCTTTAGCCATAGAAACACCTGCGTTTAAGTGTCCTTACTGATAAGAGAACTTTCGAAAATTATAATATCGTCAATTGTTGGGTTGGTTTGTTGACCATTTCGATATGCCTTTCCTTATAGGGACATCACAAAATCAGGTAACCTGATAAAGTATCCATCATGTACAATTTTCTGAAAGCCTTTTTGACAACTTTAACGCGGCGTGACAGAATTCTATAAGTAGGGTGAAATAAAAGCTGAAACCTTCAAAATATGAATGTAAAATCCAGTTAAAACTCTATGACGTTCTTCTTTACTAATCATTATGTACTGTTAAATAAACGTATTTCCTAACCCTACCACAGACAGTTGTTGGAAATTTATTTATGATTGAATATCATCAAATCATTCCTCTAACCGGAGTGAAAGCCGACACCGCACCAAAAGTATTCATAAAAGGTATTAAATTTCCAGTTTTGCCTCCAATTTTTTAACATTGCAATTTTATCATTTTCGTTTTGTCCTTTTGGTGTGGACTCGGTGTCACTCGGCCTCTTTTGGACTTGTACAAAACATTTTTATTGTTTGTTTGAAAACTTTCTGATTTCTTTTCATTCCATTATAAACAACTGGAAATAATTATATAGGTTCTACTATAGTTGATAATTAAATCAGACAGTATGTTTGTTTAAAAATATTGATTTTAGGTCATTAAGATCAAAAGAGTACTTTAGAATATCTAAATCAACAATACAAATTTATATTTTTCAAATAAATAACAGCAAATAAATATTTTTCAGCTCTTCGATTGCAAGCATGAGTGTAAGATAAAAATTAACTAATTTGCTTACTTTTACGTTGCACACATTTCTCAACGTTACTAGAATATTCTATTCGAAAAACAACCAATAAATTACTATAGTAAATAGAAGACTATTTTAGAATATCTAAATAAACGAAACAAATTTTTATTTTTGCAAATAAATAAAAGCAAATAAATATTTTTCAGCTCTTCAATTACAAGCATGAGTGTAAGATAAAAATTATCTAACTTGCTTACTTTTACTTCGCACACATTTCTCAACGTTACTAGAATATTCTCTTCGTAAAACAACCAATAAATTACTATAGTAAATAGAAGAGTGTTTTAGGATAACTAAATAAACAAAACAAATTTATATTTTTCAAATAAATAACAGCAAATAAATATTTTTCAGCTCTTCGATTACAAGCATGAGTGTAAGATAAAAATTAACTAACTTGCTTACTTTTACCTACTTCGCGCACATTTCTCAACGTTACTAGACTATTTTAATCGAAAAACGACTAATAAATTACTATAGTAAATAGAAGAGTATTTTAGAATATCTAAATAAACGAAACAAATTTATATTTTTGCAAATAAATATTTTTCAACTCTTCGATTACAAGCAAGTGTAAGAGTGTAAGATAAAAATTACCTAACTTGCTTACTTTTACTTCGCACACATTTCTCTACGTTACTAGAATATTCTCTTCGTTAAACTACATTACTATAGTAAATAGTGATTAAACTTCTCAATAAAAGCGACAAAGAAAGTCTTACCTGACTTCTTCCAAAGAGCTGAGTTCATCTTGGACGCTCTTGATTTCGTCGTCCTTCATGTGGTATTGCGCAAGCTGCTTCTCAAGAATCTTGTTCTGCTCCTGCATGATTTCAAGCTGCTCCTCAAATTCCGTTATCTTTCTTTGGTCCCTTCCGCACTGAGTTTCTCTTTCCCTTAGCTGAGACATGAGCTGCGATATCTGCTGGATCTCTTCGCTGTCTTTCTCTGTTGAATTCGCTTCCACCTTCTTCGGTGTGGTCTGCGTTTCCTTACACCTGTCCGATTTTATATGGCTGACACATGATTCCTAAAACAAATATTTATATATAAGAGCATATCCTGCAACTGTGGTGGTTGTGAAAGAAATTGAGAAGAGACGTAAAAGTAAAAACAACTTATTTTTTTTTTTGAAATTTAAATTAGTCTTATCGCAAGCACCAAAAATGGCAATAATTATGTAAGCCGACTCGACGGTCCCCCAGGACCTGGTGCTACTCTCTCAAAGACTTTAATGTATTGCCTATCGCCTTCACTATCGGAGATTGGTGCTATTTAGATGAGTGAAACATGAATATCTATTCTGCCAGAAACAAAGGCTGTTTTGTGATTTCTATGTCTTTCTTGATCTGAAGGTATGTATTTTGAAGGTACCTATTTAAACACCGTACAAAAATAAAGCGAAACTTACCTGTTTCGTATGTGTGCAAGATTGAGCTGGACTAGGTGGTAGGGGTCTGTCCACTTCATCGTTTCTGTCGTGGTTGGCAGCGGCGTATCTGGTGTAGGTGACGGGCTGTCTTTGTGGTACCGCAGCCCTTTGAGATTTTCTCCTCTCCACCTCAACCTGAAGGGATAACTCGTCGATGTTGCTCTGCAGTTGTTCGCATTTTAACTCCAATGATTCAATGTTGGCTGTCAAACTTTTGATATGCTTCCTGTCGGACGCATTCTCTACGGCTAACCTGTGGTTGGCCCTTTCCAAGTCCTGGATGTTCACTTCAAGTTGCTCGTAGATTCGCAACCGGGAATCGTTCACCTCACGCAAGGCTGCCGTCTGTTTTGTTAGATACTGCAATTTAAAATGAGCCGTTTTAGTTTTAGGGGCACATTTGTTTGCATTGTGTACAAAACAGTTTGATTTTTACGGGAAATTGAAATATTATAACGTTTTGTTTATTATGTACTTGATCTTTTGGTTACGACGGTGGAACTGCTGTACCTGACTTTAATTTATAGTAGTCAATAGTGAATATTGTTGACAATCTTTGGGCTTTACATGGTTCAAGTAGGATGAACACATTTCGTATTAAAGCAATGCAGCCATACAAACAAAATAATGACTTATTACTAAATTTATGATTTGTTACTATTACAAACGATTAAGTTACATGTTATAAGTTACAAAAATTTGGATAGAATTTTTAATTTTAACCGATTTTAAGTTAGGATTTTAATCCTATGAATCCTACCGAAATGACTAATAGCTCTGAAGAAGCTAGCAACATGGTTCGCGAAACGTCAGCATTAACAAAGCTTGACACACGGCATAACTCGGAAGCAGTTTATTTTCTAAATGAGTCGGGTCGTCAAAGCCTACGTACTTAATTCATATAAAGTTTGGTCTATAACAAGAAAGAACCAAAATTTAATCTCAATAAAAATATCATTAAAATGTTGTTAATTTATTTATTAGTAAATGACAAATTAGAATCCTTTTAGCCGCAAGCTTGCTTTTGTGCCAATTATAATGATACTTTGTATGTTGTATCACTTTGTATCACTTTGTATCGCTTTGTATCACTCTGTGTCACTAATTATAAATCAAATGCCAGATTTAAAAAATCATAATGGCGGATGTAATATGGCGGACTTAAATCCAAAATGTCAATCTACGCTTGGCGCAAAAGCAGAACATAAAATTGAATTATCCTACGTTTATCATTAAAAAAATGTTAAACACTATAAAAACTACTGCAAAATATTTTAGGAAATAATAATTTAAATCCATTAGTAAATCAAGAAGTTCGTCGATATCTATTTGTTTAGTAAAGTCTGGTTTCTAATACTCGTTACAAATGGATCTGATGTGCACAGCAAACGTTGAAAATCATGTCCATCGGTCGCTGATCTAGAACATTTCCTAGAATTATGAAGTAAATTGTTTATAATATTTTCTTCTAGCTAATTCTGCACCACAAGCTGTCCAAGAGGCATAGTATGGTATTTAATTATATTCTCTCCGTGAACAAGAACTTAACTTGAACTTAAACTAGGAATGAAAAATAAAAAAAGGGAATGTTAGATTATAGGATATGTGAAGAACTAACTGCATAAATCTGATCCAAGCGTGTAATGTTGAAAGCCCAAATCTGAAAGTTTCCCTTTTTTCCGGTTTTGGTATTAGGGTAAGGTTGCTTAAGTAGTATCCCTTAAGAAACAAGCCGTATAAATGCTAGGATTTATCAAATAAACAAGAAGTATATATGTTATTCAAAACTTGTGTGAACATTATTGATATTGATTATATTGAAAATCGAAACTCAGAATGCTTTCAGATAAACCAAACAAAATTTTTAAAAACTTGATAGTGGTACGGTTAACTAACCAGTCTCCTAAGTCGTACCGCCTAACGCTTAAGTCGTACCTAAGGTTACAATTAACCATCAATTAACAAACAATAATAGTTAAAGCCTATATATTTATTAAAATGTTTACATATGTCATATAATTAGTTAGTACAACCATGACACCAGTACAACCTGTCATTAGAATGAAAATATCTGTCAAATCCTGGCTAGCTAGTTCTAATGCCGGACGAGCGATCTCAATCAAATACAAATTGCTCATGCAGCTGAACTATTGATTTTACCAAAAAATGTCATTGACATAACTTATACAAAATTTCCTCTACTTTAATTTATTATTTAACTATTTTGACAAAATTGCGGAAATGGCGGCTCATTTGCAAAATCCTTAAAAAATTCTTTGAGTAAACATCCAGTTCCTTTGGACCCTTTTAAACAAAAAGCTTTTCAGCCGTAGGTCTCGCGGAATCGTCGCCACAAAAAAAACGGCTACACACATACATTTTTTGTACATTGGTCAAGAATATTCAGGGGACCCAAAGGGACATACTTCCGCTAAAGTCAAGTATGATAAAGTAAAAAATCGACGGGAGATTAAAATAGGTAAAAACGAGAAGAAATGTCTTCGAGCAAACGATGATGAAAATACTAAATAATTAATATTTAATAAAGAACAAGATTTTATCAATAATTTACTTGCAAGATTAACTACCAAACAATGCAGAAAATTACAAGAAAATATCAATAAACTTACTTGATGAGAGAATTCATGATCAGGCTGGTTAACAGCAGTTGACAGTAGAACAATAGCAACAGCAGACGATAGCACAAAAACAAATTCTTAGGACTGAAATGTATATTTGGTTGCCGTTACACTCGCGGTTGTCGCCGTATTACATTCAAAATCTAAAAGGTACGACTTAAAGCACTGGTACGACTTAAGCTACCTTACCCTACGCTTGCAAGATTGTTCATTACTGTTGGCTTACACATTACATGTCGAACGTGATGGTATATTTGTTAAGACTTCAACCACTTTACGATCTATCATACTGAAGTATAAAGTGTCATTTAAACATAACATTTAATAAATATAATAAGCCGGATACTCCAGGGCAATCCAAGTTTTGCAAGCAAATGTCGATATCTCAAGTTTTTCAAAAGTTAGAATTGAACATAAAAATCGAGAAATAATGAATTCTCGTTACTAAAGATACATTTGCTTATGTATAAACATCTTAGGAAGTAAATTACCAAGAAATACGGTACTTGTTAGAGACCTGTATACGTACACTACTTCAGAAGTTTTCAATTTTAGCATAGTTATGCAACCCAGCGCAGAATAAAATTATGGCATTGTATAGCTAAATAAAAAAAAATATCAAACGTAGTATGTTAGACGTTGGAGGCAAAGATGAAAAGCTTAGTCAAAGGTCTTATTTTTAACATGGTCATGGAATTCTTATATAATATGTTAGGAAAAGTTATGCATATATAACTGTAAATTACTAGTAGTATTTGTTTAGGGTCGCGCGCAGTAATTTTTCGCGAGTGACGGGTGAAGGTCAACTTTGAAGTTATGTAGAATAACAACGAGAGCTTTATATATTAAAATGTTTGACCAAATGACACTTCAATCTCTCTACTTTATTATAAAAATAATTTCTACTTTATAGTAGTTGGTGAAAACCATTTTTGTCCCTCCCGTATACAACGGAGCCCCACAGTGTGGCGGGCAAGTGAATATTGCTGCCGTCATTCGCATCTACACAATTCCCCTCCAGTAGTTAGTGCTAATAATCACCAACTTTCGACTATTTTGAACTTTATTTGCTGAGGTTAAATAAAAAAGCACACAACCTACTATCCCTAATGTTTTACGGTCCGAATCATATATAAAATAAATGGTTTCCGGGTTATACCGTGTGTCAACTCGGCGCTAAGATCAGTAGGATCTGGAAATAATATCAACGAAAGAGAATACTCTAATAAATATTCTATTCGAAGACGAAAGATTATACGAAAATAAAAAAAAAAGTATATCCATGTGGTGCAGGATATATAAAGATTGCGTTCGACTCTGCTGTGACAAGGTGATGTTAAAATTGAGAGCTACATTTGCATAGGCCTTCGTGCCGTGCCCTTACCTTGTGCAGTTATTTATTGTTTGAACATTATTGAGAAAACTGGAGGTGTTTCAATATAGTTTATTAATTTCCTTGTACATACAACCAATCATGTATCTATATTAACGTTTGGTCTGAGGATCTTTTGCCAACTCTCTCAAATTCTTTAGATGGCAAGGCCGGCAAGTATAAGACGTCTTAACATTTTACGGCGTTCATTACAGCAATTCAAATAAAAAGTTTTCTTAGATAAAGTATTTTTTGCTTGTATTTATAGCAGCAAATTGCTTTGAGTGAACTATGCTAGCTAATAAATGAGAAAACATTTCGTTATTTGAAGTAAACGTCCGCGTCGTCTACCTGCTTTCCGCAGTACATTGAAATTAATCAAATTTGTGACGGTACCTATTATTATCATCATTATTTTTGTCGTGTAGTGTAAAGTGCAAAGTCCTGTTATATTAATTATTATTCATTGCGCATAGTCAGCACATTTTTATAATTTTCTGAGCGTAGGTACTTTAAGTTACATTTTGTTAAAATTCTTTCTACAACACGTCATACGCATATTAATTTCATTGTAAAAAGATGACATGGAACATCATAACCACCAATTCAAAAATATTTCTATGGAGCCATTTCACAGTTTTACACTCTTTTTCACACTTTCCTAATAAACATTTTTCTACATATACATTTATACACAAGAATTCAACAAATCTAGGTCAATAACATAGCAAATACCCACGCAATATAGACTAATGCGTATTTTTGAAAGCTAACTTGAATTAATATTAGGCATGGTGTTTTCTTCATGCATTTATTGTAACAATAAAAAGTAATACATGTACTTAAATGTAAGAATAGTATGCAGTACACACGTCGTCAATCATGCAGCCTTGAACACTCGTGTGACTATTACTGCAAATAACCATTTTTCCATGAAATTGTTGTATAGTTGATAGATATTAGTATATTGTATTGTATGAGTATGTAAGTTTATCAACGCTTCCTTTTATTTTCCCTTTTTCACATTCTCAGAAACCACGCGTCTTGAGCGTTCCCGTTTCTTCTAGAAATCACGTACGATGTGCCGTCGCAGAATCTTAGTTTGCATTTATTCATTGTCTCTCATTGGAGGGTTTTATCATGTCACTTTCATAGCATTGGTCCATCAAAAGGACGCCACATCATACCACTTTTGCCCATAAATACCTGCTTCACAGATATTCATAGCTAGTCTACAATATCATGTTCTAACGTACTCTTCACATCTTCACTCTTCGCCATATTACCATCTAAGTTAACCAGTCTTACCTGGGACACCAATAAAATAGTTTAGTGGAATCGAAGGAGTTTTATTCAACAGCGAACTCGACTATAACAAAATAATTATAGTTTATTATCAAATTACACTCAATTAACGCAATACCCGATAGCCTGTGCGTTAGTGTGAATTTATTTATACAAGGCTAGATTCTAAATAATTATTACACTATCTAGGTGCATAGATTTGTTACATTTCTTGTAGAAAAAGTTGTAACTTAACTAGCTTGTATCTATTAGGTTATGATGACATAATATAATTGAGACATCTACACATGTTTTATCATGTACGAACACATGACAAAAACAGTCACACCCTACAATTTAAATAATCAATACGCGATGACTATTACTAATTGCTATAATTATATACCCAGATGAAATTAACAGTTATGTGTATGGTTATCTTGTAATTTACAATTATTACTGGTAATACGAAGCAATATTCTGTTATTTTTGTCTGTTGTTAGGCAAAAAAATGTTAAATAAACTATACAAGCGATAATGATATTTGAAAATCGTTGACATATGGATGAAAGAAAATGGCAAGCGAACGTAACAAACAGTACACATTTAATTATTCATATTATACCTTATGAGTAAAGCTGTGATTATCTGCCAAACGCATATTTTCTAATATTGATATGCGAACAAGTTATTTTGTGTATCTACAAGAATTACGTAAAAATAAAGCATTTGAGCCTGATTTCAATTTGCATAATTAGCATATTTACTCGTTTTCTAGCATATTATAGAGAGTATTGCATATTTGGTCATTTTTACATATTTTTGTCATTTTTTGCTGTCTTATGTATAGGTATAGGTGAAGGACTGCGTACGGGATTCCCTCTCCTTGTATAGTTTCAAAACATTTTTCTACCAACGTTCCTAAAACAGCAAAGCATTAGACCTTCGTCCATTTCGTATTAATTTGAGGTTAACGGCATGCCGAAGACAAATTCTTTAGTGCCACTGTGGATGAAAGATTAGCCCGAACTCATTCAAATAATGGCAGCGTGTTTTGTAAATACTGTAGTAAAACAGTAGTAAATCTTGTATAGTTTAAAAACATTTTTCTACCAACGTTTCCTAAAACAGTAAAGCATTAGATCTTCGTACATTTCGTATTTATTTGAGGTTAACACCATGCCGAAGGCAAATTCTTTAGTGCCAATGTGGATCAAAGATTATCCCGAACTCATTCTAAATAATGGCAACGTGTTCTGTAAATACTGTAGTAAAACAGTAGTAAATCACTTGAATGTGTAGTTATAATTTGTATGATAAGTTCTTATATATTTTAGATACCATGTGATAACAAATTTCAAGTAATACAGCATGTTGGCACTAATTTGCATGAAAATAAATCTACGCAGTTCAAATCTTTACCACAGCGTACATTACACCAATCGTTTGCTTCAACGTCAAAGAATGAAGGCGAAGATTTATTCCGTTTTGAGTTATGCAACGCATTAATTAGTTAATTTTTTTGTACCAGTTAAATGTACCTACTTATTTTTGTCAGATATATTGTCCTTTGTGCCTGTATTTGCCCTTACCTTTCAGCATATGTCTGCATGTTTAGTAAGATTAAGTGCATATAATGTACAAAATATATGCATATATATGCGCATATATCCGTGTTTTTTAGTGCATATAATTCACAGCATTACTTATGAGTATTACCTAATATCGTATTGATTACTACATGTTTATATTTATACGAATAAAAGGTATGAGAGGGGAGGGCTTTGGCATATCTAATTATTATTGATGCTTATTGCATGCGTAATATAACCGTACATAATTTATAATAAGCGTTAGCATTTTAATAATATTTTAATAACCACACAGCATTTAAAAATAATGGCCGTTAAACATTAAAACTGGCAACTAAAGTGTCATTGCAGTAATGTAAAAACTTTCGTCAAAAAACAAAACAGAAAATTCATTCAAAATAATAATTAAATTAAAAGGACTACCACTCAAAAATACATTCCCATACAGAGTTACAAAAAAAAAACGTACAACATCTGTTTGTAGTGGTATTTCTTTTCTATTAAATTGATTTACTCATCATCGCTAAATTCGGACAAACCTGGATGCACAGTCGATTATTCCGTGGTGTAGGGGAGTCCGGAGCACATTGGGACGGATTTTGACATCCGCATATAGTTGCCTTATTTTTCACAACAACTGGTTGGTAATGGCAATACTACTTAATATATACATTGATCCAGGTATATACACTGGAAATTTTAAGTTGAATAAAGTATTTTTGGGAATATAATAAATTCATTCCAATTTGCAGTTTGTCAAAATGTGCCCCGGCCCGGGGAACATTGGGACAGTGTGAATATCTTGGTTATTATTGACGATACCAATTTGATGCTTGGTGAGTACTAACCATCAACATGGACAAACAAAATGCATGCCGTTAAGTTCATTATTATATCTTATACAGGGTGTTTAAAATTTGTAACACAAATACTACATTTCTAAAAATCTGAAGTAGCCAGGCACATAACTTTATCATACAATATATAAAATTAATAGTTTAGCTGCATGAGAATCTATTTTATTGAGATAAATCGTAGGTATTGTCAAAGCATCAGCACTTGACACTACCTACACTACGTCATTAGAATAATAGTTATTTATGTCACAAGTGCCGAAAGTACGGAATAGCGCGACGAGCGGTGACGCGGCGCGTCAACGAAGCGTCGCCGTCGCACGTGAACAAGTTGCGCTATCTAGTTTTTTGGGATGAGTGACATAAACGTCTATTGTGTTGCTTTTTGAGAAACATGTATGTAAAAAATAAAAATGGTTATATTTCTGTATAAGAAATGTTAGGTTGGTACCACTGTGACGAAAGTTCAAGTTTAATTCAAATTCTGACAAATTTATATTTGTTCATGACACTGTAGATGTGTCATCCGTACCAACATATTAAAATAAAACTACACTCATCGCTATACTTTATTTACAATTTTCTCAATTTATCGTTATTAGAATTAGATATAAAGACAGGTTGATATTTCTTATCAACAAACAATCAAATTGGTGATCTTATTTTATTTATAATTTGTATTTTGTAATTTGCCGCACTAGAGCGGCAACATTCCATAGCGGTTCTCCAACCTCTGATGAAATCAGCTGTTTTCGAGTGTGACAGCAAAAAAAAATATTTGTCAAAATCCTGGCTACTATGTAGTTTCATATCAATGCAGATGCGACCGATCTCGATGAAATAGAACTTGCTCTTGCAGCTAAACTATTAATTTTACCAAAAAATGTCGTAGGCATAAATTATTCAAAATTTCCTCTACTTTAATTTATTATTCAACTATTTTGACGAAATTACAGAAATGGCGGCTCATTTGCAAAATTCTTGAAAAAGGCTTAGAATAAACTACCAGTTCCTTTGGACCCTTTTGAATCAAAAGCTTTTCAGCTCTAAGTTAGGTCCTGAAACTTCTAAATATGAACTTTCGTCCCGATACCTTTAGTAATTTCTCCGGAATCGTCGCCACAAAAATCGTTTACACACACACGCACACACACACACAGACATTTTTTTGTACCTTGGTCAAAAATGTTCAGGGGACCCAAAAAGACCTATTTCCGCTAAAATCTCATTTTTTTTCGGCTTGATTACAATACTTTAACATACTGCGTATGATAAAGTAACAAAAAAAATTGTTTTTAAAATGAATATCTATCGAAAAAATCTTGCTCTCTGTCATCACAGACTATACCTGATAAATATAATTAAAATTTAAATAGTTTTAATATTATTATACAGACTGTTGTTCCACGTCCCGAATATTGGAGGGGTGCTAGAGCGTGTTATTTTATGAACAAAGACATCAATGAACATATAACCTAACGGCGACTTGATTGTATGTTGTGACGTGGTGAA
The DNA here is from genome assembly GCA_964023965.1 of Melinopterus prodromus. Lineage (NCBI taxonomy): Eukaryota > Metazoa > Arthropoda > Insecta > Coleoptera > Scarabaeidae > Melinopterus > Melinopterus prodromus. The sequence goes on from OZ030392.1 coordinate 45,255,364, forward strand.
GGTCAAAGTGTTTTATGAACTACCTAGAACGGTTGTTGAAGAATTTCTTCAAAACCAGTATGTATAACAATATTTTAAAATAATTATTCAAATATTGGGCCGACAAGGAAAAGAGACGATTTTAACCTCAAATATGATTCACCGAGGCGCAAATGGCATAAATGAGTAAATTTCGCATAAATAAATAAATAAATTCCCCCTTATTTCCCTGTCCCAAACTGCCCCAGTTGAATTGTCCCAATGTGCCCCAACATGAGTTTTATGAATGAAAAATTCTATCAAATTGAAGGTTATGATATGGTAGCCGCCAATACCGGTAATGTATGAAAAATATATGTATAATTGTATGAATATACATAATATTATACAATATAACATATAAACATGAGTAGAGCCTTACGAACAAACGTAGAAATACTTACTTGGTTAACCAAAAACTGATACATTCATCAACAAACTTAGTTTCGACACTAACGTCCTGGAAACTTTTTTGTATATTGTTTACATTCACTGATGCATATTCTCTGTGAATGCGCATTAAATAGCCAGTTATTAAGGCGATGAATTTAAAGTGTCCCAACGTGCCCCGTGTCCCTATCTGCCCCGGTCTTCCCTACATATTTTTGTAATATTGAGGTAAATTGGGATTTGTTCATAAAAGTTATTCCAAGACAAAGTTTCAATAAGGCGCAGTTCCTTGCTTGTAATGATTAGTATTGAAAAATGAGTTGTTAGAAATATTGGTCGATTTTGAGCTGAAAGTGCTTGATTTTAAACTTCCACGTTTGCATATGTAAAAATAATATGTTAGAAATGTTATCGGAAGCAAGTTATAATCAGTGAAAGAATATGTATATGTAGGCATGTTGTGAAATATGAGCAAGAATGAATTATTGAAAACAGATACAAGAAGTAGCACAAGAGCAGTTGATATTTGATGTAAGTCCTATCACTTATCAGACGATACATCTCTTGAAAACAAGGAAGAAATTTATACAGATTCAGAAATCAAATATTTATTTTGTTATCTATTACTTTGCAGTACCTTTTATTTATTACAATGAATTCGTTTATGTATTCTGGTAGCACTTTATATTATTATTTTGTTCTTAATAAATGTATTCGTTAATCAAAAAGTTAGTGAAAAATACACGATACATATGAATTAAACACTCCCCCTTTATTCAATTTAATTCTGTTTGTATCCACTCTTTAAAACATTTGATTTTTTCATAATTATTAGACGCTACTACGTATGATAATAATAGAGAATATCGTCAAATAAGTGGATAAGTTATTCTAACCCTGCAATAAAAAGTTCAATTTCCAATTTCCAATAGTTTATACTTTAAAATATCGATCATAGACTCGATTTTTGTTATTTTTCTATCATACACGATCGCTCTGGAACGCGCCGGGGTATCCAAAGATTACTTTACATGGGTATCCAAAGACCATGATTTTGTTTCTGCCGCACAGGAATAAAAGCGGGGGTACCCTCTTCTTAAATTGAAACATCTTTGAAACTAATGGTTACACTACATACACTACATACACTACATACATACACTACGTAATTTTTATTGGGACAAACTTTTCACCGACAGCAAAATATTGCTAATGTAAAAGGAGGTATTATAATCGATCAGCTATCAAATGTATTTGTGACCGTTTGTGGAATTGTGTACAATTTTGTGGAAAAACGGTACCGCACAAAAATACCACACGATATAATTTTGTACACAGGTTTCTAACATATTTTACATCAACTGATTAAGCTTTGGTCTAAATCGATCATCTTCAGAATGAGCAATGGGCAAACATGCATAAAGAGAGTAAGTAATTTTTATTTAACTAAATATTTTCCTCGAAAATTAACTTTGTATAATCCAATATTTACAATTTATGTCACAGTGGCCGTGACACGAAGATAAAGGTAGGAATGCATTCAGGTTAAAAATACCTATTATCGGTACCTCTGATCCACCGGTAACTTACCGGTGACTCTGCTGGACATGGCCATTAGTTCAGGAAATGTTTCGGTTATAATATAAATTTGTTTTACATCTCATCAGCTCATTAACACGTCCCTTTTTAATACATTATATTATATATTAATTATATTTCGCAACATAATTAATGTAACTAATTTACTGAGTTTTTCTTGCCTATTTATCATATACAAAGCATTAATGTGTGAAGCTATGTTCGTAAACGCAGACTCACTAGCAATTTTATTGTCTGGTGGTAATTAGAGAACGAACAAAAATGCTGGACGGATAAGTATGAACGTCACACGCTAAAGTCTGAAATAAGCATTGCTTATTAACATAAAACAACAACTTCTCTGTTTAAATAACAACTGTACTGCCTTAACACGGCATATAGGTCGTATATACGTTTGGGAAAAGGCATAAAATATTGCGTTTAAGAATATGTTGTGTTCTTACTTTGCAGATACGAAGCATTCTAATAGATTCTTTGGCGTTAATGTAATTATATCATTTAGCTTACATAGATCAACAAAAAAATATATATCATATGATTTTAACGGCAGAAATAAAAACTGCACTAATTTGCACATACGACCTCTGTGCTTAACAAGTACCAAAATTCACGCGAGTAGTATATTACTCTATGAGAAAGTAATGGAAGTACATAATTTAAGATCTGTAAATCCCTGTAAATCCATTTTGGAGTCAAACGGTTTCCACCACTAAATAAGAGTCGCATACAGCCGAAAGTCGTTTGAAGTCTTCAACGATCGAAGGCTGAGAATGGGACATCGGTCACCGATGTCCCATTCTGAGCCTTCACTTCCTCTTGAGGACGATGCTTGCCGTACAAGCCACAAGGGAGGTATTTTTATATTGGTATCACTTAAATAATGTTATGTCATTTTTCGCGTCATTCTATAATATAAATTATAATTACTATCTTCAGGGTAGCTAATTTTATGTTATTTTCCGCCTATCAACGACTTATTTAAGTTCAATTACAAAAAATAATTTGAGCAGCTAAAAGTGCAAAATTGGCTGCGCCATTTAAGTTGTCCTCATAGCGAGTTTTCAAAGGGTGGTAACCGAACTACGCTATTACATTCTTGTTGCAGCAGGATCAATTATACGCACCACACAATGAAGTGACTATGGTATCGAGTAAGGAAATTTTAGGGTATGATTGGTTATAATTAGAAACATCCATGTTACTGGCTCTAAAGCCGTAGAAGATTAAAACTACATATATAACTAACAAACACACAATACACCACACTAGCTCATATACGAGTACACATATAATAATACAAAAATATTGACTTACTTCAATCTCCTGTGTTTGATCTTCAATGACATTCTGCTGCTGTTTCAATGAATTTTCCAATTCCTTGTTCCGTTCGAGGAGTGTCTTGCCGAGTTCCGCGGCTAGCTGCAGGTCTACAAAAGAAAATACAAAATTCATTACTTCTGTGGAACTCGCAAATTTCTACCAGAAAACGTATAACCGCGACAATGCGGAAAAGACTTATCGCCTAAGTGAAAATGCCCAATTAGAAATTGCACGTGAAATTGGTGTAGGTACACAGATAGGCTCGTAGAGACAATGGATTAATTATAGACTTGCTAATCGAAACTCGTTATTCGTGACATAAAAGACAGATTGGGAGTGCGGCAATTTTCAACAATCTACCCAGTCATGGCATTAACTACATTTTCTTAATTGGTAATCGTACACTAGAGTTAAACTGGCGGAATAGCCTATATAATTAACACGTTAATATAGAAATGCCAGATGTGTGATCTTAGGGATTAGGAAGTGCAGGCCTTTTAACTCGAGTGTGTGGATTAATGTTTTTAAATGGCAAACACAGTATTTAGTTTTGATTTGTACTTATACCAGCACACCAAAGAAGTCTATTACAATTTTTATATCGTGAGAGCGAGCGAGTTTTACGGCCTGTTTTGAGTCCCTAAGCTCAGCTTTTACCTCTCGCCATGCTCTCGCTTGCTCTCATGATTGCAACCGTCTTTTTGTAACACGTAGGTTAACTTATCATCACTTTGCATCACCGATGATCTTTAACGTACTTAACGTAATATGGAAGATTTGTAATTTTTGTGATTTTAGTTTGCTTCTGTTCTCCTTGATAATGTAATTCGAAAATTTAATTAAACAAGGAAACACACACAAGTGTCCCACTTTTTTACAGCACAATTAGTTTTTTTGAAATCAATGTTATTCCGAGTAAAAAATTGTATATGGACTTATTTGTTTTTTAAATTCCTTAAGAAGTTACAATTACACCGTGCCAAACATAGAATCAAATTCACGATGGAAATAGAAGACGATCGCCATTCTTAGATGTGCTGGTATACAGAACGACAACTGATAGGCTTGGACACAATCTACCGTAAGAAGACACATATCGACCGGTACTTGAACGCCAAATCAAACTACCACCCCCAACAGAAGAGAAGTGTTATTAACACTCTGTTCAATAGAGTTGAGAAGGTATGCGACTCCAGCACCTTGGACGAAGAACGGAAACACTTAGAGTGGGCCCTACGGTAAAATGGATACACCAAGTGTGACATACGGAGTGTCACACAAAGAAATCCGCAAGTCTCACATGAACCGCAAGAGTCAATGCTTACCATACGTAAGTGGGGTATCAGAAAGAATCGGTAGATTACTTAAGAAATCGGGTATCACTGTAAGGTACAGAGCACCAGCTAAGGTAAAGGATCTTTTGCCTAACCCAAAGCATAGCACACCACTCCTGAAGAACGAAGGGCTATACGAGATAACGTGAGTGTGGAACTTGCTATGTAGGACAGACAGAAGCATCGAATGTCGAGTCAAGGAGCACAGTAGAGACACCCGGCTACGCAAGATTCAACACTCCGCTATTGCTCAACACTGCCACGATTTGGGACACACAATGAATTTCGATGGCGTGAAGATGTTGGCAAGGGTGGGTAATTATCATCGAAGGCTTATTAGAGAAGCCATCGAAATTTACAAACATCCTGACATCAATCGCGAAGACGGCACTGATTAGTAAGGTACGGAAATCGATCCTAACACGGGCAGGTGGAAAACACATGGGAGCGATAGCTCCAGATGTGCGCAGGGTGGTGGAAATTTAGGTATATAACAGTAGCGGCTCGTCAGGGGTGGCAGGGTAGGCACTGCCCACCCAAAAAAACGAACAAAAAAATATAAAAAATATATTTATTAACACACATTTTTCAATACCAAAAATATTTATAATTATCCAGTACAAATACATTCCAATAAAATCTCTTTTATCCAAACTCATGATGTAATTATTTTTCAAATACGTCGGGTGTTACACGGAGACTGATACTGCTTTCTCTGCTACGCGCACAGATCCTAGATGGATCGCGCTCTCTCTAGCGTGCGAGAATACGTCGCAACTCGGAGCAATAGCAATCCGCGTTTAGGTGCCTCCGCCGCGTAACAGCCCGAGTCCGCACCGACCTCAAATCGGTCCATAAGCGAACATGGAACACAACGCGCATGCGCTAATGGGTATTGTATCTGTATTGTGCATGGTATCTGTGTATTACATTGTGATCTCCAGGCTGTGACGTCAGCGAGCTAGCGGTGCGGACTCGAGATGTGATTGGTCCGTCTGTCGACGTGATGATCATGTATTTTCAAATACAAGTGCAAGGCTTCGCGCAATTTTGGCGTATAACGCAGTTTTGGGACTGTTTACTGTTTTGTTTGGTGGTTAGTCGGTTAGTGGTTACAGTTGCGAGTGGAGTGATGATGGTAATTTGTTAAAATCTTGGCAGGAACACGGGAAGATATAACGCAAGTGGTAGATGTAGATGTAGATGTAAATATTAAAGAATAGTTTCGCCAACTTGTCTTACGACGACAAGATATATGTCAAAAAACTAGGCATATAATTTGGTATTAGTATTGGTTTTTATTTGGTAGTGACTACCATAAAGTTTTTATCAAGACCAATAAAATCCATTAATTTTTTTGCCCAACCAAACCAAATTTGCACTAGCCGCCACTGGTATATAAGGGAGATTTCTTTGGTTGGTTTTTAGTTAGCTCTGAAGAAACGAGCAACATGGTTCGCGAAACGTCAGCATTGAAGAGGTTTTCTTTGAGACCCTAAAGTTTCTAGGTCATCAGGCTGCGCCACTATATCCGTAAAAATCCGGATCCGAAAAGTTTGTTGACATTTCGAACTTGATATTTAGCGCAAAGCATTGTATCGATAATATTTTTTCGATTACCATTCATTTTTTAAATTTTAGGTTATAATTATGTATTATAATGTAATAATTTAAAATAGTATCTAAGTATTTTGAAAATAAACACTGTTTACTAAATTAATGGCGTAATTTCGCCCACTGCTAGAGCAATTGGGTGGGCTGACTCATAGCACCATTATTTTATTTATTTTTTAGATTTCAGGGACCGACATTCTTTCAAAGTTAACCTGTTCCTATCCACCTGCACCTTAATATGGCATTTCTTGACAGTTGTGTTAATTTTTGTCCATATTGTAAAATATAAAGCATATAGTTTCCAGGCAGTTGTTTTTGGTTTTATACATATGTAGCAATTAATGAGAATAAAAATAAATCTTAGTGCTAATGAATAATAAAAGAAATAGATCAACATTTCTTATTCTAATCTTATTAAACTAAATATTAATTAAACTATTCTAGTTTTTATTTGGATCTATCAGATTTAAATAATAAATTGTTCCCTATAATTGCTTAGAGATTGCTATTGTTTTTATTGATTGTTACAGCGGGTATGTCATACCATCAGACGATTTATTGTCTTGTCTAAAAAATCAAAAGTTCATAGTTCAACATACGATTATCGATGACGTTTAATCTTGATGCTGCCTCCGAACCACAATAAAAATAAACTTATCCGTAATCTTATCTATAACTAACATTAGGTTTGGTTTTGAGTCCATATGTAACATTAGATAAGCAATTCCAATTGTAATTAATTTCAGAATGTATCACGTGTTTTGTTTCCACCTGCCAATTGATTTCTCAGTTTAATTAATCGGTTATTATTGAGTAATAAAAACACAAAATAAAATTAATTAACAAAATATCAACATCTTTATGAATCACAATAATTGCAATTACTAGTTTTCTTACACAATATAACGTAGTTACCTTTTAGTTAACGTTATTATGCAGTAACAATTTTATAATAACCTCAATTTAGAACTTAATTTCGCTTGAAGAGCACTACTTAACAGTGGCGTAGTGACGTAGAAGAAAACAACATTACACAAGAGGCTCCACTGAATAGGAAGTGCGTGAATAGCATAAGTGAAATTAAGGTAACATCACATTACAGTCAGCCGTAACTCAAAATTACGTAAGACTACTGTTAATGTGTGTTTGTTTCATCAATAATTCTGAAATAGTTAAGCCTGTAAAAGCCGAAATGCAAAAAGTTACAGTAAGTACACTATAGGTACACTAGTTTAAAATAAGCACTTATAACTTAAAAAAATATGACATAATTTTATTAACGGAGCAGGTAGTAAGGTTAATAGATTAATTATTTTTTATTAAGATAATCGTTGCATCAAAATATAATGTAGTCACAATATAATAAAATACATTTTTGATTTTTATTTTGCCTAATAAAATGTATGTTTCTAACAAAACTGCCAACGTTGTGTCACCAGCAACACCAAATTTCCAGTTAAGAAAATGTAAACATCAACTAGCTTCTTATGTAGTACGTTAGTTACTGAAATTTATTTTTGTATTTATATTTCAATTTAACAATTAAAACAAAACAACATCATTATACATCATTACAAAACAGGATGCAAAATACGAAAAACTTGTAAGAAACATTTCATTTCACGCCAACCTGCCTACCTATTTTCTTTTGTAGGGTGGAGCTCCGGTATACACTGTTAGAAAGGTATGGAAATTTAAAAGGATTTTTCATAAAACAATTACATGTAAATGTAAAATTTTTTTCGTCATTTTCTTAGATGTCAATAAAACCATATAAACATAAAAAATCTGATGTGACCAGGCTCATGACTTTATCATATAATATATAAAATTAATAGTTTAGCTGCATGAGATTCTATTTGATCGAGATCGATCGTGTTTGCATTAAAATAAAACAAGTAGCCAGAATTTGACAGATATTTTGATTGATAATATAGACAGTAGGTATTGTCAAAAACCCAGCATTTGACAGTACCTACCGTCAGAATGAAAATAATTTTCTAATCCTAGCTAACTAAGTTTTAATGCAGACATGATTTCGATCAAAAAGAATTTGCTCTAAACTATTAATTTTTCCAAAAAGCGTCATAGACATAAATTATACAGAATTTCGTCTACTTTAATTTATTATTTAAGTATTTTGACAAAATTACAGAAATGGCAGCTCATCTAAAAAAAACATTAAAAAATGCTTAGAGGAAATATCCAGTTCCTTTAGACCCTTTTGAACCAAAGGCTTTTCAGTTCTAACTTTGGTAATAAAACTTCTAAATATGAACTTTCGTCCCGGTGCCTTTAGTGGTTTCTCCGGAATCGTCGCCACAAAAATCGGGTAGACACACACACTGACATAAATTTTTTTTTACCTTGGTCAAAACTGGGCAGGGACCCAAAACGACCAATTTCCGCTAAAATCAATTTTTTTTTCGGCACGATTACAATACTTTATCATGCTGCGTATGATAAAGTAAAAACTTGTAGAAACACATATCTGTGGCAAAATTACATATTTTAAATTTAGTTAGTAAATGTACATATTCAAGAACAGCAAATTGACATGATTTATCTCTAAAATTACAGGTTAATTGTAGGTTTTGTAGTTTTCAACAATAAGATGTAAAACGCATAATATTATCAAAAATACGTACTATGATACAAAATTTCACAAAACGTGAATGTATAACTAAAAAATTAACCATTATATTTTCAATGTATGTCTAATACATTTTAATGAATTAATTTCCACATTGGTATCGCCGTTACCTTTGATAAGAGTTGTGACCACATGCACGAATAGTAGAGTATTAATTACAGATTAAAAATCCTAAAGCAACTTCTTTATAAGGCGCTTTAAATAAGCTGTATATGCCATATTTTTCAGCGCCAAGGTATAGTATCTATTTCAATCATCTGGATGTTTGCGATATATGTAAGTTGATTTTGTTGCAGGTCAAAAAACGTTCATACATGCCAATGAATATCCCCTTGAATAACTGTGTTGTAAGAGCAGGTAATATTAATAGCACATGCGTTTAATCAATACAGTTTTAAAGGTTATATTGTTGTTGAATATTATGTATATCATTCCGTTCTATTGAAATACCATGTCTAATTCGTGTTACTTTTAAACACAATCTTCTGTTATGTAAACTGATATGCACATTTATGAGTATGTTACACTTTGACAAGTATTCATACGTTTGCAATGTAAACACATTTACATATTGTTATGTACGTTACCCCTTAATCTGTATTCATACTTATAATTATGGAAAATCGTTATAAATTGTGTACAGTACACTTAAATGTGTAGTATAAACAAACATATTCTCATGTGATTAATTACATTTTATCGAAGCAAAAAACAACAAGTCATATTTTGTGTAATTTTTGCTAACAGTGTAACCTCGTTTCAAGGTTTGAACTCCGCAATTGCGTCGGTCTTCATAACAACGGAAATTTTCACACCTAACCGAAATTTGCGAAGCATAAACAAAAATAGAAATCAAACAATAGCGAACATATCTTATCAGCTGATGATATCTAAAGTAGGCACCGTGATTTCTGGATACAATGAACCGAGTGCATTTTTCTGGCGATAATAACGCGCCAATACAACCGAACAAAGTGCCGTTTTTACGTAACGCAGAATTACGATTTACATAATACTTGATAATTGTACGAATAAAGCTACCGAATACCGGCGAACCGCTAACGAGGAAAAGTTTCTCGTATACCTAGTGCCCCGCAAATTGCAACGAACTGACCACACGTCGTAATATAATTAAAACACCCAGAAATGCGAAATCGTTCTTTTCTATTTCGATTGTACCATTTCCCCTAATATTAGGTGAGCAATTATTTCTGGTCTCCGTTATATCGGAACTTCCTGCTTTATGTACATAATAGTAAAATATTTGTGGTTTCACATTTTTACTATACTTAACGTAAAGGCGTTGACAAAAAGGACCACAAGTAATTTCTTTTAAGTACAAAAAATAGTCATACAACTTTTGAAAAGGTAACGATGAAAGAATTATTATTATACCTAATTTAGGTAAGACATGACAATACATACCCTGTTCTATCTGAGCTTGTATTCTTCGCAAATTTTAACTACTTCTTGTGTGGGTAAAGCAATTTAGATAAAACATAATAATTATATACTAATGTAATACCATCTAATTTTATAGCACTTCTTTAGCTCTTTGTTCTCACGGTGGCGAGAAATAGGGCGCGGAAGGTCAAGCCAAGCATTTTGGTCGTGTCTCCTATAATTAGGTATATAATCAGGCCCATAGAATTATGTTCACGTTCTTGAAGTGCGTGGAGCAAGAAACAATGAAAATTTGAAGAAACTGTTATCTGTTATCTGATCAAGAAGAAGTAAAAGAATGAAATGACACTGTTCACATACGTTTCCTGAAAGTTGTAAAATATGTTGCTGGTGCTGGGTGTGAAACTGTGAAATTACACTTAATGAAGCAGTTTTGTTTGTCACTTTAGATCAGCCAGAATTACACCTGACAAAGACAATATAAGACGCTCTTAGTGATTTTTAGACAATAGGAACTAACATTTTTATCATCCCTTCTCAGTTTGGTTTAATTAATCATACATATTATTGATTATGAAGATTGGCGATGAGATATTGGCACTGTATATTTAATTACTTAATGATATTTTTGTCTTCGTTGAGTAAAAATGACATCACAATGCACACTGTTTTCACAACACACAACACTGTTACAATTAACAAATTGTAACACCGTATTTACTAGCTTTCTTTTCTAAGATTGGTACACATTGACACATTGATATCAAATGCCATTGACCGCAGAGTGCTTCCTTTTAATCGCTTGGAATCGCATAAACTGCGAAATATCAATATCCTATACATATTTAAACATGCGTGTAGCCTGCTATAGTATGGCCAAAGGATTGGGGCTGTCTTAGTTTCGCGGTGTTCATCAAAATACGCCAGTAAGTATGACGTTTTCGGTTATGTTTTGCGACTCTGGTAAGTGATCGTCACCATACTTTTCAACTAAACTTCAAATCCCCTTTTCAGATATAATTCAAGAACCACATTTACTTTAATAACGTATTATGCGAAGATCAAACCTACATCGTAGATATGAACGATTTTAATTACTGCTGCGGGATTATATATACTCAATAAATGGTTTATTGAATATCAGCATACACGTAGGAAGCTATAGTACATTTAAAGTGTTGAGGATTTCTTAGTTTATGTAACGTATAAGTTTTCGGTAACATTTTGGACCGAATTCTGCTCTGTTCAATACCGTACTCGTTTTTGTCGGTCGTTTTTGACTTCGTCTTAGTTCTGGTTGTGTGCAACATACTTGTATTACCTCCATCACATGTAATTCTGCTAAGTATAACTTATTCTAATAAATTATTACACCGAAATTACAATTTAACCGTTACAACAATTCTTTACTAAGTTCTTATTCTTTGAAGTAACTAATCAGTTACCGCCAAACACGTCTATTCTGATTTTTATAATTAAGAAACCACTATTTTAAAGGTAACTTTTTAGGTTATGTTTCAACTATGTATCACGGCAGGGTTAAAAGTCCCAAGCTCCATTATGATCATACTTGCGACCTCGCTGATTATATATGAAAACTTGTGGCCTAAAGTAGAATACAATTATTCACAATTAGATTTTGTCATGATTTTATTCCAACCTTTCGAAGTTGACAGTTAGTGCAGTACTGCCACGTGGTACCCGCAAAATACCCTAGATTCTAATTTAGCGCAATGTAGTAACCACAATTTCTAAATTTATATAAAATTAATGACTCAAAGTAGAAAAAATAGTATATTACACTAGTTTTATAAGACGTGTTGGCGCACTCGTTCCATTTGGGCACTCCTCGCTACGCTCGTCCCGCCCAAAATAACTCGTGCGCCAATTTGACGTCTTATAAAACTAGTATAATAATATACTATTAGGCCACGAACGCATAATGAGTCGTGGTTGCGACGAACTGAGCAAAAATACGTTATATTGGTTGGAAAAAATTTTATTTTGTTATCCGGTACTGTAGGAAAAATCCAAAGGGTCAGGCAGTGAAACCTGACGGCTTCAATGAATGTTCAAGATATTTTATCAATATTATTTTACATTATATTTTTTTATAAAAAGCACTATGAAGCAAAAATAACATCCACTCAAATGATGACGTCCATTTTATCTGCACTGCTTAAGTCTGTTGGCAAACTTAAGCTGCGGACACATTATTCACACGTGACGTGTTAACTCGTGTTAATACGTTGTCATATTCATACGTGACGTGTTAACTTGTGTTAACACGTCACATCACAACAAAATTAAGGCCACCATATCACTCGTGACGTTTTAACCCATTTTAACCGGTCACATCTATCAACATTACGGCTACCATATTCAGACCTAACGAGTTAGCTGGTGTTAACACGAGTTAACACGAGTTAACACGAGTTAACATGTCAGATTCACTCGTTAACATTCATTGTCATATTCCATTTCAAAGACCGTCAAATTTCCGGGGAGTATTTACAAAGTTATTAAAATATCATACCATATCTATTTCTCAAGAAGTACTTTTGGTAGTTACTTTAAGACTACTTGCGGCGAGTACAGCAAACGAAAATTGTAATTTTACTGTGTGGATAGTAGTTCTCCTAGATAACTTAATTTCTTACTAAAACAACCATAAACGTTTTGATTCTTGCGATATTTTACTAAAAATTCGTACTTCCTTTCGATAAATTCTGGTTTATATATTCTTTCAATCCATATTTTATAGTTATGGTTGGTTAAGCAAGCTTAGTAGTTAGATATAGAACATTTTAAACCGTTATTTTTGCTCTGGTGATACCCTATTCCAAGATCGGGTAAGACTACCTTTTGCTTTTGCCATTTTTAGTCAAAGTTTTTGAAACTAGTATGATTTGTTTTGTATTAGGCTGTATGGTGATAGTTAACAACTGTTCATTTAGAAGATAGATATATAAAAAATAATTACACTGGAAAAAACCTTATTTTAATAACTTATTTAAATAACCCAAACGAAGTAATTATTTAAATATGTTTGAGGAAATGTTATTTTTGCTAATCACCATTTCAATCACCACTGAACCACCATCTGGTCCAGAACAAGTTGTGAAGATCAAAGCATAACTACTTTTCGTTTTAGTTTTAAAAAGTTTACTTCGCCACCACCACCTGTACCTCAAATCTACTAGAAGATCTGAGATGTGTGAGAACATTTTTTTTTTCTAAACATCTCAAGGAATCATCCCTGATCAGTAACGCGCATAAACATGCTTAAGTTACATATGAGATTCACGTTTGAAAAGCGTAGTGTAAAAACAATAGATAAGATACGTTAACTTGATCTACATTTTTATCTACGACTCGCATATAATAAGTTTATTGTATAATCCTTATCATGATACATGACTGTGATTATGATTACAGTGGTTTTGAATAATAGTGACAGTTATTTTGACTAATTACTTCTTTATTGAAAGGAACTGTAACTGTCATTATTATTCAAAGCTACTGCTGACACCTGAGTGGTTGACAGATGAACGCCCCTATTGACAATTAGTATATTATTTGACGAGCACATGATGAAGGATATAAATCGCGAGCATGACATGCGAGCGAATTATATCCATTATGTGCGAGTCAAATACGACGTTTTATCTACGCCTCATAAATTCAATTTTATGCAAAATATTTTAAATGTATTTGTCAATGATGGCGAGGCGAACTGTCAAATAACTGTCATCCACTTAGGTTTTGACAGATTTTCACACTAGCGATGTATTATGATGACAGTTCATTCAAATAATGAGGTCATTATTTGAACGAACTGTCATTATTATACAACTCTAGTGCCATTAAAAATTATTGGCGCGTCTAATGATGGGGATTATATAGTCAGAGATACGTATACAATGAACTTATTATATGTGAGTCGTAGATAATAGTATATTATTTAACGAGCACATAATTAAGGATATAAATCGCGAGCATGAAGTTTACACGCGAGCCGCAGGCGAGCGTGTAATCATGCGAGCGATTTATATCTGTTATGTGCGAATCAAATACGACGTTTTATCTACGGCTCATAAATTCCATTTTATGCAAAATATTTTAAATGTGTTTGTCAATGATGGCGAGGCGAACTGTCAGATAACTGTCATCCACGTAGGTTTTGACAGACTTTGACACTAACGTTGTATAATAATGACAGTTCGTTCAAATAATGAGGTCATTATTTGAAGGAACTGTCATTATTATACAACGCTGGTGTCATTATAATCATTGGCGCGTATAATGATAGGGATTATATTGTCATAGATACGTATGCAATGAACTTATTATATGTGAGTCGTAGATACATTTAATATATTTGGTATGAAAAGGAATTTATGAACGCACAAAAACTGAATGCCACTGTTTACTGTAGCTAGAGTAGGGTGGGGCACATTCGGACAAGGGGACATTTGGACAACATTTACTCACTATTTGTGTGCCTGGATATGAAAAGGAACTAATTGTCCGAAATTGAGTTATGTGTTTCAAGATAGAATAAGTTATGGCAAAGGTACTCCAACAGTTTAAACCTATTACCATAAAGGGAAATTGAAAAATTATAATACTTAAGTTGCTGATACAAAAAGTAAACTTTTGCGCTATGACGCTTCAAATTTTTACAAAGTTTAAATGCTAATAACTTCGCGCATATTTACAACTTACGCCGACTCCAACATTTTTGTAACAATTTCAATATTAGTTTTATGATTTTTAGTAGAATTTGTTATTTCATGTTCCGTTTAGATTTTATAAGTCTTTTAATCTATAGCGCCATGGGCCTGGGAACTACAAAATAGTCTAACCTAGGTAACGATTGATTGTCACCGGAAATCGATTGGACAATTTTTAAAAATTTTAAGAATTTTAGCAAATTTTAAAAAAGTTTTCAGTTCTTTTTTATTTATTCATGCATTGTCGCCAGAAATCTGTCCATGTGCAAAATTTCAACTCGATTGCACTCTGGGAACTAGGTAAAATATGGTAATGCGCAAGAGCGTAGCGATATATCGACAAGTGGTCCTTTGATCTTTCGCAACAAAAACGCATATTTTCATGCGTCCAACCGCAGAGGGGTTTTGGACGAACACATCTGATAAAAAACACAATAAAGAGACTGATTAGCAAATAAACAAAAAAGTGTATCTTGAACCAGTTTAACTTGATTTGCGATTATCTGCGTAACTAGAAACGGACAACTGGTCCCTTTTCACATCCGCGCACACATATGTACCAAATGTTATAATTTGATTTACAGATTTTGTTTTGCGTGTGAAACTGTGACATGATTGACTGATTGTATATTGTGCATATTATATCAAGGTGTTCAGGATTAGGTACATCTATTGGTGTCAACATGGAACACCGTGAAAACGATGTTTCGCGACAACGGCATTATTGATGTCATACGGCCACCAATATTGGTTATTAATTGCGAATTACAAACTGGCGATCAAGTTAATTCAATTTATAGTTTGTGACTAAACAACACGTTCTCGGGCATAAGACCAATAACCAATCAAATAGTAAATTATAATGGAACAGCAATTAATCGAACCAACTTAATAATTAATTTGTTTGCAGGCCAATAATAATTATCACCTAAGAATGTAGGTTGTTCCGGTATCTCAGTTGGCAATGACACAGCGGTCTTGAACTGTTCCAGCCCGCATCTATCAACAAGCTCAGTGGCCCGTGTAAACTAAAATTCCTAATTCCAGTAAGAAATCGCCAACCTCTTTTTCCAATAGGCAATCGGTAATTGAATCCAATCAGTCGTGGAAGATCGCCGGGCAAAAAGCCCACCAGTAAATAAATAGACGCAATGAAAGTTAGTTGGGATTGCCGTTTACTATGGCTTCACTACAGCGTGCAAGTCGTTCTTTTGAGCAAAACCACAGGATGATTCATCTTAGGTTAATAAACTTATGGTATATAGGTAGCAAATTGGAAGAAGATTCACTGAAATTGCCTTCATTATCCCCTACGTAAACTAAAGCCAATATTTTTTATTAACATCCGTCGCCTGCATGTGACATCAACACAGTTTTGGGACATTTTTAACCTCACCCTCACCTCACCATCTAGGATTTTTATTTAATTTGGTGCATTTGTTGTCTTTATATACAGGTTGAGTCGCGGTGGCCGATACTGTATTTATCTTAAGAGATTATTTTCTTTTAAACAGAATGTTGAATTTAGGCGTGAAGATAAATTTTCTTTAATGGAATGCCCTGTATATTATACCATATTAGGAACACTGCATAAGTTGCCTTTCCAACTGTCTCAGATTGTACCCATGTAAAGAAAATAGTTCCTGAGATATTCAATTAATAATAATCAATAGCGTTTGTTATATAGTAACTAAAACTATAGCTGGATGCTGATATCAACCATAATTAGTTGCCTTATTCAGGGTGATCGTAACACGCAGTATTTTTTTAACATTTTAAATTTAATTTATATTCAATATGTCCTATATCTGTTTTTACTAGTTTTTGTGATAGCTGCAATTTGAAGAGTAGTATGCTATTATAGTACCTTAATATTGTTCTCTATACAGTGTGTTGGATACTGGATAGCTTGCTGTAAAATATGCAAAGGGTTATAGAAGAAGTCATTTAGAACATATTTAACTAGATTTATTCATATACAAATCTTAAACAGTGTACTTTTAGGTTGATTCTCGTAAAAAATTGTTCACTTGTGCAAATTTTGCGCTGACGTTTCATTGTAGTGGTATGTTGGCTTACACACAAAAACAAACGAGAAACGCATACCTAACTTTATGAGAACGGATTTGTATTCAGGACAAAAGAAAATAACCAACAATATCTATATATATTTTTCTGGAAAGACAGTTCAAAATTGGTATAATATGACTGATAATATGAATGATATTGATAACGTAAATGGAAAGTGGGTTATTTGGAGGTGTCTTCGATAGATTATTTTTGCTCTGAATAAAAATCAGTATCTAAAGATGCCTATTAGCACCAAATATGCTTTTTGCATTTGGCTGTTGTGTGTGAGCGAATAAATCACATATCAACATATCCACATTTTCAGAAGTCCACAAATTTTCACGATAGTTAACCTAAAACTACCATGTTAAGGGTTTACTTTAGCAGTAATTTGATTTTTTTAGGTCCCGTGTTACTTTTCCATACGATTGCAAAAAATGGCAAAATACAGAGTGTTTCAGAAATAACGTGTGTCTTTGAAGGAGCATATAAGAACGTAATGAACATGTTTTGTCAAATAACGCATGTTCTAACTTAACGCACTTCAGATAAAATTATTAAAGAAAAAATTGGAGGCCTGCCCTGTATGGTTATTACTACACGACCGCAGCCTACCATAGCGAAGCGTCCACTGACGGTGACGAACGCACTACTCTTCAAGTTACTCCACCCCGGCACTTTCTGTTCACGCGTAAATGCCATTGACCTAGGTACTTAGATCGCAGTTGTCAGCTGTTTCTTGTTCTTTGGAAATTCTTCTGAAAATTCAGTACCTAATAGTTTTGTTAATGTACCAATCAGTCTGTGTTGTGAGTATAAGTGTAAGAATGCTTCAAATGCCAGATTTTTGAACACCCAATACTTCGTACAAGGATAAATCTGGTTACATAGGTTCTAAACTAAATTGTCTCCTCTATTACCCATTAAACACCTTATATCCAATGACTAAACACCCAATATGTATACAGAGCAATATTAAGGTTAGTACTTACACTATCAAAAAAAGTACTAACATAAATTGGACAGAAGCAAAGAGTTATTAGAGCCAACACCAATTATACATGCTGTTCCAAAAACTCAAAGCCATTGAAAAATTTTACAAAATGAATACATGGCAGGATCTCCTTATTTAGACAAACAATTGAATATATCCAATAATATACAACTTGATACAGTTGGAGAGACAACTTTCCGAGTATTCATAATATGGGATTATACACGGGGCATTCAATTTAAAAAATATAATATTGCTCCTTCGTGCATAAATGCAATATCCTATATAAATAAAACTAATTTTCATTTGTTTCCATGCTTTCCATACTACTACCTAATCTTTGTAAAAATTTGTTGTTTAAAAACGTTTATTAAAGAATAAACCCATTTCTATCCTATTTTCATGTCATGGGAGAGAAACAGTGTGAACTCTTCTTTCGGATTATTGTCAGATTTTTCTCCAGAATTTTCAAAAAAAATTATCGTTTTGAAATATTCCGAATCATTGCCCCCAAAGTTATTTATGATGTATATAACAAATGAAAAGTAACAGCTATTCAACGTCTATAGCGCAATTAGATAAGCTACAATCATAATGATCATCATTAAACAATTCTAACAATTCTTAATACATTCTCATAATTTGCAACGGACAGCAATATCAGCATTACAATGAAAAAACGAAAAATAATTATTTAGGGGCATATGTGATTCCGGTTATCCACTTATTGAATTCCCAATTTCTGTATATCTGGATACATCGCTAATAAATACTTAAGCACATTTTTTATTATCCGTTTACTCATTTATTATTTATACAACAATACGACAGTATTACATTGTACTGTACGTATAATTAAAATTTTAAAAAATATCACTAAGATATTTCAGTTGTAATCTTCTTTTTATTCTAGATATAAAACTGGTGACAATCTTCTCCACTACTGGACTTAGCTTTGTCAATTTCAGAGCATTGAACATAGTAGGTTTATCTTTTGTTCGACTATCGAGTTCCATGTTGTCTTGTTCGGTGACTCAAATACTAAAAGTTCTTGTCCGTAAACAGTGTTTAGCTTTGCTAAACAGTTTTCCAGGAAGATGCTGAAGAACTGAAGTTTGTACCTACTCAAAGTTTAAACACATAAAGGCACACTACTATATCGGAATCAGTTATAGACGAAGTCAGTACCTACTTAAAACTAAATTATATTTGATAAATTGCCTCACTGGAAAAACCAACATAACTTCAGAAAATTGCAGAACAACCACACTTATATCAACTTCTTTACAAATAACAGGATGACCACAAAATTGGCGGCAATTACTCATTATCCATGGTTACTTTCAGTACATGACTTGTATGTACTGACAATACAGTTATTGAAAGTAGATTGTTCTAACTTATTGACAAAATAACGTTCATCTAGTTGATACCTCATTGTTGTTCTTATTACACTTATTCTTACATACAATATTATTTATTTATACATTTATTCTTTGTGCCATAATCCGTAAATAACGGATATAATAAATCAATAATAAATAATAAATCAATATTATTAGTAGTTAATACTTCAAAAATCTTTAGTTAATATATTATAGGTACGAGGTAATAATAACATAAATATCTATAGTTCCTTCTCAATTTCAACTCTATTTCAACGGGTGAATACTTAAAATCACATTAATCACTCCAGAGGAAACAGGCTGTCACTTGCCTCAAAAATAAACATATCACTGTCTTCAGAAATTAGTACCATACATATTGTTACAGTAGCAAACTATATACTTTTACTTGTATTTTTTGCAGCACTGCTAAGTTTTGTAATCAGTAATAATAGCCCGGTGCCGGCTAACGATAAAAAGAAATTATATTCAATACAAAAAATGCGCTATTATCATAATTAATATACCTACATATAATTTAAACATTATCGAAAGTTCGGTGCGGTGTATTGAATACACCGGCAAATTATATTGAAATTGACGTTGGACAGGAAGTGCGTACTTACAAATTCTCTCTGGTTAGGTAGCTAGATCTATTAACGTTCCAATTCGGTATAATTTTATTGAATTATGTTCGTAAATACATACGAGTAAGATATAGAATGTACCGAGGCAAGAAATAATCCAAATTAAAATTCAAAATATCTATGAAAGTTATGCTGTTATATCATTAATAAGTATTGAATTATCTATATGCACAATGTAAACCCTATCATTAACATTTTCGTTTGTCATATATCAGTTAATTTGAAAAATAATGCTAGGTTGCTGGTACATTACCGTTTGGATAATCAGCTGTTTCAAACCGAATACGTACGACATACTTGAAGATTGACTTCACATGATTCAACGTTCAAGGCAAGGTTTCGTAGTTTATTTTGTTGCTCAAAGTTTGCATCTAAATTTGATATTTTTACTTAAGAGGTTTTAATTCAATGCGCAAGTCAAGTTAAAAATTTACATTTATAGTGTAAGCACAGTAAAACATTGCTCACCAATGATGCACGTTCTCCAACTTTGGAGAACCCAAATAAAAGTTTAGTTTTGTGTGTAAACAATACAGTTTAGTAGTCTATTCCTTCATTTTGAATAACCCTGTGTAATAAAGTCAAGTGACAAAAACCTCTTTGTAAGATAAATAATAAATAATTTATCGATTTCAATAATGATGTCCACGCTAGAAACAAAGTACATTAATGGGCTTAAGAAATCGAAATACACGTTCTTCCATAGATAATTGCTCTACAGCCAGAAACTATTTTCATGAACACAAACTTATGTTGTCTGAAATGGAACACTAGGTATATTTCTGCAGTTTTTGATTAAGATTTATCTCGTAATCGTTTTGAGAACAACTTGTATTAGGCCATTATTAACTGTTTTTGAATGTGTATTTTTCAATAGAATCGTTCTGAGGTAACTACAAGGTTAATGTAACAAAAATTTAAAGAGCATTCAAAGTTAGACTAAAGACCCAGTTATACCTCTCCTAAAACGCGTTTTCAAATAAAAACAGTATTTATTGTTCAAAGTTTATGAAATTTTCAGAGTAACTTCTTAGGTGAATGGTGAGCTGGATGAAAAATATTTTTTTAAAGATACAAACTAAGTTTCCTTCTTCATCTTTGGTTTTTTTTCAAATATAATACATCTAGCCCAACTCATGATACAAATATGTATATATTTTTTATTTAAGTAGAATTTTAACCCAAACATTATAATTGCGATAATAAATCGTAATTGTCAGAAATGTATTTATTTGCCTATATTATTGATGCTCGGTGTAGACAGCAGACGTCAGGAGCTTTAAACACCGTCTATTACTGGTGACTACGGATTGACGTTAGTGGGGGATAGGCTGACCAGTGACAACTCCCACCAAAAAATAAATATGGAAACGAAATATTTCGTTTCGGAGTTGCGTTGTTTTCAGAACGGATCGTTGATCTGAGGAAGCTGATATTTATTCTTATGAGAGTAGGTATTTTAGTGACACTGTGTTATGTGTACAGAAATGTTAGGATTTCTACAGAACACTACATTTTTACCATAGTACTGCTTGTTTCTGTTATCTGTAGTAATTGGAACATCCCCATAAACTTGTCCCTTAACATTCACGAAATAAATAATTAGAACTAACGATTTAGTGGGCTAAGACGTGAGACCACTACAACAAACACCAAGGACTTATTAATATGTTTTCCGTCGATCGTTTATTTATGAGTCAGTTTAGTTAATTTATGGATGATCATTAGTTGTTCGATTGTGTAATTCATAGTAGTAGTTTACAATTACTAAAAGTTGCTGAGTCAACAGAAGAATCATTACATTTAGGCGATTGTTGAATTTCGTCGTGGCAACTAGAAATTTTATATTAATATATGAATTATTGGGCATGTGTATAAATTAGTGATGGGCAGAATGGTATTATTTCAATAATCCATTTTTAGTAATCGAGTGATTCGCAAAATCGTATGATTTGGTTCTCTAGCTGTTCTCCATTAATAATCGATTCTTAATAATCGATTTTTAATCATCGATTTTTCATAATTGGTTCTTATTAATCGGTTATGAATAATTGATTTTTCGATTATGAATAATCGATTTTTTGATTATGAATAATCGATTTTTAATAATTGAGTACTCTATTATATAGAGTCAAGGATGTAAAAGGTTGGGTTGACTGACGAAGTTGGCGACGGGGAGGGGGGGGGGGGCGGTAAAACTGATGTAAATGTATGTAAAACACACTTAAACACCGATTATTAAAAATCTATTATTAACATAAAAATCGATTATTTAAAATCGATTATTAAAAATCGATTATTCAATATCGATTATTAAGAATTGATTATTAAAAATCGATTATTAAAAATCGATTATTAAAAATCGATTACTCAAAATCGATTATTTAAAATCGATTATTAAGAATCGATTATTAAAAATCGATTATTAAACATCAATTATTAAAAATAATAATAGAGATATCTCGATTATTTTAAGAATCGACTATAATCGATTATACAATTGTTTATAATATTGACGATAGCTAACATTACCTACCGAGTTAAGCATTGCCAGAAAGTTGGCTTACTGATCTTACAATGAATTCCAAAATGCAGAGGGTGTTCCATTTAAGACACTAAAGTTTTTTCAGATATAGCAGACCTCTATGTATTCCGGATAAATCATACTAGAATATCAAATAAATAATAACTATCATGATATTTTTACTAACCAAAACGCGTTTACTTGTTTTCGTATCCTTCTTAGTTAGCTCAGAATGTTTTTTTTTGACAAGTGCCCGTTTTAGACAATAAAGTTACAATATCGGCAACTATTTATAATAACCTAATACAAGTTGTGCTAATGATTAGGATAAAAATGTTAATCAAAAACTAGCAATAGTATACCTAGTGTTCCATTTAAAGAAGTTTCTGTTGGTTCGTTGTTCACACTGTATGCAAAAATATATTTTCTGGCTGTCGAGCGAGTGATTATCAACAACTTTTATATATGGAAGAAATGTGTTTTTCGATTTGTTAAGCCCATTAATGTACATTGTTTCTAGCGTGGGACACCTGTAGAGTATGACTTTCGATGTGCATTATAACAAACTAAAGCAAATATATATGGAATTTTCATTGAAAACATCCATATGTTCTTAGAAAATAATCCCCTTGACTGGATCTTCGGACAATAGTAAATCATGTTTCCTTTTTTATTTGTAAATTAGAATCTAATTATCTATCTACACGTTTATAACATTTGGGGTAATTCTGAATCTACTCCCTATCTACATTTTTGGGAAATGATGATATGTGTCATTATTTATTCAGGAGATATGGCTTTACTCACAAAAGTTTCAACCCAAAAAAAAACTTATTAGTGGGCATTAACGTTATAAGAACAATGCACATACCAAATCATATGTCCCTATCTTTAGGCTGTGATGAATCAATCGGGACTTAAAGATGTGATATTAGCTAGGGTCTCATACGACTAACAGCAAAAAATGTTGATCTCGTAGTAATAACTAATTAACTAAGGAAAATGTTTTGTTAGCTTTCTGTGCGAAAAACAATCAATTAACTCTCGCGTTGTTTGAAATAATACGCTCCTCAACAATGCTCTATGCATAATTTTCAACTTTAATAAAAGGCTGAAAGAAGGTCGTAATTGCATGCTTTATCCTGACACGCAGGCAATACAGCGACGCAGTAAATTGCCTGAAAATTAGCAGTGTTCCCGCCATCTGTCATGTGTTTGAAAAGAAGAACTGCCGGCACTTTCAGTTTCTATCTAATAGAAAAATGTTGTTACTAGCCATTAATGAATATAGAGGGCGGTCTATTCCGACTGAAATTGAGTCATCGGCCACTTCCTGTCTATAGATATTATGCATGAAAGTGCGAGAGTTATAGGCTAGACTCGATTGCTATAGACATTTTTATTAATTACATAAAATTAGTAAACTATTTCATACCAGACGAATGGTTCGTAATTACATGCGTAACTGCCTGAAATTTCTACACCGGCGCGACGTTATGCACTATGAAACTAAAAACTAAAACTTCGTTTACTTCGTTTATTATAATTTTTTTATCATTCTAACCGTGAATAACTTAATACACCTACGTCAAACTTTTTTCTCTTGTCCTCGACGTACGTATGTGTGTGTATGATCATACATGGCACAATTACAAATGTGAAAAAGTTAACTGACTGAGCTACGTTCTGAAATAATGTTTAGAATAATATAACCTAATTTAATAACTTTCCAGGATGACTTGGCTATTTTTTTACATAAACATGACCATCCATGGTATAAACTTTATATGATTCGGGTCCATGTTGCAAAGATATGTGTATAATTTAAGAAATACAATCCTCCTAATCTTTGCATTTTTTAAAATTAGATATGCTCTGGTAGCGGTCGACATTAGTTTATCTACAGCCAGACACCTATACAAGAAAACCCACGACAAATAGCAAACGGAATAAAATAAAACAATAAAAACTTACAGTCAATTAAACTCAACAAGTGTACATCCTATCAATCGTATCTATTGGCACGTGGCGAGCGTACATACATGTGTAAAAATTGGACGTGTACATTTAAAATATGTGTTACCCCGTAAACGGTTGCAGCTCATAAAACGCGACGGATTAAATTTTCCGGCGAGAAGTAAGTTAATTAAATATTTTGAAAATATTTCCAACATGAAAGATAAACCTTGTGGGACCAAAACGTAAAACATCTCTAGGGAAAATGTACACAAGATATAAAATTATATGGAGCACAGGAAAGATGGAAATGTTAATATCGAATTATAAATTCCGGCCGAAACGTGTTTAATTAAGCCTATTTGGCGACTAAAATTGCGTATATCAGTAAATAATAACCCTAAGAACGTAATTTAGATATACAGTGTGTCCAGGAAAGTCCGCATCATATGACAATTTTTTTTATTATCCTTTTCTCAGAATTTTTTATTCTTTATAAAAGTTGGCGGCTTGTATCAAACCAATACGGCAATAGTCGAGTTCGTAAATATCCGTACCATATACCAAGCGGTTCAGAATATATGAACTTGCGATAAGAGTAAAGTACCTTTATTTTTATTATTATCGATAAACATTATTTGGAAATGTTGTTTAGAAGGAAAAATTATATTCAAATATGAAGTCACAGCCACCTATCTTGAAATTTTTATTGTTGATTTATTGATTTTTGTTTTTCTTAATTCTTAGTTTTATGACAAATATTAGTCAAAGCCAGTGATACTAAAAGCTTCGTTTTAATCTATTTTTTATAAATTTGAATAATGTTTTCACGATTGATATTATTTTTGTATAATAACTAAGGTTTATTTAGAACTAACGCAAAATTACTCGTTTTCTTGGTGCAAAGTTGCTATTTCACCCTGTAGATAATAATAGTTCAAACAATTAATACACGAGCGTGACTTACCTTTAAGGCAATTAATATTTATGACGTTGGGTATGTTTATAATAATAGTTATCCATCTACAGCAAGCGATTAGTCGATGTTGTTGATATTTTTAACGAAAGAGACCCGGACAACCAAATTACCCATTCAACCATTTCTAGGATAATCAGAAAAATCAAACAGACTGGGTCTGTTGAAAATTTCTTTAAGAAGCCACTAAAAATATATTGCCGAAAATAATAAGCAAGTTTACCAGTGTTGCAAGCGGTAATCGAGGATAGAACGACTTCGGCTTCTAACACCCAATGCAGTAAATAAGCGTCACATAACATACAAAAACTGAATAAATATCACCCATATAAACCAAAATAACTACTAAACTACAGGCAAGAGACTATGGTATCTGGTATGAGTCATTATTATCGATAAACTTTACTTGAAGATGTTGAAGATTTCTGCTTTAAAAAGTTCTTGGTGGTATTTAAAAAAAGTATTAACACGCTGTTCAGAAACTGAGGATATAAATCTACATTTAAATTTTATCCATAGAATACTAACAAAAATCAATCTATCCTCTTCCATTTCCCCCTTAAACCAGATGGCGAACTCATACCTATGGCATCAGATCTGATGTCACAGGTATGGTACTCTTTCCTTTAGTGTACAAATTTCAAATGTTTTTGAAAGGTGAAATTTGTTCTTTGTAGTACGTTTGTTATGTGCTGCTGATTTACTGGATTGGGTGTGCGAAGCAATTTGTCGAACCGAAGTCGTTCTATGCACGATTACCGCGTGCAACACTGGTAAACTTGCTTTCTTAGTTTCTATTTTTTGTGGTGTTTCTTCAAGAGATTTTCAACAGACCCAGTTTGCTTGAATTTTCTGATTATCCTAGAAATGGTTGAACTGGTAATTTGGCAATTTGTCCTGGTGTTTACATTGAAAATATCAGCAACATCGAGATAATCGCTTTTCTTTAGATGGATAACTACTATTCTAAACATATCCAAAGTCATTAATATTAATTGAACGAAAAGTAAGTCACGCTCATGTATTAGTTATTGTATGATCTACTATTATCTACAAGATGAAATATCAAATTTGCATCAAGTAGGTGAGTAATTTTGCGCTAGTTCTAAATAAACATTAGTTATCATACCAAAAAAATCAAAAATGTAAGAAATATATTCAAATTTCTAGAAAATAGATTAAAACGAACATTTTAGTATCACTGGCATTGACGAACATTAGTCACAACAGTAAGAATTTCAAGAAAATCCAAAACAGACAAAATTCAAGATAGGAGGCTGTGACTTCATATTTGAATATAATTTTGACTTCTAAACAACATTTCCAAATAAAGGATATCGATAATAATGAAAATAAAGGTACGTTACGCTTATCACAAATTCATATGTTCTGAATCGCTTCGTACATGGTTCCGAAATTTAAATTTTTTACTATTGCCGTATTCGTTTCATATAAGCC
The DNA here is from genome assembly GCA_964023965.1 of Melinopterus prodromus. NCBI lineage: Eukaryota > Metazoa > Arthropoda > Insecta > Coleoptera > Scarabaeidae > Melinopterus > Melinopterus prodromus. The sequence goes on from OZ030392.1 coordinate 45,282,442, forward strand.
GCTATATTTATATATATTATAATATATATTATATATATTTTTTATAAAGAATAAAATTTTCTTAAAAATGGATAATAAAAAAAAATTCCATATGAGGCGGACTTTCTTGGACACACTGTATATGTACAATATTATTAGAATATAACAATAGAACCTTATTATTGTATATAACCATCTTCTTTCTTTCTTTGGGTTTCAAAACGGCAAGCAAACGAGCGTACATAATTGTTGTATGATCATTAGTGTTTCATCTATGTTTGATGAAAAAAGGTACCATATTTCTTGTTTCTTTTTTATTGTTTCTTAATCTCTAGATTGTATCCAAAAGAAAAGAGAGTCTGATTTAATACGTATTCACAAAGTCACAGTTCTGAGAACGAGTTTAAAGTTTATTCTTCAAAATGTGTTGCTGTTTGTTTACCGACAGCTATCTAATAACAGTAAGTATACATACACGGTGGGCCAAAAAAAAACGGTACAAATTTTTGATCACTCGTATTTCCTATAATATTTTGTCAATTCAAATATTTCTTTTAAAAACGAATTGCCTGTAGTGTGAAGATTGAAACCGTACCATATTCGCAATAACAGGACGTCAATCCAGAGTTATGTTGCTTTGTGTTTGGCTATGGAACATTTCTGATAACGTCGAGTTAATTTAATGTGAAATGCAAGCTGTAATAAAATTAGTAGGTAATGAATTTTTTTTCCTTTGGTCAAAAGGGACAGCAAAGATTTTATTGCATCGAATACAGGGTGATTTTTTGCATACAGGGTGAAAATTTGAAACATCTTTTTTTGCTGTTTTTACTGAAAAAGAAGAAGTGGAATTGCGAATATGGTATGTTTTCAATCCTCACAACATAAGCAATTAGTCCTTCAAAGAAATGCTTGCTTTAATTTACTTAAAATCTTTGGAAATAGAAGTAATTGAACATTTGTACCGTTTTTTTTTTGGCCCACAGTGTATATCCATTTAAAGAATAATTTTATTAATGCATAACTAAAAAAACTGTAAATAATCGCAATTATCGCAAAAATATATTGATTTCAAAATACAGTGTGGTAAAAAATAAATGTAAGAAAATTGACCTACATAAAAAAGTGATCAAAATAAGGGTAAAATATTCAATAACATGAGACCGAATGAATGAACCTGTTATGTAGATTGTCTGTTTTTAGTGTGATTGTAATAATATCTCGCTTATTCCAAGAGATAAAAACTGTTAAATGCGGTCAAGTTGTACGTTTGTTAGGTCAACATTAATAAAATTATCTGAAACAAAATTTCATCCAATTTTTCTTTTGTTTTAGCCATGACATATCATTCAGTTTTTAGGTTTTGTCAGTTGGACAGTTATCTTAATCCGATCAAGACGAAGCTGCATTGCCCTTATATAGCTTAAAACCTGATTGATTGACTTAATATCCGTTATCCTGCTCTATCTATAGCGTATCATTTTGTTTTCCGACATATAGTACCTTTTCACAAATGGCATCATACATTAACTAAAAGTTGACCATATTTTGTTACACCTTATGTGGCAGTGCTGTACGATTGTTGGCAAACCTACATAAAAAATCAGAATTGGCCAGGCCCATGACTTTATCATACCATATATAAAATTAATAGTTGCATGAGATTCAAATTGATCGAGATCGACTGTGTCTGCATTAAAATAAAACAAGTAGCCAGGATTTGACAGATATTTTGATTGATAATATTGACAGTAGGTATTGTCAAAAAACCAGCGTTTGACACTACCTACTGTCAGAATGAAAATAATTGTCGAAATCCTGGCTACCTAAGCTTGAATACAGAGACGATCAAATAGAATTTGCTCATACAGCTAAACTATTAATTTTATCAAAAACCGTCATAAATTATACCAAATTTCCTCTACTGTATTTTATAATTTAACTACTTTGACGAAATTATAGAAATGGTAGCTCATTTGCAAAATCCTTGAAAAATGCTTATAGGAAACATCCAGTTATTTTGGACCCTTTTGAACCAAAGGCTTTTCAGCTCTAAGTTTGGTCATAAAACTTATAAATATGAACTTTCGTCCCGATACCTTTAGTAGTTTATACGGAATGGTAGCCACAAAAATCGGGTACACACATACACACACAGATATTTTTTGTACCTTGGTCAAAAAAGTTCAGGGGACCCAAAACAACCTATTTCCGTCAAAATCTTATTTTTTTTCGGCACCATTACAATACTCTATCATACTGCGTACGATAAAGTAAAAATAAATCAGCAATAAAATTATTTTTGTCAATTTAACAATTATTATGGACATGTTTAACATATTGTGATTATGATTGTTTTAATTTGTTGATTAGAAATTAAAATCTCTTCTTGCAATCGTTTTTCTTTTACAATTACGTCCGCTACAGACATAACCACAGCAAAGGACATTGCACTGCGCTATATTATCATTTAATCAAAGACTCTGAATAATTTAAAACCATATCACTAAGGACACAAAAAAGCTGACAGTCAGACCACAGGTGTGACTTTTGATTTGACTTTTGGCTTTTATTGATCACCATAATTTAAAAAAAAGAAATATATGTACCTTGATTTCCTTGCAAGCACTCCAATTCGATGGTATAATCCCAGCAATCTAAAGAACTTAGTGCCTGCGGTGAGTCAGTCATTTTTCCTGAAATTGTTCGCAACTGACACTGAAATTCTTCAAACAAAAAATCCAAAATTCTCAACGGTCACAACGATATGAAAAAAAACTACATTTTACTCCGTAATACAATTTCTGTCGGAATCACTCTGTACGTAGTGAGATGCGAGAAGATAAACGGCAACTTCAAGTGAGTCGACTATTGCACCTGGCCCACTGCGACGGAGGAACGCGACTGAGGAAAGGTTCGACTTGAATACCCAGGCGCAATGTGCAGCCACTTCCCCAACAATCTTGATTGTTGTGAAGTACCTGTCTATTATTTACGAGTGAATGTAATGATATGACGATCAGAGATCCATTTATTTTTTAACTTACTAACCACGATCAGATAGATTTAAAAATGTTTTTTTTTTGCAGGGGCTAATCTAATCTTTACATTTTTCTGTCATAGATCCTTCAAATGGTCAAGTTGCGCTGCACCGACCCAAATCGATAAACGAGGACATACAAAGTTATGCTTGGGGAAGAACAATAAAATTTTGTTCAGCAAAATGTTCAGCAGGCCTCGAGGACGTAGAGTAGGTGTAACAGGCGTTCCTTTGATGAGATCCATGTCCTCTTGCTCGGGGATATTGACTTGTAATGACTTCCTCAAAATTTCATCTCATACCTTTATGTTGGCCCATAAATTGGTGTATAAAATTCATTGCATCAGACAAATACCATGAAACACGCCAAAACACCTTATTGCGACTAACCGTGTCTGACGTGATTAAACAACGCTCATATAAAAACTGTGGCAATATGTACATAAAACACGTTTAGACGAAAACGTTTTCGTTTAAACATTTTTTGTTCCAACAAGATGAAAAAATATAATATAAATATAATATGTGTGCCTGGATATGAAAAGGGATCAGTTGTCCGAAATTGAGTGTTTTTGGATAGAATAAGTTATGGCAAAGGTACTCCAACATTTTAAACCTGCTGATGCAAAAAGTTAACTTTGGCGCTATGACGCTTCTAACTTTTGCAAAGTTAAAAGTTAATAACTTCGCGTATATTGGCAAGATACGTCGACTCCAACATTTTTGTAACAAGTTCGATATTAGTTTTAAGATTTTTAGTAGAACTTATTATTTCATTATTCCGTTTAGGTTTTATAGGTCTTTTAATCTATAGCGCCATCGGCCTGGGGGCTACAAAATAGTCCAACATAGGTAACGATTGGACTAATTTTCAAATAATTTTGCAAATTTTAGAAAGTTTTTAATTTTTTGTATTGATTCATGCGCTGTCACCAGAAATCTGCCCATATGCAAAATTTAAACTCGATTGCACTCTGGGAAGTAGCTAAAATATAGTAAAATATAAAATATCGACAAGTGGTCCCTTTTTCTTTGGCAACAAAAACGCATCTTTTCATGCATTTCCAACCGCAGACGGGTTTCAGACGAACACATCTGATAAAAACACACAATAGAGACTAATTAGCGAATAAAACTGTATATTTTAATTTTCTTTTAAACTGAATAAAATGTGTATTTTGAACCAGTTTAACTTTATTTGCGATTATCTGCGTAACTGGAAACGGACAACTGGTCCCTTTCCACAACCACGCACACATATTCGCATGCACACATATCACTATTCATATCCACACTATTCACAAACCAATTGAATAACGTTAGAGGTCGGCGGTAAACACCGGCGACCTCTAACGTTCGACAATCGACATTCGACAATCTACAAATATTTTAACCAATTCATACCGCCATGCAAAACTATAAAAACAAAGATGACACAGGTGATTGGCTTTGCGGATGACATTAACATAGTTGGAAGAACATTAAGCGAAACCAAACAAGCTTTCTTAGACCTAAAACACCAAGCACACACAGTAGGACTAGCAGTCAACGAAGAGAAAACCAAGATGCTACCAGTAGCTACAAATCGAAAATTGGACAGATTCTGCAGAATAGGCGATAGCAGTGTTGAAGTCGTGGAGGAATTTCGATACCTGGGGCTCCATCTCAATAAACAAAATGACCCGCAGAAAATGATAAGACACCGAATAGAAGCAGGAAATAGAGCATACTACAGATACAGTAAGGTGATGAAGTCTAAAATGGTAAAAAGAGCATCAAAACTAAAAATATACAGAACAATGATTAGACCAGTGGTGACATACGGATGCCAGACATGGACAATGACAAAGCGGGAGGAAGAACATTTAATGAGGTTTGAGCGAAGAATATTGAGGAGGATATTTGGTGCTGTACAAGAAGAAGAGGGATGGAGGTCACAATATAACTACGAACTGGCAGCCCTGTATGATGATATGGATATAGTGACATACATAAAATTCCTGCGACTAAGATGGGCAGGACATGTGGAGCGAATGGATAATACGAGAGGACCTAAGATGATGTTCAGAGCTACCCTAGATGGTAGGAGAAGACAGGGTAGACCGAAGTTGAGATGGGAAGACAATATAAGGAGTGACGCAAGAGATATACTGACTGTGAACGACTGGAGAGGGCTTGCCCAACGCAGAGACCAATGGAGGAAAAGACTCAAAGAGGAAGAGGCTAGAAGAAAGGGAGGCTAGGGCCCACACCGGGCTGTTGTGCCATAGATATATATATATATATACCGCCATTTATCGAAGGGAAAGCGCCGATAAGCGATAAATGCAATAGTTGAGTATGTACATAACCTCAATCTTTAATTTTGATTTGCGGTCAAACTATACACTCCCTTACATCAAAAGTGGACATTAACGGTTTATTGCAGAAATACGACAAATGTTTGTAAAACAAAGCAGATAAATACATTAGCTATGACGGCTTCCGTACTAAAAGCTTTTTATTGATTTGGGGTCAAATAATTCACTCTCTGATATAAAAAGTGGCATTTTAAATCCTCCCTAACCATATTCTAACCGTCTGTGCATAAATGGGTAAGATGTACAGCAAAACAAAGCCGTTAGCGTAACTTTCCGACGGTAAACTAAAAGTGAGGTTATGCACTAAACATTTATATTACTTTCCAGTTAAACTAATTACTCCCAAACGTCGAGACTACACTCCCAAAAAATCGAAAAATCACAAAATGTGAAAGTTGGGGGGCCAACTTGACGGTACAAACAACAATTTTCATTTTCTCAAAAACCATGTACTCCCAAACGAAAAAATGTACTCCAAAACCCTCCCTAACGATTCCCAAATGATTTGCATAAAAATTTACTTAAAATACAAAAGTGGGGCCAACTTGGCAAGGTTTAAGAAATGTGGAGGTTGCCATTTTAAGTTACAAAAACTTTTAACTTTATTAGATCTGGTGCCACTGTATATTAATATGAAGGCTTTCATCAAATAAATTAACTGTGATTATTTTGAAATGGCAACATGACACATATTCCAGTTTCTTGCTCAATTATGAGAGTGTTCAAAAAATATAAAGATTGAACTACGAATGTTAGAAATGTTGCATATCTTTAGGTACAGCTAGTTTGAACTGGTCAGTAAAATAATCCAGATTGAGTCATTTTGTGTTGCACAGCACATTTTACACAACTACTTATATTAAAAGTTTAAATTATTATTATATTTCGCTCTTTACATGCAATGGATAATCTGCATATTCCGGAAATCAACCACTGGCTCCCGTTGAGAAGGAATTTCAAGATCAACGTTCAAGCGCAGTAGTAAATATCGAGTTAACAATGCGAGCACGCAATGTTAACTATGAGGAAATCTGCAGCCATGAGAAAAGATACCTCTTTCAACTATATCTATATATGAGCACCGTGAATACCATTAGCAACGTTAATACATGCAGGTAACTGTATCTGTACATATGTTATGCGCCTGCTGCATGCATTTTTCATAATTTTCCCTTCCATTCTTCCTATAACACGACACGAGAATTTATCTGGATCGGTTTTTGCCGGTTCTAATGGCGACTCCTCGCAAGAAACTGTTATTTTTATAAATGCAACAGTTTTCTAGAACAACAATCGGAGACAAAGGAGAGGGCTTAAGTGGATATGGAATCATAGCATGTATTATATATTCACCACCAGAACTAAAATTTGTTCGTGTTCTATCGGACAAGCTGGCTCTTTTGTTTCTAGATAAAGTATTTTGAATGTTCGGAAAGAAGTTGTAATCATTACCACACAGCTGTGGTGTTTATCGCTAATGGGACAATTGCCACGAGAAAAGTGGATTAGATCGTTTCGTCGAAAACAGCTGGTTATCTTCTTTTGTATTTGAACGAAGTAAACAGAAGCTTGATTCCGTCTTTTAGTTCAACTTGAAGCTATATGCGCTGCAAAACATTACACAAAACAGTGCATCTTCTACAAAAACAAATTGATATTAGGAAGAAGTAAAGGACAACATGTGGAGAATTATATAGCATATTGCTTCTTAGGAATACAACGGAGTACTTCTGTTCCAACGTAAGTTTGTATGTTTAATTATTGGATATTCACTAATAGCAGTGATATGTTTCTTATAGCAATTTGGTTGCCTGATGAAGCCTTTAAATAAAGTCAAAACGTTGCAAAATTGACATGGTTGTGATTAATTGACCTGGTCGTTATCCCAATATAATTTTTGTGTGTATTATTACAAACAGCGTGCTTACAAATACAACTAATATTTAAAACATCGTAATCTAATAAACACATGCTGTATGATGTAAATGGTGTTATATTAATGTTCCTGTAATTACATAACGACGACGACATAACATCGAATGATGTCGAATCACGTATATATGCCTGGCATATTTGTCACCATGCTCATTCATATAATAATTTATTACTGTGTGGTACCTACACATACACATCGAAGAAAAGAGGAACTGACTTAAAAAAATATGTACACTGTGGGCAAAAAAAGGGTACAAATTTTTAATCACTCGTATTTCCACTAATAGTATGCAAGTCAAATATAAAAAAAAACGATTTGCTTGCAGTGTGAAGATTGAAACCATAGCATATTCGCAACAACAGAAAGTTTCAATCCAAAGTTATGTTGCTTTATGTTTGACTATGCAAAATATCTGATAACATCGGGGAAATTTAATGTTAAAATGGAAGGTGTATTAAAATCAATGGGTAATGATATTAGTCTTGTTTTTGTAAAGAAAGGGCACTAGAGATCATATAGCAAAGTATACAGGCTGATTTTTTTCTTATACAGCATAAAATATTTAAATAATGTTTTGCTTTACTTTTTTTAGTTAAAACCAGTGGGATATGACGTTTGCAACAAAAACATTGCAACGGCAAGAGAAATCTAACTGTTATCTTTAAACATCGTGGAGAAACCATTAGTGCTGTTATGGGCGGCATGTTAGAATTTATCATTTTAGGTGGTCTTTTCGTCAGTTTCAATTATGATGTATCACACTTGTTCTTTAGCTGTAAATTTTAGACGTGTTACTTGTTCTTGTTCTTTTGTTTGTTTTTGCTAAGATTGAATCGGAGCTGGAATCAACGCGTTTTTACTATGTTACATCACTTCAAACCAAGTGTTCATTTTTATTTTTATGTAATGTTTAAATAAAGAGCACTGCCAAAATCAGCCTGAAGCCAGCCTGAATACATTGTGTTGTTCCTATTTTTAGATTTTTTTAATTTGAAGATGTAATTTTCACGTGACGAAAGAACAGCAAAGACCTAACCGTCAGACAAGTGAAAGCACAAGTGCATAGAGTAATTAATTAATTATATGCACAAGTGCCATAATTTTAGTTCAATAAAAAACGATGTTGATTTTAGTTCCAAATCACTACAAAAGCAACATTTTACGTTTTTGTTGCAAAAGCATACAAATTTGCAAAATTTGGAAAACAGGGAAGAAAATGCTTCAACATTTTTAAAATCTAACAGAACTAAACGTTGGTCATAGTTTCTCCACCGTCTTTATAAATAACTCAAGTTCGCAATTGGACTTCTCGTGCCTATGTAATGGAATGGTTTTTTATCTATGCAAACGTCAAAAAAAAAACTATGTTACAAAATTTCGCCCTGTATACTAAAAGAAATATCACCGTGTATACGATGCTATAAAATCTCTATTGTTCCGTTTGACCAAAAGAAAACAGATATCATTACCTACTAAATTACCTTTCATTTCACATTAAAATGACCCTATATTATCAGAAATGTTGCATAGCCATAAAAAAAGCAACATTACATTGGACTTAAACGTTCAATTATTGCAAATATGGTATGTTTTCAAACTTCATTACATAAGCAATTAGTTTTTCAAAGAAATGCTAGAATTTACTTAATATCTTTGGAAATATGCGTAATTGAACATTTGTACCGTCTTTTTTGGCCCACAGTGTATAATATATTGACAGGTTTAAGATCTCTTGATTATAATAGCTATTATTGTATCACTTCTTGGGTAAACTGAAATATATTTCACTCAACGTGCCACTTAAAATATTGACCACAATAATTATCTTCCACAAAATAAATATCAATTGGTACACTAATTAATATACTTTACATGAAACTAATCGAAAATGATTGTGGTCACTATTGATAGAAATGAAGGTTAGCACAAAAAAATAATACACCTATAAAATTGCTAATCCTTTGATCCTCACATCACTTTGATCAACGCAGTATACTCATTAATGTACAAGCGAATCAATTTAAATTTAATCCAAGCATATATGGGCAAATACGCATCTCGTTAGCGATTTCTGTTAATTAGAATCTGACGTTCTCGATCTATAGCGAAAAAAATTGAAAGTCCACATCAATTGACCCAATTACAGTCGAGATATTTTAACTAAATAGAACACATGCAACTTACTTCAAACGTAAAATTACTTCGACGTTCGAATGCTGCAATTAGACATGCTTTTTGCTGGATCAACGACTTTATGTATTTTAATTGCATTTTTCGTGAATTTCGAATTACGTTGCAAATTGAAAGTTTTATTGAGACGAGTTAATAGGGCAACAAAATCGTTATTGCACAGCCAAATGCCAACCGCTCAAATGGTTCTGATTAAAATTGAATGGGGTATTTGATTAATAATACGGGCTTAGTATACAACGTTCATAAACGATAAATATAGGAGAGGAAATTTCCGATTTCCCAATGAATACAAATGGAGAATAGGTAAATAAGATAATTTCTAAACGATTAGATAGTAACACTGTTCGAAAGTATTGGAAAAATGCAAACCTGGGCACAAAAGCGGTAACCCGTTAATCTTTAATTAACTAAATTAAATTTTTCATTAACGAATTCACTTTTAAGTTTGAAACTTAAAAACAAAACAACTTCCGTTACATATTATTATATAACTAATTAACGGACCATCTGTTAGCTAAGTTAACTTTTTCGTTAACGGATTAACGATTAACGAATTTAGCTTTCTGATTAAGTTTGCCCAGCTTTGGAAATATGCATACTTATAGGCTATATAGCATAATATTTTATGAATGAAAAATTAAGAAACATGAAGTCACACCTCGGAATCAAAGTTTTTACTACATAATTATTGGTTTCTTCCAAGGTGGTTATGTTTAAAGCGCTTTGTTATAAAACATTGTTTTAAACATGTTGTAAAACAAATATTTTGTTTTCAACTATTTTGTTTTAAACATGTTTAAAACACTATGTTTTAAACATGTTTAAAATACTATGTTTTAAATGTTTAAAACACTTTATTTTGAAACATTGTATTAAACATGTTTTAAAACAACTATTTTGTTTTAAACGTGTTTAAGGCAAGTTTGATTCCTTATATAAATGATGTTTTTTGGGTTATTTACAACATGTTTTTTTCATGATTAAAACATGGTGTCTTTAAAAACATTGTTTCGTTAGAAACCATCATTTTATAAAAAAAATCTGATGTGGCCAGGCACATGACTTTATCATAAATATATAAAATTAATAGTTTAGCTGCATGAGAATCTATTCTATAGAGATAAATCGTAGGTATTGTCAAAGCATCAGCATTTGACACTACCTACACTACGTCATTAGAATAATAGTTATTTATGTCACAAATGCCGAAAGTACGGAATAGCGCGACGAGCGGTGATACGGCGCGTCACCGAAGGCGGAGTGTCGCCGTCGCATATGACCGAGTCGCGCTATCTAGTTTTTGGCAGGAGTTTTTGGTAGGTAATGGTAGCTAATGGCGGTGGTAGAATACGAAATTATAGTATTTCTTACATATCGTGATAATGACACATATTAGTTTGCATGTACATAAACATGAGTCACTAGCAATTTTCTATTGGAAATACTATAACGGCGTCTGCTACCACTGCCATTATCACTAATGAAAACGCACCTTAAAAAGGTAATTCAAATTCTGACAGATTTATATTTGTTCATGACACATCCCTACCAACATACTAAAATAAAACTACACTCATCGCTATACTTTATTTATAATTTTCTCAATGTATCATTTTTAGAATTAGATATAAAGACTGGTTGGTATTTCTTATCAACAAACAATCAAATTGGTGATATTATTTTATTTGAAATTTGTTATTTATAATTTTGCGCACTACAGCGGCACGTTCCATAGTGGTTCTCCAACCTCTGATATGCCTCTGATGAGATCAGCTGTTTTCGAATGTGACAACACAAAAAAAAATTTTCAAAATCCTGGCTACTATGTAATTTCATATCAATGCAGATGCGACCGATCTCGATCAAATAGAATTTGCTCTTGAAGGTAAACTATTAATTTTACCAAAAAATGTTATAGGCATAAATTATTCAAAATTTCCTCTGCTTTAATTTATTATTTAACTATTTTGACGAAATTACAGAAATGGCGGCTGATTTCTAAAATCCTTGAAAAACTCTTGGAGTAAACACCCAGTTCCTTTGGACCCCTTTGAACCAAAAGCTTTTCACCTCTAAGTTTGGTCATGAAACTTCTAAATATGAAGTTCCGTGCCGATACCTTTAGTAGTTTCTCTGGAAATGAATTAACAAAAATTGGGTACACACACACACACACACACACACACACACACACACACACACACACACACACACACACACATACACACACACACACAGACATTTTTTTGTACCTTGGTCAAAAATGTTCAGGGGACCCATAAAGACCTATTTCCGCTAAAATCTCAAATTTTTTTTTCGGCACGATTACAATACTTTACATACTGCGTATGATAAAGTAAAAACATGTTTTCTTTGTTTAAAAAACTTTTAAATCCGTTTTTTTTTCAACAACTCTGGGTTCTTCTGCACGATCCCTCCTAATTCTGGAAAAAGGTATACTGTCCTATTTGAAGAAATAAAGTTATCGCACATTTTTTTTCTTTCTAATTTAACTAGAAAGTTATGTAAAACTCCTTTGTCCATGTCAATATAATGAAATTATAATCGCAATTATAATAACAAAAATAATGAAAAATCAACTTTTGTTTATTACTCGCAAATTGTTGATTTTAAAAACTGATTTTTTGGTATGATATTTAAGTGCTCACCCACACCACAGGATTCCATCCTTCGGCTCAGTTCTGTTTAAATGTGATAGAACCTTAACGGCTATCACATAGTGTCCAACAGTCGTAATATCTTTGCGGTGGTAATACTCATATGTAAGACGAAAATTACAAGTAGATGTTGCTTACCTGAAACAAAAAAAAAACTATATAAATATGAATATTTTACAATATTACTTTCTTAGAAGTATAGCTGTCAAATATATCATAAATTGTAAATTCCTTGAAAAGAAATGACCCATCAGTGAGTTTATGGTATATAACTCAGTATACTGAACAAAATGTCCAGTTTTTGCTGTATAGAAGTACTAGCAGGAGCTCGGTGTGCGTTGCTACGCCAATAAATAATTAATTTGGACATCGTACCCGTTTGGCCAGTTGTACCAGTTGGACCCGTTGGCATATCGGCTCCAGACTTCACAGGAACACTCCCGACTATGCTAGTTCCTACAAATTTCATCATAATCCGTTTAGCGGCTTCGAAGTCTATAAGCTACATACACACATAGGTACATACTGACTTCCAATTTTATATATTTTTATATAGATATACAACGGATTATATACAGCCTGACCCAAAACTCTACATCATGCCTTGGAGGCCAGATAGGTCTGCTTATGACTGACTAGTATATCTAAATAGTACCTCTCGTTTTCGAGATGTTTCAGTCGAATTTCTAATTATTGAAATAATCGCCGCCTTTACAGTAAAGTAGCAATACCTTCTTTTCTATGGTAAAACACAACAAATGTTATTTGTAAGTACCATCTTAAACACTACACTAAATCAGCAATTTTTAAAATAACTGACCAGACAAGTCCGGTATTTCTTTTTTTTTAGATATGACGAGTCAGAGTCAACTAAAATAAAAAGGTTAATCATGATGCAGGCAAAAATATTATAGTATGCCAGAATTGGATTATTGGGTTGTTTGGGATTGCGTACTACAAATTTGAAACTTAGAATAAGGAATTTTGTAGCAGTGGCACTAAAAACACTAAAAGTGCCGAAACCAGCGATTTTTAACTAAGATGATATTTAGATATTCTGATTAGTCATGAGCTGATCTATAAGCTCTCCAAGGCATGATGTTGAATTTTCGGACAGCCTGTATACTAAAGAATACGGAGGGCCAACCAACATATGGCAAGAACATGAGAAATGGTAAAATCTCAGGAGGCCTGTTGAGAATAAGACAGATATGTCATGTCGGAGTTGTTTAATTTGCGCTCTGCAAAATTTATAAACCAAGAAAGGCCACCTGTGCCCGAGACTATAAAGTTTTACATGGCATTCCTAAGGAGTATGTAAAGTGGCTTGGGAATGTAGTATTGCGTATTATTGGAATTGAAAGTGACGAGGCGTTTTCGATAGATTTTCAGAGCTAAATACCAACCTGGTCTAAAAAAATCCCAAGTTATTGCTATGTTGTTCCTGAAAACGTGAACACTATAGTACCAAGAAACTCCGTCCGTGTTTCAAGCTTAGGTTTTCTTTGAGACTTGTTCAAGGATTCTATGTAACCCAGTTCAACCATTATAAATTTTATACATTCTCAAAAAATAGCAGTTTTAAAATCCAGTCTAAAAACCTGTGACGTATATTATAGGAGTATCTGCTGAACCTATCAGAAGCATCTGCTCCATGTATTAGAACCATGTACTTACCTAAGCTAATTCGCTTTCATTCATACAAACTGCATACAAGCAGCATAAACTCGCACTCGATCCCCCGAATTTGTTCCTTTTCCAGAAAAAAGAATCCCCCAAATTTGAGAAAAATACTCGTGCTACGGAGTACCTCTAAGTTCCCATTTAAAGTACATTGCAAAAATGCACATTTTTTTCACGTTTCTGAATTAGAAAAAAAGTTGCGACAGATTATCAGAATACGTTCAGAACTCCCCGAGGAACAAATCCACTACCACTATTTTTTGTTCACCACCCCCTACCCTCGCCATTATACCTTGAATATGAGACAAATGTTTCCCCAAATTTACAATTTTACAGCGTTACGTGTTTTATTATTGTTTTTTGCAGAAGTGATTATTGTTGGATTATTGACATATTTTTTTGTCATTAATTAACTAATTTGAAATTGTTTAATCTAATAAGAATTTATGCAAAAAATATAGAAAATTATGTTCATTACAATTATTGTTTAAACAAATGGTATTCGTTTAAACAATTGAAAATTAGTTAAAAAATGACAAAAATACCTATAAATAAATAAAAATACCTAATCTAATAATTTTTTGCAAAATTAGGAAAATATGTGCGTAACCACCTATATTTTTGTTTAAACAAATGGTAATTTTTTAAACAATTGCTAATTAGTAAATAAATGAAAATAAGCAATAATTTAATTATTTTTGCAACAAATGGAAAAATGAATTTGTAACATCATATATTCTTGTTTAAACAAATCGTAATTGTTTAAACATTTTTTTTTTATTTTTACTTTATCATACGCAGTATGATGAAGTATTGTAATGGTGCCGAAGAAAAAAAATTTAGATTTCAGCGGAAATATGTCTTTTTGGGTCCCCTGTTCATTTTTGAACAAGGTACAAAAAATTGTCTGTGTGTGTGTGTGTGTGTGTATGTGTGTATGTGTGTATGTGTGTATGTGTGTATGTGTGTATGTGTGTATGTGTGTATGTGTGTATGTGTGTATGTGTGTATGTGTATGTATGTGTGTACCCGATTTTTGTGACGACGATTCCGAGGAAACTACTAAAGGTATCGGGACGAAAGTGCGAATTTAGAAGTTTTATGACTAAACTTAGAGCTGAAATGCTTTTGGTTTAGAAGGGTCCAAAGGAACTGGCTGTTTCCTCCAAGCATTTTGGAAAATTAGCTGCCATTTCTGTAATTTCGTCAAAATAGTTAAATAATAAATTAAAGTAGAGGAAATTTTGAATAATTTATGCCTATGATATTTTTGGTAAAATTAATAGTTTAGCTTCAAGAGCAAATTCTATTTGATCGAGATCGGTCACTTCTGCATTGATATGAAACTACATAGTAGCCTGGATTTGACAAATATTTTTTTTTGCTGTCACCACTGAAATGTCTGTGGCTGTCACACTCGAAAACAGGTGATTTCATCCAATTTCATCAGAGGTTGGAGAACCGCTATGGAACGTTGCCGCTCTAGTGCGGCAAAGTACAAAATACAAAATTCAACTAAAATAAGATCACCAATTTGATTGTTTGTTGATAAGAAATATCAACCCGTTGTTATATCTAATTGTAAAACACGATAAATTGAGAAAATTGTAAATAAAGTATAGCGATGAGTGCAGTTATATTTTAGTATGTTGGTACGGATGTGACATCTACAGTGTCATGAACGAATATAAATCTGCCAGAAATAGAATTAGCTTTTTAAACTTGACGTTTCGTAGAAGTGGTATCAACCTAACATTTCCTATACCGAAATATAACCATTCTTGAATTATTTTAAAATACGTATTTCTCCAAAAGCAACACAAAAAAACGTTGATGAAACACTCCTGCCGAAAACTACATAGCGCGACTCGCTCACATGCGATGGCGACGCTCCGTCATCGGTGATGCGCCGCATCACCGCTCGTCGCGCTATTCCATACTTTCGGCACTTGTGAGATAAATAACTATTATTCTGATGACAGTAGGTAGTGTCAAATGCTGATGCTTTGACAATACATACTATTGATACTATTGACTATCGAAATATTTGTCAAATCCTGGCTAACTAGTTTAATTTTAATGCAGACACGATTTATCTCAATAGATTCTCATGCAGCTAAACAATTAATTTTATATTTTGTATGATAAAGTCATGTGCCTGGCCACATCAGATTTTAAGATTAATTTTTAAATTAGTTAATAAATGACAAAAACGTGGCAATAATCCAATAATAGTAATTTTTGTCAGAAAAATAATAAATCACGTAACTTTGTAAAATTGTAAATTTGGGAAAATGTTGCTTCATTTTTAGCGTACTGCGGGAGACGGTGGGCCGGTAACAAAAAATATGGTGGTTGTGGATTTGATCTTTGGGAAGTTCTGAACAATTTCCGATAATCTTCCGCAACATTTTTTTTAAATCCGATACGTGAAAAACAAAACAGAAAAAAAAAATTGCATTTTTCCAATGTATTTTAAATGGGAAATTTGAGGTGCTCGGTGGCACGTGTTAACGTTAACCGATTTTTTTTCAAATTTAGGGGAATTCTTTTTTCTGGAGTCGGAACCGATTGGGGGGGATCGTTACCCTCCAGCAAAAAAAAAGATTTTCTAAGGTATAGATTTGGACCACCCTAATAATGCCCATGCTCATGCACACACTCAGAGCATAATTTATATCACCCAGTAACTCATCTCAAAATGGTCGATACTAATGTTTCAGTAAGTACCATTATTACTATTACCACTATAATGTCGAGGCAACACATATGGCCAATAACATTGCCGATTACAATCGGTCTGGTAAGTGGACACAATATGTATTGTACATCTTTAAAAATGTAAACAATAACTCCGAACTTTTCTGTTTGCGTGGTACCCATATCATTAACGACATAGTAACGAGGGAAGGCACTCATTGGCCAGTAATTGTAGTTCTAGTAATTAATACTTACATTAAGTATCGCATATTTTTAGCTCACGCATCTCATTGTTAGCCCTAAT
This sequence comes from Melinopterus prodromus, assembly GCA_964023965.1. Lineage (NCBI taxonomy): Eukaryota > Metazoa > Arthropoda > Insecta > Coleoptera > Scarabaeidae > Melinopterus > Melinopterus prodromus. Next base: position 45,299,315 of record OZ030392.1, read on the forward strand.
TAGGAGCGAACAGGATGTGCGAGCAAAGCCTACCACCACACGAAATCATCGTATATTTTTCCCAAAGCGGCAAACAGCCTTACGAGCCATTTTTGTCGTCGTACCACACGCGATAACGTCTAATTAGTAATTACGATGTGTGGATTGCTCTTCCTCGTCTTCGTACAGATGCACTCTTATTTTTCTCTTTGTTCACAGCGAGACCGCAGTGAAAACCAGCCGTCCCGGTAAGCCATGGAAAGAAACTCGTTTTCATTTATGGTGGACATATGCCGGCCGGACGATGGTCGGATGTTTTGACGCACTGACGTAATTACCAGTACCGTAATTTTGCCGTAATAGCAACCAGACCCGAGTAATAAAACCAGCCCGCCTGGCCAGTTTCGTCTGATGAAAAAATTACTTGCAAAAAATGACTGTCCGTAATTCTACAGGCGTGCAATTAAATATTTAGTTCGATGATATTGTTTGATATTGGGATGGTGTATTTCTTTTATAGTCGACTGTATACAAAACCATACAAAACAAGTCAAACAAATCCTAATACAAGACAATTATTTCCTTTCGCTGTTACGAAGTAGGTGCATCAAAAATATTGTATATACCCATCAAATTCTTAACATTTCTGAATCTTTTTTCCCTAATTTAAAAGGTCGAAAACAGTACCAATTTGAAACCAATTTACAGCAAGATTGACAATTTTTAAATAAAGTAGAGTCTAATGGATAGAAAGAAATTAGTTTAACATACCATTGTAATTTTGAAAATCAAAATTTTCTACCAAAATGAACCAAAATTACAGTTTACAACTTGATTATTTAGTTATTAAGTAGTACCGCAAACCTTGAAGTAGTGAACTAATAGATAATGTTTAATCATGCATTAGAAGTACCAAAATAAAATCTATGAAGTGATTTTTTTGCAGGTAAAATTTCATTTACAAAAACCAGGGCCTGAGAAAATTGACAGCGATGTATTTTTTTATTTCTTTAAAGTGATTACAAAAACTTAAGTTTGTCTATAATTTGTTAAAAAAGTACGCAATAAAGATGGCAATGGGCCCACGTATAATTTACAAATTCATCAAATAAACCACACAAAAATCAAGATTTCTTGGATGCTGGTTGTGTACGCAGCAAAAAAGACGGTTCTGTCGACCCATGCATGCTGTCGACTATTTTCAAATGTTAAGTTTGTTGTTAATTTAGTTATTATTTAGTTTTATTAACTACGAGCATATGTTGCTAACAGCATGCGTTTTGTCAATAAATAAGTGATAATTACTGACAAACATGTCGTAGTATGGAAGAATCGATAAGTCGAGTCGATGATTAATTTTTGAATAAAACTTCGGACAATTGAATTTCATTGCAACTTTTCTTTGTTGACATAATCTGTAAAATGTACAGTTGTTAAAATAAGCAACTTTTTCAGTTTGCCAGAACCGCCCGATTTGGTCTCACTCTCTTCTTCCACCCACCGATTCAACTGTTCTCCTTAAGTAACTAAAGATAAATATGAATACGAGAACAACGTGTCTAAAGACTTTTGATGAAACAATGACTCATTTTAATTAAGACTCCGTCCTAAAAACTTCGCAACTCGGACACGAAATATATTGTTTTGCCGTTTTTCTTTTTGCTGGGAGTAGTCAGCCTGTCCCCTGCCAACATCAATCTGTAGTCACCAGTTATAGGCGGTGTTGAAAGCTCCTGACGTCTGCTGTCTACACCGGGGAGCAGTAATATGGGGAAACAAGTACATATCTAGCAATTACGCTTTATTATCGCAATTATTATGTTTGTTGCGCCTTTTGTTTTTTCTTGTAATTTTTTAAATTGTAATAGCTGTTAAACAACTGTTATTTTTTAACATGTTACTAGTCGACTTGCACTTTTTATCTTTTGCTCACTGTTATATCCTTTCCAGCCCTGCCAGATGATGATCCCCACAGAGCTCCAAATCGATCGCAAATAAGTTGTAAACTAAAAATTTCTAGACGTCTTATTAAAGGGCCTTAAGAAAACTCTTGACCTTTTATTTCACCGCAATGTATAATGTTTGTGTTAAAATTGTACTTAAATAAATATTCTATTTTTGGACCATGGGTTGGGCTAGATGTTTTATATTTGAAAAAATCTGATCTTGATCGATCGTGTTTTCATTAACATAATACGAATTAGCCAGGATTTGACAGATATTGACAGTAGGTATTGTCAAAAAATCAGCCTTTTACACTACTGGCATATCTGGCAAATCCTGGCGAATTTTATATTAATGCAGACAACATCTCGATCAAATAGAATTTGCTCCTACAGCTAAACTAATAATTTTACCAAAAAATGTCATAGACATAAATGATGCAAAATTTCTTCTATTTTAATTTATTATTTAACTATTTTGACGAAATTACAGAAATGGCGGCTCATTTGCAAAATCCTGAAAAAATGCATAACAACATTGCTATCCGCACTCGAAATACACATTGACTTTGTGTATGACACCAAGATGTTTCAATATTGTTTCACATAGCGTACGTGCGCGCGTGTTTCTCCTCCTCATCGCATTGTTCATGCATTTGCGTGTTCAATTGAAGTTTCGCAACCGCTGACGTTCTGAATACTGTCAAAAGTTTCAATATATCCTGACTACCTACTATTAATGCAGACACGATTTCGATCAAATAGAATTTGCTCCTGCAGCTAAACTATTAATTTTACCAAAAAATGTTCTACTTTAATTTATTATTTATCTATTTTGACAAAATTACAGAAATGACGGCTCATTTGCTAAATAAATAAAAAGTGCTAAGAGCATTTCAGCTCTAAGTTTGGTCATAAAACTTCTAAATATGAACTTTCGTCCCGTTACCTTCAGCAGTTTCTGCTGAATCGTCGTCACAAAAATCGAGTACACACATACACACAGACAGACATTTTTTGTGCCTTGGTCAGAAATGATCAGGGGACCCAAAAAGACCTATTTCCGCTAAAATCCCATTTTTACTTTATCATACGCAGTATGGTAAAGTATTGTAATCATGCCGAAAAAAAAAATTGAGATTTTAGCGGAAATAGGTCTTTTTGGGTCCCCTGAACATTTTTGACCAAGGTACAAAAAAATGGCTGTGTGTGTGTGTGCGTATGTGTGTACTCGATTTTTGTGGCGACGATTCCGGAGAAACTACTAAAGGTATCGGGACGAAAGTTCATATTTAGAAGTTGTATGACCAAACTTAGAGCTGAAAAGCTTTTGGTTGAAAAGGATCCAAAAGAACTGGTAGTTTATTCTAAGCCTTTTTCAAGGATTTTGCAGATGAGCCGCCATTTCTGTAATTTCGTAAAAATAGTTAAATAATAAATTAAAGCAGAGGAAATTTTTTGGTAAAATTAATAGTTTAGCTGCAAGAGCAAATTCTATTTGATCGAGATCGGTCGCATCTGCATTGATATGAAACCTGATGAAACTACATAGTAGCCAGGATTCTGACAAATATTTTTTTGTGCTGTCACCACAGAAATGTCTATGGCTGTCACCACGCTGTCACACTCGGAGAACCGCTATGGAACGTCATCTACAGTGAACATGAACGAATATAAATCTGCCAGAATTTGAATTAGCTTTTTAAACTTGACATTTCGTAGAAGTGGTATCAACCTAACACTTTCTATACCGAAATATAACCATTTTTGATTTTTTTTAAAATACGTATTTCTCAAAAAGCAATACAAAAAATGTTGATGTCACTCCTGCCGAAAACTACATAGCGCGACTCGCTCACATGAGACGACTACGCCCCGCCATCGGTGACGCGCCGCATCACCGCTCGTGGTGCTATTCCGTACTTTCGGCACTTGTGAGATAAACAAGTATTATTCTGATGACAGTAGGTAGTGTCAAATGCTGATCCTTTGAAAATACCTTCGATTGATACTATTGACTATCAAAATATCTGTCAAATCCTGGCTAACTAGTTTAATTTTAATGCAGACACGATTTATCTCAGTAAAATAGATTCTCATGCAGCTAAACTATTAATTTTATATATTGTATGATAAAGTCATGTGCCTGGCCACATCAGATTTTTTTCGACGCGATTACAATACTTTACCATACTGCGTATGATAAAGTAAAAAGCCAAAGATGTAGAAGTAAGAGATTATTTTTTCTTTCCAAAAAATTATTTTTCATTTAGCCTAACTTCTTATTTATCTAAGAAGTTACACTGAAAATTTCATAAACATTGAACAATAAATAACGGTTTTAGTAGAGGTAGAACTAGGTCTTAAGCAAAACTTCTATCAGTGTAATAAAGAACTTTGTATGCTTTTTTATCTTTACAATTTTTACCATATTAGTGTAGTGCAAGGACGACAACTCAACAAAAGTGGATATTTAAGTGATGAGAAAATTACGTATTTACAATTTGTCAGTAGATACAATTGAAGATACATGAACAACTCATGATTTAATCTTGCCAACTCATGGTGTCTATGCAGACAGTTAACAAACAGGTAACACCCCCCCCCCACCCCACACACACACATACACATATTATATTTCTAGAAATTTGCTTTCGGGCTTATGCAGTTGGAGACAGTTAATATTTCGTGTATTATGTAAAAGACTCTAGCATTGAGTACTTAGCATTGAGTAATTGTGCAGTTTGTTAGTTTGTAGTGACTATAAAGAAAATTTTTGGGTGCCTATCATAAAAATGAATAATAATTAGTACAACAGAATGCAACAATGAAACAGAAATATGGGGCAATTGAAAACAAAATATAATGAACGTTCGTTTCGTTAAATTAGAATGTTATCAAAGAAACAATATAAGAAGTAAACTAACATTACTAAGCACGTGTGTCGTAATTGCAGTCATTTGCTTGTTTGTTTTGCGACATCGCTCGACGCATAATATAGGTACTGCTGGTGCTTCTCTCCGCTCCTTTATCAAAACGCAAATTCACTTCATAGATTTCTAAGCGACTAATTATGAATAATGAGTGGACGAAAAAGCGAAAGAAGATGTTTTGCAATGCAATCACTTTTGCTAATAGAAATTAGCGCCATCTAGCGATCCGACGTCAAATTGGTGAACGCTCCTCGGAGGAAGTGTGACGAAAGTAACAGTAATCGTTTGTCGTTAATTATAAATGAAAACATGATTTGCCTAGAATTTTTGATGCCACCCATATAGCAACTAGACTGTGCAAATCGCTGCCCGTGGTTGCGATAACGCTTGCGATTTTCAACAAAGTTCGAGACAATAATTGGAGGGAACTGCCGAAGAGGAAAAGTTGTTTTTTGCTTGTACTCTAACTCGGTAATTTGATTATTCGCCGCTCTCTACACAAAATTATACTCCTCCATTTGGCAGGTCGTCAATTAGGTGCTAATACTTTTACCGTTTGCATCGCGGAAGGTAAGTTATTTAAACACGTATAAAAACACAGAATATAATTGAACCGGTGAGTGTACGAGGAGATAAGTCCAGATCGGACGTTTTTGGAAAACTGAAGAAAACTGGTTAATTTGACAATGTACGTTTTACTGATTTGGTCAGAACAGAAAAGTTCAGTAAATTTCATTTGTAGTTATTAAAGTTAAATTAAAGTTAAATTTTTGGTCAATCAGCAATAATAAAATAGCTATTCCCACAATAATGGGGACCTGCTAGTCCAGGGCTTCTAATCCCGGGATTACGGGATCCCGACAAATAATGAGTCTTTTCGGGATCCCGGGATTTTAAATCTAAATCTCGGGATCTAGAAAAACTTAAATCTAAATTCTTTTCTTATTTCTTTGGTAAATGGCGACATGTGGGCACTTATCTACAATAAATCAATTGAGCCGTTATTTTTAAGTATAAAGTTCAGTCTATAACAGCACCCTTTCTGACTAAATCAAGTATCACGCATAAAATGTTCGTTTACACTAACATGTTGCTACAATAGGAAGAACAGAATTTGCAAGAAGTAGATATAATTCCATATGGCGGCAAACATGAACCTTATCAAGCTAAGTATTTTTCGTTACTTATTCTCATCAAATAATAAGGCTGTATTTAAAACAAAAAAGAAAACCATAAACGTAAAAATACTTTTAAAATACTTTTTTTAACTAGAAAAAAAGGTGGCGTCGTTCTTTACCTGTATTCAGTGATGTGCAGAATATAAAATTAGCAAATAGGCAATAAAATACAGCGAAAACGAGTCTTCCAGTTTACTTCCACTAAAAAAACGATATATTTAGGTTCGAAGCATCCCGAGTTTGTGATGAGCTGTGACAGCGGTAACATGGTCATTTTTAACATTTCTTCAACGCACAATCATATCACCCTTTTTCATCAATTTCATTTTTAGTGGAGTTTTGTCAAAAAGTTCACGTAGATAAAAAATATATTTTTATAGCGTTGTGCTATTTGAACTATATTTGAGAAAACCGAAAGACGGACAAGTAATATTATTTTTTTTTTTTCATGACATGAAATTGAATATTTAATATTCTAAGAAGTTGCAATAAACAATAACAATAACAATAACAATAAACAACGTCTTCACTTGAAAATGCGTTTAGACCCTGGTCGTAAACTCAATACACCTATTTTTTTAGTAAACAATGATCGTGATATTACATTCGAGAGTTATTCAATTTTATCTTAATGAAGAAAACAATTCATCAAAATGTTTTATTGACATTAACATGAAAAAAATTCAATTTTACGCGATCAAATAATTTCTTTTACCGTGTCTCTTTTTCACTATTTTCAGCGAATTATTATCTAATTTTGTTTATTATTAATGTAAATACACACCTTGACATCTTTTACCTTTTAAACTGTCAATTTTGGTTTTCTACTAATGTAAGGTAAACTAAAACGTTGATCACGTTTTGGGGTAAAAAAATTGACCAATAAAGTATATTTGAGGCGTTACTATACCATACTTACTGACTGGATTTAGTAACTTTTGGAACCCAAGGCGATTTCATCCGGCAATTTTTGTATTTTTTCATGAATCCCGGAATCCCGGGATTACAAAATTTTTAATCCCGGAATCCCGAGATCACTATATTGTCCGAGACTGGAAGCCCTAACTGCCACCCTTGGAAGTCGAAACATGATTCCTTAGTTTAATTGCGTGTTACAAGTGCAAAACTCAATTTTATTTAGAATATTACCTGTTTTACACAAGTAGTTAACTGTGTAATCACATACTTACAGAATAAAATAAGATGGCACTGGCATTTATTCTCAGGTGTAGTTTTAATATCATTAAAAAGGTGAGTCGGACATCTCCCACCCAATTCCAAATCAATTGATTTCAATTCTTTAGACAATGTTGTCGTAAGGCGGGCCAGTACGACGAATCCTTTTGGCACTCTTATTTTTCGCAATTTGGCACATCACTGCACACTTTTTAGTCGACAATTTTGAAAACTATAATAAACTTTAGAAAAAATTCTACTATTTATGTATCAGAGAACCCAACATTAAATCAATTGGTTGTGAGGAGTGAATTATCTGAAATGTCCGTTTTTTAACGACACCAGAGGACTAATTCCGGTGCGCTGCCATTTAATTTTTTTATGTGATAATGAAGTGATAGACTTGTGTCAAACAGAGATATATTTGTATTTTAATTAAACTGAAGGTTGTACTTTTAATACAAGCTCTATTTAATGAATAATTTTTCTACTTCAAGGGTGGCGTTAGTCCTTAACTAAATAAGCCAATTTTAAACTGTTGGCAGCAGCAAAAACTACAATAATTATTAATATTAAATATTATTATCTCTTATTGTTATTTTTACATTTAAAAGTACACGCCTAATTGCCTTAAATTAAAGCATTGCAGTGCACCATTCAATGAGTTGAAGACCAGAGTATATCCTGGACATAATCTGGACATATTCCTGGACATATTGTTGCGAAGTATAGTTTAATTACATTGTATAATTGACGCCAGGTTATCGAACCCATCCAACCTGCAGACAATTGCTTAGACAGAAATTCATACGTCAGGCTATTCAAATCGAAACAAAGACATTCCTTTGTGGCACGCGTTCAAAACTTGAAAATTAACATTAACTTATATCAAAAGCCGTGTGCAACCAAAAATCCTAACTCAGGATTTTTGGGGGCCAAAAACAGGTCATGATGTCTTGCCAAATTCATATAAAAGCAACGGCATTGGATGAGAAGAGGATCAATCAGTAGTTTGCAGCACCTGAGATAGTATACACTCAACGATCGTGTTTCACGGACCCCAGTCAGCTGTAGTATTGGAAAAGGTTTATCGACGGTAAGATATTCAAGGAAAAAGGTTATTTATCGGGCAATTCCGTCATTCGAAGAAGCAACCGTAGACACGTGTTTCGGACTATTAGTCCTCATCAGTACGGTATAGCCAAGGAGTAAGATGGACACTCAATGGAAAAAACACTCAAATGGAGACCATAAATAACCTTTTTCCTTGTAGTATTGGAATTCTGCGTGATCAGCAATATACGAATTAATGTAAACAACGGTGCGAGTTTTATTTAAATCTCCATCCTGACCTAAAGCCGTCCCCCAATAATAGCTACGTAACATGGTGGAAGCGCAAAATGGTCCCAAGAAAGATCGGGAACGGCTAATTTTGGTTAGGGTGGCACGCGTTCAAAACGTGCAAATTAACTTATATCAAAAGCCGTGTGCAACCAAAAATCTTAGAAGATCTTATTTTGTCTACAGTGTTCCTGTAGATATTTTGTGGATATTTTAATTATACCTATATCAAAAGCGATAATCAACATCACTTCCACCACAAAGAATATAAGTGTACTTAAAAGAGATCAAATTTCAATGCGATTGTGTCGGAAAATGTTAGTTTGTCGGAAAAAGGTTGTAAAAAGATTGTATCTGCAAATAAAGCCGTATAATTATCATCTTCAGAAAATAATTCATTTAGAAGACATACTAATGCTATTGCATTGTTAAATTAAGCAGTTTTTCTTGGCACCTTAGATTCGCAGTATTTTATTATTATTGTCAGACATACGTCTCTTGTAACCCAACATTACCATAATTAACAGGAACTGTTGTACTTGATTGATTTATTACCTGAAAACTACGTATTACGCCTACATCCTTAGCAGGAAGTTATTAATTACGTTTCCTATTCCTAAGCAGCGCAGGTTAACAATCACCGTAGTAAACAAGTCAATTTCGCGTCACTCCTTAACTTAACCCTCCAGGGAAAAAATGCGAATAATCAATGACAGCCATCTATTCTCATCCGCAGGCAAAGAAAGATAAATGATAATCCCAAATTAATTACAGAGCCCGGCGATATCTATCATCCATTAGAGCTGCGTTCTCTCCATTTCTGTCCACCGGATTGTGCCAAATGGAACTAAAAGGGGTCAAGCTTCTTAGATTTCCGTCCGCGGCACTTGATAAATGCACTCGGAAAACGTTTCCAACTTATTAAAGAAGTGTGTAACCTTTAACGTTTACTGTCGTTGGAATAAATGACGCTCATTAAGTTCTGTAAGTTGTCGGCACTGCTCCGGCCGTTATGTTGTTAGTGAGCCTGCCATGTGATGGGAAAGCAATTTGTTTAAGGTTACCAACGATTAAGAGAATTACAGTGGGTTTGGTTTCATAATGAGAACAAAAATTTTCACTTGACTTCGTTCTCCACATTTTTCTTGTATTTTGATTGTCTTTACATTTCCGTAGATGGTACTTGTTAAATACATTTGGACAATCGGTGGTGGGAGTCCCACAACACATTACATGGTGTGGGAATTAAGCAGCGTCCGTAAAGATTCGGACCATCTTGTAAAAGACTTTTCGGAGGACGATTGAAGGTAAAGCAAGGTGAATTTTCTACGAGCGCCTCTTAGTTTTGATATTTTTCTTTTCCTGATCAAGAATGCCATCTGTTTTCCCAAGGCTAACCCAAGACTGAGCGATCAACTCAGACTGATGTTCTTATCTCATATGACCCAATTCTTAAATTATGGAAACCTTATAAAAGCAAGTTTTAGCAAGTGTAAATAAAAATAAGGTGTCTCCTATACTATAGCATGGAGACACTATCCTAGTAGGTCTATAGATATAGAATGAAGAATCTTGGTAGGCACGATTTTTTTTTTATATTGCATTGACGCCACTGCATAGAAACCACCGGATGAACATCTACTAGGTGTTTTTTGCCGCGAAAATGTCCTGAAAAACATCTTCAGTATTCTTAATTAGCGATTCCTAAATAACCTATGTGCATAATACGTTTTCACTGGAAATGGGACAAAAAAATACAAATTTTACTACAATACTAGCTGGGCCTAATGATTTATATTATAATTTATAAATGAAACCATTTTTATTGTTTAGTGTTTTCTTGTTTTGAATACTAAATTTGTGATAAGAGAATAATAACACCGTTACAGACTGTTTATTTTGTCCCACCAGTGCATCGCCGTAATTAGTTATATTCGTAGCCATAACGGAACAAAATTACCGATATTAAATTTTGTTATTATTATTGTATTATTATATTAATATTTTCTTTTATTTTGTTATTATTATTATTATATTTTTCTTTTATTATTAATATATGATAATTTCTATTTTTATGGGCTATGGTGGGCCTGGGGTGTCCGTCACCTCCGGCGCGACGTCACATCTAGTCTTCGAATCCTCAAGATGTTGTGACTGAAACACCAACTGGCGACATTGGGCACCCCCCTTATGGTCTCCATTTGAGTGTTTTTTCCATCTTACTCCTTGGCTATACCGTACTGATGAGGACTAATAGTCCGAAACACGTGTCTACGGTTGCTTCTTCGTATGACGGAATTGCCCGACAACCTTCCTTTCTCCTTGAATTTCTATTTCCACATAAATAAATCCATATTCTTGCCTCGTCTTTGATTTATTTCCATATATTTCACATCTAATACCGTTCATTAATGTATGATTGAGCGGATAGAGCTCGTGGCAGTTTATAAACTTATCGTTGCTGCTTAATCGAAACTAATTATACTTAACACAATATTACAGTAGTCAAACCCGTCTTTATATCTTCTACACATTCTTTACATTTTTTATTCCTTATAATACCTATCTTATGAGACATCAATTTGGACATTGCATTCACAAATTTTCGTCCTATAAAACGAGTGCCCTATATTTGGTATACGCTTAAATGTTTTGGCAGCTATATTGTCTGGTGGTTTCTATGGTTGCCAATAGTTATGACCGAATACAATGTCGAACTAAATAAATAACAAAATAACGTACCATTATGAAATAAATTATGAAAATTAAAATCTTATTATCACAAAAACTTTGAGTTATAACTATAGTTATAAATCGTAAGCACCAGCCTTCAATTATATGTATTAATAATGTTCTGGGTGATATTTCTAACGATTGGCAACACTCAGTTTTTTAAGACCAGGCGGATACAGGTTTTAGAAACAGATAATCGCGTATTTGGGTCACCATATTAATTCTTACTGCATGGTCCTCATCCTGGAATCTCGTATGCGCACGCAGTCAAGCAACGCAAGGGCAAAATAGTTCAGTTCCCAATTCAGAAGATTGGCGACCCTCAATTTTTCAAGACAAACTTCCGCAAAAGTAGGCGTATTGTTCGAGTTCTTGGCTCACCATGTTAATTCTTACACCATGTCTAGGGCCGACAGGCCCGAGACCTTTTAAGTCGCCCGAGGGTATAAACATCAAGTAATGCTCGAGGTGCATACAAAATTAATGGGCTTGTTCCTCCGTTTGAATAATATTCATAAATTTAGAAAATAAACTGCTTCCGGGTTATGCCGTGTGTCAAGATTTGTTAATGCTAACGTTTCGCGAACCATGTTGCTCGCTTCTTCAAAGCTAATTGAATATTGAAGACCTACCAAGAAACTCTCCCTTATAAATAAATAAATAGATAGGATGTTTGTAAATTTCGATGGCTTCTCTATTAAGCCTTAGATGATAATTACCAACCCTTGCCAACATCTTCACGTCATCGAAAATAATTGTGTGTCCCGACTTGCGGCAGTGTTGAGCAACAGCGGACTGTTGAATCTTGCGTAGCCGGGTGTTTCTACTGTGCTTCTTTGACTCGACATTCGATACTTCGTCCTGTCTGTCCTACATAGCATGTTCTACACTCACATGATATCCTGCGCACCCCTTCAGTCTTCAGGAGTGGTGTGATATGCTTTGGGTTAGGCAAAAGATCCTTTACCTTTGCTGGTGCTCTGTACCTTACCGTGATACCAGATTTTTTCAGTATTCTACCGATTCTTTCTGATGCCACACTTGCGTATGGTAAGCAAGCGAACCCCTTTGACTCTTGTCGCTCCTCTGACACTTGCGGTTTTCTTTGTGTGACACCTTGTATGTCAGACTTCGTGTATCCATTCTGACGTAGAGCCGACTCCAAGTGTTTCCGTTCGTCGTCCAAGGTGCTGGAGTCGCACACCTTCTCGGCTCTGTTGAACAGACTGTTAATAACACCTCTTCTGTTGGGGATGGTGGTGTGATTTGGCGTTCAAGTACCGATCGGTGTGTGTTTTCTTACGGTAGACTGTATGTTCTGTATACCAGCTCATCCAAAAATGGCAGCTGATTATGCCAATAGTTGACATTGATGACTTAAAATTTACAATTTGAATGACAAATATTATATATATTTGACATATAACCATGGCAACCCTTAACGCCCGCGCGGGCGTTAAGAATGCTAAGCCTTCGCGGGCGTTAAGAAGCAGTTTTTGCCCACTTTATGATCATGTAGGACAAAGATGTATTATTTTTACTTTATCATACGCAGTATGGTAAAGTATTGTAATCATGCCGAAAAAAAAAATTGAGATTTTAGCGGAAATAGGTCTTTTTGGGTCCCCTGAACATTTTTGACCAAGGTACAAAAAAATGTCTGTGTGTGTGTGTGTATGTGTGTGTGTGTGTGTGTGTGTGCGTATGTGTGTACTCGATTTTTGTGGAGACGATTCCGGAGAAACTACTAAAGGTATCGGGACGAAAGTTCATATTTAGAAGTTTTATGACCGAACTTAGAGCTGAAAAGCTTTTGGTTCAAAAGGGTCCAAAGGAACTGGTAGTTTATTCTAAGCCTTTTTCAAGGATTTTAGAAATGAGCCGCCATTTCTGTAATTTCGTCAAAATAGTTAAATAATAAATTAAAGCAGAGGAAATTTTGAATAATTTATGCCTATGACATTTTTTGGTAAAATTAATAGTTTAGCTGCAAGAGCAAATTCTATTTGATCGAGATCGGTCGCATCTGCATTGATATGCTACATAGTAGCCAGGATTTTGACAAATATTTTTTTTGTGCTGTCACCACAGAAATGTCTATGGCTGTCACCACGCTGTCACACTCGGAGAACCCTCGACTATAAATCTGTCAGAATTTGAATTAGCTTTTTAAACTTGACATTTCGTAGAAGTGGTATCAACCTAACATTTTCTATACCGAAATATAACCATTTTTGATTTTTTTTAAATACGTATTTCTCAAAAAGCAATACAAAAAACGTTGATGTCACTCCTGCCGAAAACTACATAGCGCGACTCGCTCACATGCGACGACGACGCTCCGCCATCGGTGACGCGCCGCATCACCGCTCGTTGTGCTATTCCGTACTTTCGGCACTTGTGAGATAAACAACTATTATATTGATGACAGTAGGTAGTGTCAAATGCTGATGCTTTGACAATACCTTCGATTGATACTATTGACTATCAACATATCTGTCAAATCCTGGGTAACTAGTTTAATTTTAATGCAGACACGATTTATCTCAGCCAAATAGATTCTCATGCAGCTAAACTATTAATTTTATATATTGTATGATAAAGTCATGTGCCTGGCCACATCAGATTTTTACTTTATCATACGCAGTATGGTAAAGTATTGTAATCATGCCGAAAAATAAATTGAGATTTTAGCGGAAATAGGTCTTTTTGGGTCCCCTGAACATTTTTGACCAAGGTACAAAAAAATGTCTGTGTGTGTGTGTGTGTGTGTGTGTGTATGTGTGTGTGTGTGTGTGCGTATGTGTGTACTCGATTTTTGTGGAGACGATTCCGGAGAAACTACTAAAGGTATCGGGACGAAAGTTCATATTTAGAAGTTTTATGACCGAACTTAGAGCTGAAAAGCTTTTGGTTCAAAAGGGTCCAAAGGAACTGGTAGTTTAATCTAAGCCTTTTTCAAGGATTTTAGAAATGAGCCGCCATTTCTGTAATTTCGTCAAAATAGTTAACTAATAAATTAAAGTAGAGGAAATTTTGAAAAATTTATGCCTATGACATTTTTTGGTAAAATTAATAGTTTAGCTGCAAGAGCAAATTCTATTTGATCGAGATCGGTCGCATCTGCATTGATATGCTACATAGTAGCCAGGATTTTGACAAATATTTTTTTTATGCTGTCACCACAGAAATGTCTATGGCTGTCACCACGCTGTCGCACTCGGAGAACCCTCGACTATAAATCTTGTCAGAATTTGAATTAGCTTTTTAAACTTGACATTTCGTAGAAGTGGTATCAACCTAACATTTTCTATACCGAAATATAACCATTTTTGATTTTTTTTAAATACGTATTTCTCAAAAAGCAATACAAAAAACGTTGATGTCACTCCTGCCGAAAACTACATAGCGCGACTCGCTCACATGCGACGACGACGCTCCGCCATCGGTGACGCGCCGCATCACCGCTCGTTGTGCTATTCCGTACTTTCGGCACTTGTGAGATAAACAACTATTATTCTGATGACAGTAGGTAGTGTCAAATGCTGATGCTTTGACAATACCTTCGATTGATACTATTGACTATCAAAATATCTGTCAAATCCTGGGTAACTAGTTTAATTTTAATGCAGACACGATTTATCTCAGTCAAATAGATTCTCATGCAGCTAAACTATTAATTTTATATATTGTATGATAAAGTCATGTGCCTGGCCACATCAGATTTTTTTAAAGTAAAATCATAACAATCTACCACAACACCTTTTTAAGTAACAGATAATCTTAGCTAACATAGATATAAGTCACTTGAAGTCAATATATTATGTGCCCAAGCATCAACCGCCAGTGCTATTTATTACCATTTCTTATTTTCCTCTACAAAGGTCATCAAATCAAATCAGTGTTTTTTACTTTATCATACGCAGTATGTAAAGTATTGAGATTTTAGCGGAAATAGGTCTTTATGGGTCCCCTGAACATTTTTGACCAAGGTACAAAAAAAATGTCTGTGTGTGTGTGTACCCGATTTTTGTGACGACGGTTCCGGAGAAACTACTAAAGCTATCGGGACGAAAGTGCGTTTAGTAGTTTTATGACCAAACTTAGAGCTGAAAAGCTTTTGGTTCAAAATGGTCCAAAGGAACTGGCTATTTACTCTTAGCATTTTTCAACGATTTTGGTCATTTCTGTAATTTCGTCAAAATAGATAAATAATAAATTAAAGTAGACGAAATTTTGAATAATTTATGCCTATGACATTTTTTGGTAAAATTAATAGTTTAGCTGCAAGAGCAAATTCTATTTGATCGAGATCGGTCGCATCTGCATTGATATGAAGCTACATAGTAGCCAGGATTTTGACAAATATTTTTTTGTGCTGTCACCACAGAAATGTCTATGGCTGTCACACTCGAAAACAGCTGATTTCATCACAGGTTGGAGAACCACTATGGAACGTTGCCTCTCTAGTGCAGCATGAGTGCAGCAAAATACAAAATTCAAAATTCAAATAAAATAAGATCACCAATTTAATTGTTTGTTGATAAGAAATATCAACCCGTTGTTATATCTAATTGTAAAAACGATAAATTGAGAAAATTGTAAATAAAGTATAGCGATGAGTGTAGTTATATTTTAGTATGTTGGTACGGATGTGACATTTACAGTGACATGAACGAATATAAATCTGTCAGAATTTGAAATAGCTTTTTAAACTTGACGTTTCGTGGTATCAGTGGTATCAACCTAACATTTCCTATACAGAAATATAACCATTTTTGATTTTTTTTAAATACGTATTTCTCAAAAAGCGACACAAAAAACGTTGATGTCACTCCTGCCGAAAGCGCCGGATCACCGATCGTCGCGCTATTCCGTATTTTCGGCACTTGTGAGATAAATAACTATGGTTTGTTCTAATTTCAGTGTTAGTCTGATGATGCCTTGCGGGCGAAACGCGTAACTAACAAATAATCTAATAAAGAACTGCGAAGAACACCACAGGAGTTTCAATATAAATAACTATTACTCTGATGACAGTAGTAGTGACGGTAGTGTCAAATGCTGATGCTTTGACAATACCTACTATTGATACTATTGACTATCAAAATATCTGTCAAACCCCGGCTAACTAGTTTATATTTAATGCAGACACGATTTATCTCAATCAAATAGATTCTCATGCAGCTAAACTATTAATTTTATATTTTGTATGATAAAGTCATGTGCCTGGCCACATCAGATTTTTTACTTAGTTATAGCCTTTTTGACTTATTAGTTACAGGCAATTGCACTGCATTGCTGCAACATAGTGCAGATTTAGTGCAGTAACTCGAAAACGCTATAAACAATTTCTATAGTAGAACCATAGTAGAACGTAATTTGTAGTGTGACTATTCAAGCTATGAGACGAGAGGCGGTATAGAAAAGAATGTATCTACATGTAAACTGTTGCAATGCATTTCCCAGGAACGCCCATATCATTCGACACCAGAAGATCGATAAATCAAACTGTTCCGCAGTTAAATATTGCTAAGTTAAATGATCGAAACGCATTCGCAACTTATGCGGACTCGAATCATCGAGTAATCTTTCACCGCGTTCTGACCTATATTTAGTAAGGTTATAGTCATCACACGGTACCACCACCGCGCGATCCTTTTCGATTTATTTCCTTGCCGGTCTCATTTCACCTGCAAACACGAACGATCCAGTAAAAATCGCAGCGATCTATGAATATTACCGGCCGGCGGTATTGGCGAATTTATTTGGCTCGATTAACTTTCTTCGAGAGAGCTGCGGGTCCTGCACGAAAAAGACATTGATCTGTGCGGTTTTGATTCCGATATTATTAAACGTCGCTAATGGTCTTATATAAAATAAGTAATGAGAGGAGACATGGCAAGAAAGTGTTTATTAAACCCGATTATTGATGGTATATCTTGTAATAATGGTTGTACCTCCTTGTGTACCAGAAATTGTAAGAGGATAATGAACATACTATACGTGTATAAAAGGAGCCAAAGGCTCACTTAAGAGAACTTTTAAGTTTCGAAAAATGTCTAATGTTTTCAGGTACATGTTCATCATCATACTCATTAGTCAACCAAACAATTTTGTAACAATCAAGAAACAGCACTGTGAAGTTTAAATGAAAATCAGTCAGCGGAATCGGTATCGATTTACAATTATAAGAAGTCGGAGTTGAAGGTATCCATCTTCGAACAGTCAATTTGTTTATTTTGTATTCAGTGTTTATGAATATTGTTGTGTGTTCTTAATAAATTGGTTAATGTTACTTTTTATAACATTTAAATTGTTTTTCTCAAATTCCTATACATGCGACGGAATCAGGTACATAGCAAATAGAAAAAAAAACTATCTGATTCCGTCAAAATTTCAAAATCGAAATTCTTTGTCACGCATTGTGTCAATTTATTATCGTTTTGTTTGCTGAATTTTTCATATTATAGGTAGTGAAGTCATTTCATTTCTGAAAGATAGAAATTTGTAAATCTATTTTCTATTTTCCTGGTAAAAGGGAAACTAAACATTCCTAACCTAAAAGTCGTGCCTTAGTATCACCGCACTCATGAGTATTGACGCTTGTCACAACAAATCAGGCGTAACTTCGTTAGAGTCTTGATGATTAGAATACGATATTACTCAAAAGTAATCAACGAATAAATAATAATTATGACGTATTTGGGAATTAACATGCACGGATTGCACATAACCACACATAATTTTATAACAAAAGCGATTGAAAAGTAAATGCTATTTGCCTGACAACGGTCTTGGCAAATACATTTGCCTAGGCAAATAGCTTTAAAAATATAAATAAAGTTTCAATATCTATTTGCCCAGGCAAATAGCTTTTGTCAAGGCAAAAGCCTTTTGCCGAAAATAACCATTTGCCTACGACACATACACATGAATAAGATAGTTATGTAAATATTTCATTTTTTTTTTGTTTCACACGAAAAACTTCAGCGTTGTTTATCACTTTTACCAGAGACGCATCAATTTATAATAACTATAAGTAATTTGTGAATAGCGGAGTTTTGACCTTAAAAAGTGACATATAGGACCTTTGCCCAAGCGAAGTGAGTTACGTTGGTTGGTGCATAATAAAATAAATGTTCCTGACAAAACTGGAGACAATGCGTCAAATCCGCATCAAATTCCTTGTTTTTAAAGAAGAAGAAATGTAAACATAACCTGATTGTTGATTTTTTGAAGTATTAGTCAAACATGTGAGTGTTATGTTTACTATTCTTCTTCTTTAAAAACAGGGAATTTGGTGCAGATTTGGCACAAGTTTCCTTTTTTTACTAATAACATAAAACAGAAAACACTCATGACCGTCTAAAGTTTAGACTTACCCTCAAGTGTGCAACACATTACACTATTTGCGGATACAGTCAACTCCGCTGTATCGAGATGTATGAGAAAAAAAAACCCGAGGAAATAACACAAATTTACTCCTTTTTTCGCGACAATATGCCGTTTAATCGGGACAGTTATCGTGTAAATTTGACAAACAAAAAATAATAAAACGGTAATAATACCATAATTGAAAAACACAAATGACACACAAATGAGAACTGATATATCGGCCCACGAACGCTTAACTGCTATTCTTTGATTTTTGGCAACTGAGAGGAATTATTGAGATTTAAATTTTAATAATATCAATAAATAAATAAATAAATAAAATAAATAAATACAACAATTAATAAAGGTAATATCTTAAAATTAGTCACAACCTTTACTCCGAATTTCATTATTGAGTTATTCAGCTGTGCTAGAATTTTTATTGTTGTTACAGTTTTGAACATATACAGGGTACAAGAACAACGATACGTTTTTCAGATTATTAAAGAAAATATTAAAACACACCAATCCTGTAATCTTTTTTTAATTACCGATAATTTGGCCAACCGCTTAATCGGGACTAAACGTACTAGTCCCGATGTGTCCCGATTAAGCGGGATAGTTTGGTACACACAACCAGTCGATTTTCAGTTTAAATTAGGGGTTCTCTTTGTGTTCAAACTGTTGATATTACTATAATGTCCATAATGTCATAATATCCAATGTTTAAGTTAGCAAGCACAAGTTGAAAGACCAAGTGACATACCTTGATCAAGTGTCAAGTGTTCCTTGCTGTTTTTTCTATATCAGCAGCTACAGACTAAATTAATTGGTTTTCAACATAAAGGTGTATGATACAAATTATACAATGAATGCTATAGAGAGAATATCCATAAATAAGGAAGATATTCCTAGTGACACTCGTAAAATTATTGGCGTGGCACCATGACGTTTAAGACAAATGTGCAAATCTATTGACATAATTATAGATTGTTAGTATTGACCTAGTGATTGACATTTGCCAAGGGTGTGTAGGTAGAACTGAGAATTCGAAGACTACACATCATAGAAAAAAAAATACCTAACATAACATCCTGGCAAACTGGCAATATCATTCAACTATGTCTTACTACGATGTATTGAAACAGTGTAAAATCGAACATAATTCTATCAAACGTTACAGGTGTAAGGTTATTGTGTTAACAGGTAAAGCTAAGATATAACACTCTGAAAACAGAAACAGAGGATGCAGAAAATGTTGCGTGCATATTTCACCGCGTGAAAGTAAGACGTCTTTCCCTGCACTATATTACTTTTACACAATCTATTAAGGATCTACAGGCCTTGGATGTCCCACAAATATCCCGTTTCTCCCAATTAATGATGTGATATACTCGGTCACGTGGTCGTATACAAACCGCCGTCACATTATTTAGCACTAACGTACAATTTACCAACAGAGATGTCGTTAGTTCTCTATAGATGGCGTTCCGATCCGCTTGGCGCTCATAAATATTTCTAAAACGCAAACTTAAACGCCGTGAAGCAAACTTGCACGCTAGAAAATTGTATCTAATTTATCATTTGTTTTTGACAGAATGTATATCTACTAAGAATGTATCGGGCGAAATCAAAAAGAATTGGCGCACTTTAGGTGTTGTCCAAAATATGTACATTTTCAGCTTAAAAATAAACAAATTTGGTTAAAGTCTTAGGTTAGTAATTTTTACTTTATCATACGCAGTATGTAAAGTATTGTAATCGTGCCGAAAAAAAAATTTGAGATTTTAGCGGAAATAGGTCTTTATGGGTCCCCTGAACATTTTTGACCAAGGTACAAAAAAATGTCTGTGTGTGTGTGTGTATGTGTGTGTGTGTGTGTGTGTGTGTGTGTGTGTGTGTGTGTGTGTGTGTGTGTGTGTGTGTACCCAATTTTTGTTAATTCATTTCCAGAGAAACTACTAAAGGTATCGGCACGGAACTTCATATTTAGAAGTTTCATGACCAAACTTAGAGGTGAAAAGCTTTTGGTTCAAAGGGGTCCAAAGGAACTGGGTGTTTACTCCAAGCGTTTTTCAAGGATTTTAGAAATCAGCCGCCATTTCTGTAATTTCGTCAAAATAGTTAAATAATAAATTAAAGCAGAGGAAATTTTGAATAATTTATGCCTATAACATTTTTTGGTAAAATTAATAGTTTACCTTCAAGAGCAAATTCTATTTGATCGAGATCGGTCGCATCTGCATTGATATGAAATTACATAGTAGCCAGGATTTTGAAAATTTTTTTTTGTGTTGTCACATTCGAAAACAGCTGATCTCATCAGAGGCATATCAGAGGTTGGAGAACCACTATGGAACGTGCCGCTGTAGTGCGCAAAATTATAAATAACAAATTTCAAATAAAATAATATCACCAATTTGATTGTTTGTTGATAAGAAATACCAACCAGTCTTTATATCTAATTCTAAAAATGATACATTGAGAAAATTATAAATAAAGTATAGCGATGAGTGTAGTTTTATTTTAGTATGTTGGTAGGGATGTGTCATGAACAAATATAAATCTGTCAGAATTTGAATTACCTTTTTAAGGTGCGTTTTCATTAGTGATAATGGCAGTGGTAGCAGACGCCGTTATAGTATTTCCAATAGAAAATTGCTAGTGACTCATGTTTATGTACATGCAAACTAATATGTGTCATTATCACGATATGTAAGAAATACTATAATTTCGTATTCTACCACCGCCATTAGCTACCATTACCTACCAAAAACTCCTGCCAAAAACTAGATAGCGCGACTCGGTCATATGCGACGGCGACACTCCGCCTTCGGTGACGCGCCGTATCACCGCTCGTCGCGCTATTCCGTACTTTCGGCATTTGTGACATAAATAACTATTATTCTAATGACGTAGTGTAGGTAGTGTCAAATGCTGATGCTTTGACAATACCTACGATTTATCTCTATAGAATAGATTCTCATGCAGCTAAACTATTAATTTTATATATTTATGATAAAGTCATGTGCCTGGCCACATCAGATTTTTTAGCTTAGGTTAGAAAATTGTATTTGATTGTTTGTTGAACGATGATTCAATTTATATGCAAGAAAAAGCTATTATAATACGACTAACACCTTAAAAATTGTTAAATCATTCATAGAGAGCGGAGGTGGCCGAGTGGATAAGGCGTATGCCTTCCACTCAGAAGTCCAGGGTTCAAGCCCAGGTTAGGCAGGGGATTTCTCAAATACTCCGTCTCCCCGACTGCCGCACAGACAAGCCACTGGCTTTGTGCACATGGCAACATCCCCAACAATAAAAAAAAAAAAAAAAAATATAAATGGTTCATACCAATTATGAAAAATTCGATGTTAAACATGTTTCGAGTGGTCTCCAAAGGGTCTTTCGAATATGAGAAAGTCTACTTTTTGAGAAAATCGTGATAAAAACGTAAAAAAAACAATCAGAACTTCCTGCTATCAGGAATACCAGAAAGTATTTTTTTACAATCGGTTTCGGTATATAAAATACCATCATCAGGTCAGCATGTTATTCGGTCAACATCAAAGGCAGCAACAAATAAATGGACCGTACAACTGAAAATGGATCACAGTTGACCATTATGGTACTAAATTGTCGTCATTTATCTTATCACACACAGTGACAATCAAATACAATAAGAATTTGAGGTTAAGATAGAACAGCTCAGAACAGCAAGTATCAAAATATCCTCAGTTGTTGACAGTCCATGTCTGGATATGATACCTACCATTTGGAAATTCCAGTTCATTTTATTAGTTGAATATATATTTATATATGTTCATGGGCGTATCCAGCTCACATCGGAAGGAGGGCAGTTGCCTAAATTTAACTTGCTGTATGGGAGAAGGGTGCCTATTGTCGAGGTCTTAAATTTACATGGGAAAATGCTTGGGAAGAAGACATTTTTTGGTATTTTTCACGATTTGACGCCCCCAACCCATCCCCATAGTGCCCTGAAAACTTCCCTAAATGAAAAAATGTACATTCTTCAGATAATTGATCCGTCTAATCATTTCAGTCTCTTTTTTCTCATTGAAATTATTACTATAAGTCTAGTGGAATGTTTGTGGAACATTTGTCAGTTAATGTACATTTGCTTAAAGTAATTCTATTTGTTTAAATAATTCGATTTTGTCGAAAATCAGTCTGAATTCTGTTCGAGTTCTGAGTTCGAAATGGCAAATTATTATCTTACAGTAACATTATTCATTAAAAGATTTGTTCCTATTGTTTAAACAATCAATTATTATTTATTTTCAACTTTGTTTCTAATGCTTTGGTTCTTTTTCTAGAAAAGTCAGTTTTTTTGTGAAATTAACT
Organism: Melinopterus prodromus; assembly: GCA_964023965.1. Lineage (NCBI taxonomy): Eukaryota > Metazoa > Arthropoda > Insecta > Coleoptera > Scarabaeidae > Melinopterus > Melinopterus prodromus. The sequence continues at coordinate 45,322,343 of OZ030392.1, forward strand.
TATAAATTTCATATTCAAGATATCTAATAAGCCTATTATCTATATTATCTAATAAACCCACATTTGATTAAACAAATTCTATTTGTTTAAACAATTTTTGTTTGCAATTCACTTAAAATACATTTTTTATATCGGTCTGGCCAACTGTTAATCTCAAATGAGATTTATAGTTTGGGATGATTTCCATTGTTTAAATAATAAAGTATTATTAGCTTTCAACCTCATTTATTCGAGAAAATTGAAATGCTTTGAAATTCTTTTTCGCGGGAAATTGGGGAGTTACATTTCTTTTTAAAATATTAAACTTCCTAAAGTCAACAAATTTTATTAATCACATTTCTCTCTCTATTTCTTATTCCCATTTCCTACCACTATGTGTCGCAAGATAATGTTGATTTGTTGCTGTCTGAACACTGTTCCCTTTACTCTAATTTGATGAATTATTGAAAACGAATATTATTTTATTCTTCAAACACTGGAAATCATCCCAAAATATAAATGATGTCACTTCAGAATAACAGTTGGCCAGACCGATCTACAAAAATATTAATTTTAGGCGCATTGCAAGAAAATGTGTAAAGAAATGGCATTTGTTTAAACAAATGTGGGTTTATTAGAGAATACAGACTATATATCTCGAACATGAAATCTATAAGTTAATTTCACAAATAAACTGATGATTCTCCCATCACTAGAAAAAATCTGATGTGGCCAGGCACATGACTTTATCATACAAAATATAAAATTAATAGTTTAGCTGCATGAGAATCTATTTGATTCAGATAAATCGTGTCTACATTAAAATTAAATTAGTTAGCCAGGATTTGACAGATATTTTGATAGTCAATACTATCAATAGTAGGTATTGTCAAAGCATCAACATTTGACACTATCTACTGTCACCAGAATAATAGTTATTGATCTCACAAGTACCGAAAGTACGGAATAGCGCGACGAGCGGTGATGCGGCGCGTCACCGATGACGGAGCGTCGCCGTCTCATGTGAGCGAGTCGCGCTATGTAGTTTTCGGCAGGAGTGACATCAACGTTTTTTGTGTTGCGTTTTGACAAATACGTATTTAAAAAAAATTTTAAAATAGTTATATTTCTGGATAGGAAATGTCAGGTTGATACCACTTCTACGAAAGCTCAAGTTTAAAAAGCTAATTCAAATTCTGACAGATTTATATTCGTTCATGACACTGTAGATGTCACATCCGTACCAACATACTAAAACGTAACTATACTCATCGCTATACTTTATTACAATTTTCTCAATTTATCGTTTTTACAATTAGATAACAACGGGTTGATATTTCTTATCAACAAACAATCAAATTGGCGATCTTATTTTATTTGAATTTTGTATTTTCTACTTTGCCGCACTAGAGCGGCAACGTTCCATAGCGGTTCTCCAACCTCTGATGAAATCAGCTGTTTTCAAGTGTGACAGCCATAGACATTTCTCTGGTGACAGCACAAAAAAATATTTGTCAAATCCAGGCTACTTTGAAGCTTCATATCAATGCCAGATGCGACCGATCTCGATCAAATAGAATTTGCTCTTAAAGCTAAACTATTAATTTTACCAAAAAATATCATAGGCATAAGTTATTCAAAATTTCCTCTACTTTAATTTATTATTTAACTATTTTGACGAAATTACAGAAATAGCAGCTCATTTGCAAAATCCTTGAAAAATGCTTAGAGGAAACTGCCAGTTCCTTTGGACCTTTTTGAACCAAAAGCTTTTCAGCTCTAAGTTTAGTCATGAAACTTCTAAATATGAACTTTCGTCCCGGTACCTTTAGTAGTTTCTCCGGAATCGTCTCAACAAAAATCGGGTACACACACACATACACACACACATACACACACACATACACACACACAGACATTTTTTTGTACCTTGGTCAAAAATGTTCAGGGGACCCAAAAAGACCTATTTCCGCTAAAATCTCAATTTTTTTTTTCGGCATGATTACAATACTTTAGCATACTGCGTATGATAAAGTAAAAAAGTTGAAAGTGAATTATAATTGATTCTTTAAACAATAGGAAGAAATTATTTAATGAATAATGTCCCTCTAAGGTAATAAACTGCCATTTCGAACTCAGAAAACAGAATTCAGACAGGTTTTCGAGAAAAACGAATTATTTAAACAAATGGAAATTAACTGACAAATGTTTAAGTATAAACATCCCACAAAACTTATAGTAATCATTTCTGTGAGAAAAAAGATAATGAAAAGATTAGAGATGGTCAATTTTCTGAAAAAAATTAAATTTTTTCTTTTGAGTAGTTTTCAGGGCACTGGGTGGATTGGAAGCGTCAAATCCTTTAGTATAATAGGTCAAATTCTTCCTTAAAAAGTCCTCTACAACTCCTATAACTTTAACATAAGTTTTCCCAAACCCCGAACAATTATTAGAAAAATACCAAAAAAATGTCTGCTTCCCATGTAAATTTGAGGCCTCGAAAGGCACCATTAAAAATCAAAGTTTCAAAACCATACGTGTCCACTTTTTATTTTTATTTGGAAACGGTTTGGAGGGGTCGGTGCTTTCTAAATAAAAATAACCACCCTACTGTCCATAAGGGAAAGACTGGTATGTAATAAACATATAATACCAAAATACGAAAGGGGAGGCAGCTGCCCCCTCTTACCACCCCCCACCCCCTTGAATACGCCCATGTATATATTTATTTAATTCAATACAAAATGCATAAATTTTTCTAGAAATAAATACTACTTCAGCTTCTAACATTATTGTCTATTATTATCATCAATTTGCTGGAAGATTGATTTGTTGATTTGTTAATTACAATTTAATTGAATATTATGTTTAGTTTTTATAATATTCACAACAAGCACAGATTTCCAAACATACTACAGAAGGTTATATTACATAAAATCTAAGAATTAAAATCTAGTATGATGTTTTGTTGTTCAACGTCCACAACTCCACAAGCATTCGCACAATCTCATAAAATACGAAAAATATAACTCTGATGTAACCTTTAAATTATTTAATTCCTCCACTTTCACTGGTGATTGTAGGCTGTGCTGGTTCTTCCCTTAATTCATTGAAGACGTGATCCGGCGGTAACCACTATTGCGCTCGCACGGTGTCAGCGGCATATCCGACTAATACCGCGCCGCGCCGGCCGGCATTACCATGACTTGGTTGAATGAGGAAGGTGCATTTCACAGCACAATTTGTCGACCCATCCAGGTGGAACCAGCATTAACCTTGCCGCAATGCGCTTTAACATTTCAACCTGTCCGACCGCACTGTTCGTGCTTCCTGTACGCTATGATTTCGTTCGAAGAAAGTGAACCGATTTACTTGGCCGTTTTTTCTACCGGAGCATGAATTAAAGGTGGTTCTGGACGATGAAAGCCGCCTATACTTTAGGTCTCGTGATCTACCGACTGAGAAGATTCAACGTTTTTGTCTCGAACCGCAACTATTGCGTCTTAAATAATTCAGGTGTCTAATATTATGAAGATAGCAGCAAGTCCCATAAATTGTAACTTATCAACTATGGAATGCAAGATATTTATCTTGCAAAATATCTATGCTTACAGATTATTAAATAAAACGCTTGAAATACTTTTTATTCTTATCTTCTATAGCTTTTGCAAGTTCAAGTTTTCAAGTATTCCTTTATCATTTTCAGAATCGTTATCTATCATTTATAAAAGATCAAAAGATCGGTCGGGATCTTTACACTTATTGTCAAAGTTGTAGACGACGCATGACTAAGTAATTATTTTGGGTATTATTTTAAAAATCGTAGCCAGTTGGTCGGTAAAACACAGATTTCTTTCTTTAATGCCAACAATTGGTAGACACAAAGTAGCCACAAAGGACTCAAATCATATTTTCTTTGTCAAAAAAACAGCTTTGAGAGCGATACAAAATATCATTATTTAGGGTTGATATATTGATTTCCGGGTGGAAACCGCGTTGAGGACTGAAGCAGTCGACGTTTCGCGCTCGTTGCAAGAGACATCTTCAGGACTAAGTTATCAAACCAAGTGCTAAGAAGATACTATCGTATCGTCTGTTGGGGCGGGTCTTTATATATGAGTGGAGTGGTGTCACCAGATAGTGTTTGGAGTGGAGGTAACGAAGTGGAAGGGGTGGAGTTAACAGGTAGTGGGCCACCAGGTAGAAGCGGTTGGGAAAGGACTGATTTCCAGGTATGATGTAAGTGATAACCATCATTTCTATTGATATTGGAGTGGTGTTTTAGGGTTTCTATTAATTCACGGATCCTTCTAGGGTAGTAACGGGATTCACGGGCGAGGATTTTGGTTTGTGCAAACAGGATGTCATGTCCCGTGTTATATCTGTGTTCAGCGAGAGCTGAACCAGCGATCTGTCGCAATCTAGTGCAGCGTTCGTGCTCAGATACTCGGACGCTAACTGATCGCTTCGTGTCGCCAATGTGGACACTTCCACAAGCACATGGAATCCGGTATACACCAGAGGAAAGAAGAGGAGGGATTTTGTCCTTTGCAGACGGTAGTAAGTCCGATAGTCCAATATACACATTGTTGATGCTTTCCTCTCATATACCAAATTGAAGGTGGAATAACCGCATAAAATAGATACGATGGAGATAAAATAGAGATTTTAACACCCATGCTCTCCTAAACCGGATGGTATATACAACCATACTAAAACAAATTGTAATTAACGCATCTTGTGCATTAATCACATAATGTACTGTAATCGTGCTTATTGACACGTGGCGCCATCTCGTCGTGCAAATTGTCACTACAAATTGATTCTGTATTTACAGTTTAGATAGGTTCTGCTTGTTGTGATCTTTGTTCAGTTTTGTTTCATTACGTGAATGCAAAAGATTTGGAAATAAACAATTACAATGAACGTTAAAAAGTGGTGATAATTGTTTCAAAGTCACTGCGGATAGTGCAGTTGTCTTAAAAACGCGATTTTTCGTTTCGCACTGGCCCTTAATACATAAAATAAAGAGTATCCTACCCACGCAATACGTGGATCTGCTAACATGAATATCACATAGATTATTCACGATAAAACAAATAGATGCATTCTCGAACTTAAAAGAAGTAAAATCAGGTGCGTCCCAGGGTAGTGTGTTGGAATCAACCTTCTATCTACACGTGACAGACAGCTAGAAAATGTAAGTCGTTACTTTCGCTGTTGACACAGCTCTAACGGGGCAGCCACAAATATTGTAAAAAGAATTGCAAGAGTTTCCGTTGTCTCAGTACACAGTAATAGTAAATTATGTACCAACCCGAGAAAGTGGTTCTTTTCTGGGCCGACAGAAGAGTTCTCTACGCTCGTCTGGGCACTTCTTGAGGCCCGGAAAACCACTTTCTGGGTGTGGTGCACACAACAATATCGCAATAAAATCACCCGTTTCTAAAGCATTTCTAAAGACTAATCTCTGACATATTGGCTTTTGACAAATAAAATCCGTTGACGTTTTAATCACAAAGGTCAAATCGAATGGAAAATTGTGTTTTTACTTTATCATACGCAGTATGTAAAGTATTGTAATCGTGCCAAAAATTTTTGTTGTGATTTTAGCGGAAATATGTCCTTTTGGGTCCCCTGAACATATTTGACCAAGGTACAAAAAAATTTCTGTGTGTGTGTGTGTGTGTGTGTGTGTGTGTGTGTGTGTGTGTGTGTGTGTGTGTGTGTGTGTGTGTGTGTGTGTGTGTGTGTGTGTGTGTGTGTGTGTGTGTGTGTGTGTGTGTGTGTGTGTGTGTGTGTGTGTGTGTGTGTGTGTGTGTGTGTGTGTGTGTGTGTGTGTGTGTGTGTATGTGTGTGTGTGTGTGTGTACTCAATTTTTGTGAATCCAATTCCGGAGAAACAACTATAGGTATCGGCACGGAACTTCATATTTAGAAGTTTCATGATCAAACTTAGAGTTGAAAAGCTTTTGGTTCAAAATGGTCCAAAGGAACTGGGTGTTTACTGTTAGCGTTTTTCAAGGATTTTAGAAATGAGCCGCCATTTCTGTAATTTCGTCAAAATAGTTAAATAATAAATTAAAGCAGAGGAAATTTTGAATAATTTATGCCTATGGCATTTTTTGGTAAAATTAATAGTTTAGCTGCAAGAGCAAATTCTATTTGATCGAGATCGGTCGCATCTGCATTCATTTAATACTATATAGTGACCCAGGATTTGCAAATTTTTCAGTCTAGTGACAGTACCAGTTTTGATAAGTGTCAAATGTTGATGTTTTGACATTATCTCACAATTAATATTGACAGTAGTTTATAGTATCAAAAGATCTCATATTGTGATACCGTGTACCGTCCTTGCCTGATGGCGTCGGATAGGCAGCGTGTTCAGCGTGTCCAAAATGCATGTGTTCTGTTTGTTTTTGGTTTGACGAAGTATGATCATGTATCGAATGGGCTGGGCGACTTGAGCTGGTTGAACATGGATAACACTAGGGTGGTGCATGCAGCAATATTGTATCATAAGTTGCTATCAACTAGGATCCCACAATACCTCATGCGGAAGATATGCTGTAGAACGGATGTCCATAACCTTAATTTAAGATTCGGGTTTTTTTTTTGCTCCACCTGCCCATCACACTGAGCTGTATAAACAGCAATATATAAACTGTCCTTCTCTTACCAGGTCAGTCACATATACAATGTTCTCAGGGAAGATATGAAAAATTTAGCGTTAAACAGTTTTGGGGGAAAGGTGAAGCGTTGTCTGTTTGCTCAACAGGGGGGACTATAGGCATCGAGCTCACATTGGAGGCTGTTTTTAGTTTTTTATGCGCAGGTGCGATGTTTTGTTGAGTTGGATTTCCTGAAATTACGTGTAATTAGACTTATTTTAGAGTTAATTGTAGGTGTAAAATAAAACAAATTTGTTTTATTGTAAACTAGATGTTCCATAATATATTAAACTCGAGCGCTTTCGGCTTGTTTAGCCATCTTCAGGAGTGTAAACGTCAAAAAGGATAAATTAGCACATATGAGTATGGATCCGGTCGGGACATAACATTGAATACTTCCCACTTATTACACATTTATTTTAGAGTTATTTTTTTTGTTTTTTTTTTTGATAAGTTCTCGGAATTATTTTTATATTATTGCTACAATTATGTCTTCGTTCTAGTTTGCGTAAGGGGTTGAGTGGAAGATTAAGGCAATTTGGAAACAAGTGTGCTGAACTGCGCCCTAAATATAAATAATATTTTGTTGCATTTAATATTGTCTTATTTTAATAAAGGAATTATTTATTTATTTAATTATTTATTTATCTGTTAAATCCTGGCTAACTAGTTTTATTTTAATGCAGACACGACTGATCTCAATCAAATAGATTCTCATGCAGCTAAACTATTAATTTTATATATTGTATGATAAAGTTATGTGCCTGGCCACATCACATTTTTTAACCTACACGATGCGAAAATGTCGTTTTTGCGTCTCTATGGAGACACGAAAGATGCTCTTTGCCAGCCAGCCCCAGCCCGGCCTGAACTTATTATATGTGAGTCGTAGATAATAGTATATTATTTGACGAGCACATAATTAAGGATATAAATCGCGAGCATGAAGTTTACACGCGAGCCGTAGGCGAGCGTGTAATCATGAGAGCGATTTATATCCGTTATGTGCAAGTCAAATACGACGTTTTATCTACGACTCATAAATTCCATTTTATGCAAAATATTTTAAATGTATTTGTCAATGAAGGTGAGGCGAACTGTCAAATAACTGTCATCCACGTAGGTTTTGACAGAATTTGAGACTAGCGTTGTTTAATAATGACAGTTCGTTCAATTAATGAGGTCATTATTTGAACGAACTGTCATTATTATTTAACGCTAGTGTCATTATAATTATTGGCGCGTATAATGATGGGAATTATATAGTCATAGATACGTATGCAATGAACTTATTATATGTGAGTCGTAGATAAACATTTTAAATGTTATAACTTAGAGTACAGTCACCCCAAAGCCCAATGATTAAAGATCTGTGAAAGTCGGTCTGTTATTATTTTTTAGTTACTATCTTCGACAATTTTAACTAATTCATGGAGCAAAACGTACCAAGTAAATTTATAATATTCATGTGGTTATAATCAAGCATTGGATTTCAATACAACCATAATTTAAATTACGCAATGCTATCTTATACAAGACGGAAGTAGTTGAGTCTCTGATATGTTTGCAATAAAATGCACTCTTGTACGTAATCAGCTGCTATTAAATTCATTATTTCACGCAATACACATTTATGTAGCCACACGCCCATAGATATACCTACATAATGAACAACAAGTTCCTTTAATTTCACTCCATCGAAAATAAAAGAGAAGATTCAAAGGGGTTTGGGGTTTCCTGCGTATTCACGATGTATGACAACAGCGTTTTTAGGCCATTTCCTTTTTAGCTCTCTACAATGTAGCTTGTAACAGATTCCAGTTGCGACATCCACGTTCCAGATTTAAAGCAAACCACTAGATTATACTTTTTAGCTCGTCGTGTATTTCCTAGAAATTCTGAAAGCATTTGAATGTTTGCTATCCACGATACAATCGGTCGACACTACCGTTCCGATAGCGGCACTGTTCGTGAGATTTCAATGTCCGTGTCTGGGGAATTGTTTGAAAATATGGTCACGAGATGCCGGGTACAAATGCCGGACAATGGTGCATATTGTCAGGGAAACAACACAACAGTATTTTTTTCAAAATGCTTCCTCACATTGTTAAGGCCGAATGTTAATTGTATAAACTCTACTTGGAAATAAGTATGTCGACAAAGCAAATAAATAAAACAACGTTTTGCCAACAAAAAAACAGGGTACTATGCAATGTATCAGACCGCATTTTATATTGTTCGTTTACGTACATGTCAAGTGTTTTTAACGGGGTGTTAAAATGAAGATAGGCAATGACATATACTTAATTTTTAATCAAACTTACACCGGATATGTCATGTGTTTCCACCCAGTTAGACTGAACTTGAAACGTTTGCAAATAGTACAATTTCATTAGAACAAGTCCGGCAGAATTCAGCTCAATTCTGTCGAACCTAGACGGATTTTGTGATTATTGGTGGCTATGTCGTCATAGTCTTTAGGCGGTCAACTAAAAACACCGATAAACATAACATAAACAATAACACTTGACAGAATTGAACAGGGTATTTTTTGTATAATCATTATATTATCATTATCAAGTAATGTGCCTGTGAAACTTTTATCATTTCAACAGTTACAAGGAGTATGTCTACAAAAAGGCAGACGTACTCCTCGTGATACCATTTTTATTCAAGTTTTCTTTTACTTTGAAAACAAAAACATGTGAAATACTTAGGCCAGGGGATAGATATACTATACTTGGTACGAATTGATGAAATCAAAAGAATTCATTGTTAAAAATCAATATTGATTAACATGTTAGCTTAATTAATAACTAGACTTATTTATTAATTATTTAATTTTTTATTTGTTTTTTTCTTCATTTTTATCAGTTTTTTTTATTTAGTATATGTAGTAAATTTATCATTTATATTCACTTTGTATATCCTCTGACCATGTCGGCGGGCAGAAAACGAATATTAGAAAATTTAGGAACAACCAAAGAAATGATGTTCTCATAGATCTAATAAAAGGCAGGTTCATAATTTGACTTCTTACAGAAATAGATGGTGAGGTTACAACACAATGATTAGGTAAATTATAACAAATTACGACTTGCCAGGGCAGACACCACAATCATCGTACTAAAGACGGATATCACGTTGTTCCGTGACTGCCACTGACCAATGAGAGCATTTCAATGAACTGTGTTATGGTTATTACCAACTTTACGTCAAACTGTATGTACGCGAGCGTGAAATATATTTAGAGTTGGTAATAGTGAACCAAAAGATGCCAGAAGAATGGATATTAAATAAATAAATTAATTTGCTTAAAAATTACATAACTGTTAAAAATATGCCAAATAGCAAAACATTGCCAATCAGAGCTTTATGTATGGAAACACAAAATTAATTTAATTTTTTTATGCATACCGGCTAAATTAAATAAATCAAATCTGCATTAGGAAACGTTGCATCAGAATGTCTCAACTTTAATCAAATGTTTACTAATGATTTCCATTTAATTTCTGTAGCACTCAAAGTGAGAAACATAATAGTATATTATTTGACGAGCACATAACTAAGGATATAAGGACTAAGGATCACGAGCATAAAGTTTATACGCGAGCCGTAAGCAAGCGTGTAAACATGCGAACATGCAAAAATGTTAAATGTATTTGTCAATTATGGAGAGAGGAGCTGTCACGTAACTATCATCAACGTAGGTTTTGACAGACTTTGGCACTAGCGTTGTATAATGATGACAGTTGGTTCAAATAATGTAGTAATTATTTGAACGAACTGTCGTTATTATACAACGCTAGTGTCATTATAATTATTGGCGTGTATCATGATGGGGATTATACATATAGTCATAGATACGCATGCAAAGACCTTATTATATGTGAGTCGTAGATAATAGTATATTATTTGACGAGCACATAACTAAGGATATAAATCGCGAGCATGAAGTTTACACGCGAGCCGTAGGCGAGCGTGTAATCATGCGAGCGATTTATATCCGTTATGTGCGAGTGAAATACGACGTTTTATCTACGACTCATAAATTCCATTTTATGCAAAATATTTTAAATGTATTTGTCAATGATGGCGAGGCGAACTGTCACATAAATGTCATCCACGTTGGTTTTGACAGACTTTGACACTAGCGTTGTTTAATGATGACAGTTCGTTCAAATAATGAGATCATTATTTGAACGAACTGTCATTATTATACAACGCTAGTGTCATTATAATCATTCGCGCGTATAATGGTAGGAATTATATTGTCATAGATACGTATGCAATGAACTTATTATATGTGAGTCGTAGATAAACTATATTATAAAAGTACATAAAATTCTTCAATAATTGAGAAAAACATTCAAATATAGTATGAGGGTACCGACACACCCAATATTAATTAATAGTTAGAATAACTAAATAGCTTTCGGCATTTTTTTCGGCACATAGGTACTATAAAAAAAATAAAAATACAGGGGTTTTGAAGATGACATTTGATTTGGCAGAATAAATATTGATCATTATCTATAATATAATATCTCGGTTTTAACGATGTAGTCTACCAGACGTGTGTTTTCTGATGTAGTATTGCATATTGGAAAGAATGTATATAAAAGTAATAAAATATTAAATAGCGCCATTATTTTGTTTTGAATAGATTATTATTTAGAAAATAAACTGCTTCCGGGTTATGCCGTGTGTCAAGATTTGTAAATGCTGACGTTTCGCGAACCATGTTGCTCGCTTCTTCAAAGCTAATTGAATACTATTCAATTAGCCGATTATTCAATTAGCTTTGAAGAAGCGAGCAACATGGTTCGCGAAACGTCAGCATTTACAAATCTTGACACACGGCATAACCCGGAAGCAGTTTATTTTCTAAACGATTTTGGCCGTGAAAGCCTACGTACTTAAATTATTATTTTATGAAAATGACTCTCCAAAATAGAACATAAAAAATAGAAATGTTTTACCTATGAGCTTAGTTTGAATTATTTGGCATTTTTACGTGATTTCGAACACGCGATTTAGAAAAAAATTGGTGTTTCTAAGACACCCTTGAGTTTACCGTTTGGTTCAAGTGTTTTTTATGCCCTATATCACCTGTGGTTAGTTTTCAATTCCCACTGCAAATAGTTTTTCTCTAAGCAAGTAAGCACTAACAAACATTTAGTGGGGTATACACCACTAAACAAAAATCTTTCAATATTTTTCAGTAATCGTTAGTTATCATATTAACACTTTCTTTGTCTTTAATATGGTATATAATTTGATAAGCTTAATAGTAGACGCTGATTCAAACATAGATGGACAACATTTCAGATTGATTTGGACTTGTAGTAGTTCACTCAGTTGTAGCGCTGCGCATTCACAACCGCGCCGCGCCGTGTGGCGGGGTGAACATTATGTAGATGTTTGCTCTTCGTATGTTCCTATGGGTACATTCCTGGGCACATAGGTTAAAAGCGTAAAAGATGGTTATAGTATTGCCGACAGCTTTAGAAATAAAGGTCCAATAATGACGACCACGGAGATTGTAAAGGAAATCGAGAAATTTGGCCGCTGGGACAAATCCTTCATTAATGGCGGTGTTCCCGCGTTATTATTTATAAAAATAATCATATAAACAAATGTTAATAAAAATTAATAAAAATACTGTGTATAGTAGTTCACATGTGTATACCCACATGGTTATTAATCCACAGCATGCAATAAATATAACAATGATTTCCGCCTATAAATTCTCACAAACGTTAAGAAACAATGTCGTATCACACCAGTGCTTTTCTTCTACTGATAACTTCAGCACAAGAAACTATGGCATTTTCAAAAATCAACAGCAATTACGTTAAAATGATGGAGACGAAGATTCCTACGTTACCATTAAAGCACCAGACTGCCAGAGTAAAAGCATTCGGCGATCCACATGACGCAAATGGTTACCAAACTATTGAAAGCCACTCCGATATGTATGAAATTCATTTCCAAAGAAGTATTGGCCATTTAATGCAACCACAAAGATGGTTTGCTTATATGTTGTTCACATCCGGAGTTTGGAAATTGTAATAATTTTATTGATGATATTCAAAAACAAGTTGATGTATTTAAGTTAGCAAAGACAATTAAACAAAACAGCAAATATTAATAACTGAAATCTGTTATGATTATACAGTTAAGGTCAATGTTATAGACATCATATATTATCACAAAATCTCGTAGTGCAAACAATCACTGACCAACTTTATTACGTGAATAACATTATTTTTTCCTTCATAGTAATAGATGACCAAATTGTAAATACATTGTAGTAATAGTTTTAATCAAAATCTTCAGTATTGTAAAAAGAAACAGATTTTAGTATTTCTTTTTTAGATATTACTAGGACAGATGATATTTTGCGTTTAGATTGGTTTAGAAATTGTAACATAAAAAATGTATTTTTTGCTGAACAATGTTTGCGTTCTATATGTTTTCATAATGGATTTCCAAAAAGTTACTGAATAATTTATGATTTTCTTCTGTGATTATATCTATTCTAATATCATTATTATTGTTGGCAAATATAATTTTGTGAAAATTAATAGTTGCTTCTCTGTTGTTAAACGCTAAAACCTTTAGTTTACCTTAATTCTACATTCGGCGGTTATTTATTATATTCCGTGTTGTCTGTCATTTAGTCTGTTGGTCGGACTGGAAATTATTTAAAAACTAGGAGCTGGTGCCAAGGGTGAGTAATTATAGCGAATATGTTGGCAAGGGCGACTGATTATCATCAAAGGCTTATTAGACAAGTCATCGATATATAAACATCCGAACAACATCAATCGTGAGGAAGACACTGACATCAGTAGTGTCTGGAAATCGATCCTAACGCGGTCAGGTGAAAAAACACATGAGAGCGGTAGCTCCAGATGTGCGCAGTGAGTTATAAATTAGGTATATAAGGGAGATTTCTTTGATGGTAAGTATTCAGTTAACTCTGAAGAAACGAGCAACATCGTAATGATATTTTATGGACGTATGATTTTGTCGCGACCTATCGGGTTATCCGATATATCGTAATGCGTATATGATGTATTCAATTATTGAACCCACGTGGTAATAAAATGGAATGGGCATAGTTAATACAATTTTTGTCCAGATTACCTACGAACACTAGTGCATCACACCGCTACTAGAGGGCAATATGTCGTCACGTGGTTTCCTTCTGCTAATGCTGTGTGCCTTACAAGTTATAGCACATCCACTGGAAGAAGGCGAAAAGAAGGTGGAAAAGCTTGTATGTAACATGTATCCAGAATTTGGTAACTGCAACGATATTCTCGAGGAGGAACGACAAATGAAAGCAGCTGAAAAAAAACAAAAAGCGAGCACAGGCTAATATGAAGATGACTTAATATATTGTAGTATAATATCGTACAGGAATTAAAAAAACGTTATAACAACTATTATTTATTTTAGAGTCCAACAGAAAACATACCTAATGTAATCTTTCGACGTTTTCGATCCTGTAGCAAATATCTCTTTATGAATAAGATGGACGGTTTGACCATTTCGGCTAAATGTTGGGTTTTAAATTGGTTGTAAATAGCATATCAAGTTTTCTATTTATTTTTTCATTGACTCGAAGTTTACCGTAATTTACAAATTAGAGATGTGTCTAACTAATCTCGTCGTGACAACAGTGTATTTTGAACACTTCTCTTTTTGCTTACTTTTGCACTTCTCTTTACTTCTTGGTTGTTCGTTTCGTTTAAATCTTGTAATCGTAATTTTACCTACTTCCAAATGTCCAATCGCATTGAAATTCTGCATGTGGTCAGATTTCTGGTGACAATGAATTAATCATTAAAAAAAATTTAATTTTTTTTTTAATGTTTTCATTCGAGTTTAATTTTGCATGTGAACAGATTGCCGGTGACAATGCATCAATGAATTAAAAAACTCCAATGTATTTACGCCATTTCTCGCCTGTCACGGACATGCACATTCATCATATGGAGTCAATACATCACTCTATGTATTGGATTTATTGTATACAAATGACCTACCGACTATTGTGCGTCATCAAGTCAGTATGTTTGCAGACGATACTACTGCTATAATAAGCGCAAACACCACAGAGGAACTAAAAACCAACATCGGTATAACCTTACAAACCTTTGAAGACTGGTTCCTGAACCATAACCTCAAATTAAATAGAGAGAAAACAACATTTGTTAAGTTCAGTATCAGCAAGGGATTGCAAATAACAGCTTACTATAAAGACCATCCATTGACCATCCATTGACTTCTCAGGAGAGTTGGGTTTTCTTGGGCTTCGGATAGATTCAAATCTCTCCTGGCAAGCACACATCAATTACCTAGCAAGTAAATTAGCAACATCCGCCTATGGGATAATGTTTTGGGGAGGATCATCCGGAGCTGAGAGAATATTCAAAATTCAAAAATCTTGTATACGGACTATCTATCATCTTAATAAGCGAGAGTTCTGCAGATAAACATTCAAGGAGAAAAGAATACTGACTGTTACTGCGATGTATGTCAGGGAATGTTGCTGCTTCGTAAAAAAAAACAATTATGATGCCCTCTTCTCACTTTTCAAACCAGGGCATGATTATCTTACGAGAATTAAAACTGATGCACTGTTTAGAATTCCCCAAACTAAATACGATCGAATTTACCGTGGTGCAGTGGTGCAACTGCTCAAGATCTACAATATAATTCGTAAGAAATTAACAGTTTTTACTAATGCGCGGTTCAGAAGAGAGCTAACTAGATCGTAAATTGACAAACCTCCTTATAATAGCAATGAATATCATATTTGATTGTTACCATGTGTTTCATTTTTTTGTTGACTAGTTCTATGCTTTATGCTTTTTGAATAAATTTATTACTATTATTCATACTTTGTAAAACGCAGTAACATAAATAACCATTTCTCAATTTTAGTTACCTTTCAATAAAATAATGAATTTCCAATTGAATTTAATACTTTTCAATATAACAAAGAATTATATTGATTGTCTACATCTGTGGTCATTTAGAATAGGAAAATTCAATATGTCTCTGTAGCTACTAACTGCCCTTTTAAAACACTCATAGCAAAATAATTTTTACTATTTTATAATGTTTATAAAATTGGTTCTATTGCTGTGGGTTGAGAAGTAATGGTTTCATGGCATCAAGTTCATATGTAACCTCATAATCGAGTCAATTATGGAGATTAAATCTATACTTAGTAAGTTAATGACTCAATAAAATCATTGTGGTTTTAACGATATATTCTTTAACCCACAAGCGCGCAATACAATACCAAAACTAATCAATTCAATTGTTCCTTTACCGATATTCGTATTGAACCATTGCTGTAGTCATCTTAAAATATAAGATGGTGCTGTATCATCGAATATTGTTTATGATAATTATATCGATTTTGCTACAGCTCTCCGTACAGAAACAACAAGATCTAGTTAGTATGGTCTGTGCATTGCATCCGGAATTTGGAAACTGTGACGAACTGTTCCCTGCTGAAGAAGGCGAGTTAGTTTAAATCTAACATTTTCACAGTGTTAGGTACTAAAGTGATTTAATCATTAACAATGTTAATATATGATAATGAATGATCGTAAATTAAACTCGTTTGTACTACAAATGTTTATCTTATACCACGATCCACTTCTAATGAACAGTAAACATGTGAAAACTATCTACAACGCTTATTCTTTCGAATCAGTTTACCAAGCAACTAGTATTATATAGACATAATAGTTTTAATTATTTATTTTTTTATTAGTTTCTTTCTAGCATGCACTTATGTAAAATACGATTTATCAAAATACCAAAGCGTTTTCATTATCGTTCATTATCGCTATTTACTAACAAATAAATACGTTTTTTTTTTTTTAAATATAAGGTATCCTTCAACTTGTGGGCATAAATACTGGGAGCATGCAACGAAAGTGATGTTAAATACCCCGGTATTTATTATCAAGGGTCAGGGCCGTGTTAAGGGGGGGGGGCGAAGGGGGCGCCCGCCCCGGGCGCCAAGTTTCAGGGGCGCCAAAATCCTGACCAGAAGGGAGGAAGAATATTTATAAAACGTGTTTTAAAAAATACACAATGAAGGAATTGTTAAAACGAATTTATAAATTCAAAATAAACAAAAAATATAAGTAGCGATTTTTATTTGCACGTATCTGGAATTATTTATTACTAAACCTACAAAAATAGTACTAAACATGGGTACAGTATTAAAGTAGGGATACCGATTTAAACGAATCAGAAAAATTGTTTAATATATATATATCGAGGCTATTGACACAATAATGGAGCAACTTACATGGAGATTTGAAAAACTTCGTCAGATTTTGCTTTCCTTAGTGGTTCGAACATTAATTCACATGCGATTTTTTTTTCTTGATTTACGAATTTCAGCGACATTTCAAGAACAAAGAAAACCGGACCGTATGCGTCATACTTGGTACATTGGAAAATTTACTCGAGCACGCAGGTTGTTGATTTTATATAACTATGTGCCGGCTGGAAATCCTGAAAAATTGCGATAATTTGTGCCAAGTTGAACCATAGCAATAGGCGGACTAAATTTCGGAGATGACTGTTTTTTGGGATGGAATTACGTAACTATTTGGTATTGTATCAGCTGTTTTTGATGTTTTATTACTGGTGAGTTTGTTTTTAATTATTGGAGTATCGTAGACGTACGTTGTTGGTTAATTTGGAAGCAGATTTATGTGAAAAAGGTGCGTGTTTTGATTATTTGACTCACGATGCTATGACGGATAGGTTAGATGTCATATGAATGTCCGTTATATTTGTTTTTCGGTAGTATAACGTGGCAAACGCTAAATTCAATGTGCGTTTCCGTCTTACATGAACAGTTTTGAGTTTAATCTGTTTTTGGGTTAAAGAACCAAGATTGCAAATTCAATTGACCTCTGTTGGACGTTGAACTATTGGTTTTGTGGCAGTTAAGTTCGCGTATGCGACGGTTGAAGTGTTTTAAAGAACTGAAAAATGTAGTTATAGGAAGTTACTGTGTTCCAATTGATAAGCAAAACGTGAGCACGATGCTGCACCTGCATCAGAGATCGATGTAGCAGACCACACCAAAATCTTTCAAAATCAAAATGTATAAGACGTCCGTTAGAGACAGTTAGATCTCATTTGGCGGGAATATTAATGAAGAATCTCGTTTTAATTATGTCTTCTTACCGATGATTTTTTTTAGTATTGATTAACTGCATAAAATGTATACATGGAAATAGAGTAGAGATATAAACATCCATACTCTCTTAAACCGAACACACCGACCATAATAACTAGCCACGCGTTTTATAAATGTTTTATAATAATATCAACGTTTAGTATTAGTCTGAAATCAATGGCAGTACGTCGCCATATATTGGCTATTTATTATCCAAGTCTAATCCAATTGAACTAACTAATTATAGAACGTAGTCGCGGTTTTGGTGAAATTTCAGGTTTTACAGATTCATAATTGACTTGAAAGCGGTGTCATATTTTTATAACGCAACGACAGATGCAGAAATAAGTTTTTTTTTTTTTTGAAAATAAACGGAAACGTATGTGAATGAAACGGTATGTGGACCATATCGGTGATAGCCGATGTTGGTTTTCACAAGTGTTAATATTTGACCATAATGACTTTGGTCTTTTTGCTGACATGTATTGTGGAGTATTTGTCGTGGCATTTAAGTGAATGTTGGCCGATGTCATTCTGAAGTGTAACTTTATGCCATTTTTCGGCGTACTTTTATTTTTGTCTCTGTAGACACGCTATGTGGAAAGAGAGCGTTTGTCGGTGATGGGTTCGAGCAAATGGACTGAACCTTTATAAGTGGCCTCAAACATTGTAGATACTTTATTGTTTTCAACGTTACTACTGTAAGACGTTTTAAAAGCCGTTAAATAGAAGTGCAATTTTATTTATCGTGTGACCCAAGATTTTGATTAGGCAATCGAACATAGGTACAACTGGAAACTAAAGAGTCACTTTATAATTTACATGTCTTTTCAATTTATAGGGGTAAAAATAAAAACGATTGTATTACTTCTATACAAAGTATCATATCTAAATCGTCATCGCTGACTAACTCTAACATTAGAAGAAATTCGAAAAATTAATCAGTATGTATATGTCGATTATTGGCACCTTTTTTAACCAACCCCATTACGGCTGTTAGGGATAAATAGGACTATTATGGATACGCACTGTATGCATGTCTGTAATGACTCACGTTGTCCCAGGTGCCGGTCATACCCGGTCGGACATCAGTGGTTAATCATGAGCCTTGCTGAACGCAGTGTTTATTGCTTTATAGTTATAAGTTATAGTTAACACTTATAACTAATTGTGTACATCTATTATGTACATCTAACAACGGCTTTCAATATTTTTCAGAAATTCGTTTCTGTAGTATACACATTTCCCCCCAAAATAACGTATCAGTTATTGTGATAAGTGATAAGCTTAATATTTTTGGTGATATCGATAAAAATATGAGTGGACAAGATTCAAAGTTCGGGAACGTCGGTACACGTCTATAATTTAAGGGCAGGTTTCTCGCAACCTTGTTTCGTTGGTCGGTTGACACGATTTCGCAAAAACTTACGGGTTGATTCGTGGATTCCTGCATTCGTGGATTGACTCGCTATCGGGCAAACTAGAATACACCAGATTAAAATGTTTAACGACATATTTTGTCAAATTAATATTATAATTATAATATTAATTAATAATATGACCATATTATTAACCTAAAATACACCGGTTTCATCAATTATTAAATGTTTTATCCAACTTATTTGAAAAAAAAATATTTTTTTTTTCGCATTTGTTTTATCTATTTTTCTAAAAGGCTCTCTCACTTCCACAACTATTAGTATTTTTTAATAATCCTAGTTTGCGCGATAGCAAGTCAATCTGCGAATACAATGCAGCAAGAATTTTTTCAATTGGCCCGTTAGTTTTTGCGAAATTGTTTCAACCGCCCAACAAAAGAAGGTTTCGTGAAAACTGTGCTTAATTGTAGACGTGTAGTGACATTCCCAAACATTTAATCTTGTCCACTCATATTTTTATCGATATCTCCAAAACTATTAAGCTTATCACAATAGATGATACGTCATTTTAAAGGGGAGAAATGTTGATATACTACAGGAAAGAATTTCTGAAAAATATTGAAAGAGGTGGTTAAAAAAGGTTCCGCTAATTGAGTTATAACCGGTCTCGGCGAGCCGCTCGACTTTTGGAGATGGATCGTTAATTTTTCGAATGAAATTCTGAATTTTTTACAGTGTATGCTTTAAATGTTGGGCAATATTACACTAGAATGTACCCAATACACATTGACTATTGTTCTTTTCATTAAGTAACATTTTCTTTTTATTCATTAATGTTATCTTATTATGTGTAGAAACATGTTTTATTTTTTTTTTTTCGGTAGGATGCGTATGTACCTATTTCAATATATTATTTATTCTTTATTCGGAGTTTTATTTTTTATTGATTACATTTACAGCAATTTTTTGATTAGCAGTTTAAGTAATTTTGGCAAAAATCGGGAGAGGGCGCGTTCGCTGTTTTCGCCCCGGGCGCAGTTTTGTGTTAACACGGCCCTGTCAAAGGTAAATACCCCGGGTAAATACCCGGGTATTTACCCAAAGTCGGAATTTATAGGGGTATTTATAAACATAATATTGTTATTAAAAATATTTAATTACTAAATAAAGGTTTTCCTTTTATCATAAAATCAAAAGGTATTCTCTTACCACAAAATAAGGGTTATTCTTATAAAATTAAAAATATTTTTAAAGCAAAGAATAAAAATATCAGTCTCGTCTGACGATAGGTACCTATATCAACAGCAGACATTTTCTTGTCATCATCTTCCATTTTTTTGGATTCTGTTATCTAAGAAGATTTAGCAGAAACTTGATTATATGTTAAGTATGTCAACTTAGCGGTGTTTTACGTTGTTAATCAATTTCTTATTTTGCTATGAATCCAACTAAATGTACTGAATGTTCTTATATAACTCAAATATTAGAATACTATATTTTATATACTTTTGTTTCATACCATATGTATTGCTAAAAGTATTCAACTTGAATAGAAAAAATAACCTTAAAAAATCTAATTTATTGCGACAAATTATATTTTTCTTTCAGTTGCGGGAGACTATTTTTTTAAATTGAGCTAATTTTTATTGCTTGTACCTATTTATGAGTCCATAGAAACAACTTTATATCAACTTAAAAGCTTGATTTTGCAAAAAAAAAGTATTTTTTTAAGACTGCCAGTGTATATGCGGTCTATCGGTTCCTGCGATTTACCGATTCAATGATCTTCCCAATAGGCGGTCTACAGGTCCACTAGTTTCAGATATTTTGCGATGGATTAGAGATATAGAAAAAGGTCATTAGAAAAACTTGTAATCTAACTTTTACCTGAATACTAAATTTCCGCAAAATTTGCATTTTTAAATACATTGTCAGTGATCTTTACGCTGTTCTCAATTCTATCGCGGTATTTGTCTGAATATTTGTGGGAGAATAATACTGGAGACCTCCGAAAATAAGAGAATTCAGAAATGCAGCAAACGCCCAGGTACTCTAACTCACAAATCATATTTTACTCATGTATTTAATAATCAGGTTATCGGTTTGAACATCAGTTTCAATTTTATTGTTTAATTTTGTGGGTCTAGTCACAAATTCGTACAATCTGTGCAAATTGTTTGAATAAGTTGTTGCAATAACTTTTTCGGATATGTCTAACCCATCACAAAACATCAAGAATTGGCTCCAATTACAGTAGCGCAGTAGGCTGAGTTTACACCTGCCTGTAGTTGAAGTACTTGTTGGGTGGCTTTGGCCATTGTTACAAAGTTGTTTGTATTGTTAAGATTTTATTGATATTTCTAACATTGAGTGTATTTTAGGTGATAGTCATATTTTAGATACTATATTGTATAGAAATGTGCTTAATATAGGTTAGATATAGGATATAATATAGGATAGAGGTGTCTTCATCAAAACTGTGTCTTCCTGTATATTTTTATAATCGCTTTTGTTTTAAATGAATGCGAACAAGACAAAATTATGTTTGTGACGTCACAAAGACAAACTCTAATTCAAACTTCAAACGACGATTTCTCTTAATCTAAACCGATGTTTGATATGTTATGCGATGTGGAAATATCTAATGCAAATTGGTACAAATTTGCACTAGTAGATGAGCCTAGATCTTAATCATGGCGGCTCAAAATCAGATTCTTGGAAATATTTTAATTGTGGTAGCACATAGACATAATAATTCCATACCCTTGGATACAAAGGAAAATACATGGAATCAGAAAACAAAGGTATATACGAGCATGTAAAAATCAAAGATAACAGCCATAAACAAATTTGAATAATAAAAAAAAACAGTGGTAACAAAAGAATTGCAAATAAAACAGTGTGTTGAAGAAACCGATTACGGGTTAGTCAAACCCAGTCATTAAGAAAACACGGTATTGTGAAGTACGTAATATTGCAATGCACTCCAAAATTGACCATCAACATAAAAAAAAAGAATAATACTTTTCAAACTAAACCACTAATTCAAAGCGCAATACAATGGACCACTTTCCTTCCTGTTCTAAATCAAGAATTTATTCAAATTTATACATCTACTCAGGCCGGTTATGTTTTAATAAATGATAATGCGATGCTAATCGTATACAAGTATGGAAAAAGGAATAGAGCCGACTTCATTTTCAATTCGAACAGTCACTTTCTCATCATTGTCTATTTCATCTGAATTATCCATTATTTCAGTTACGATCATTACTAAATAGTTAATACCACAAGTTTACACGTTAGCCTTGTTTAAAAACTACCCGAGAATTACTAAAAGATAGATGTTGTATTGAGAAACGTACAATTTTAACATTTTAAATTTAATTTAAGCAGGTAATAAACTTGCTATTCATGCGGATTTGCTATTATAAATCAATTAAATCTAAAGTGATAAAAATCATAATGTAGGTAATATACTCTCAACGTATTTAGATAATTAATCAACTGTAATCTTGCCTATAAAAATTTGGTCAATCGATACTCGATAGTCTTGTAGCCGATAATTATTTCATAACTTATAATAAGAACAGTTTTAAATTGCAACATTAATATAAAATTAGCGACATGTTACACAATCGCAACTGATAAACGATCCAGCACCTGTAACCTTATTTGATCGAAATAATATAGATAGCATTTCAAATGCGAGCTCCATCTAGCTACGTGCAAACAAAGAGTTCAATGCGAGCGTCGAGCTTTTGCAATGGCGAATGACAAGGTAAATTGTTGCTAATTCGTTCGTTAATGACCTGTGAATTAATTGAAAACCATTGGTAGGGGGTCCACGTTGTAAACTATACCTTCACTTGAGAACTGGTGCAATTCATTTGATTTTTTAACCAGGTTGTACATACCTGTAACAAAAAGAAAAGATTATAATTTATTGCCCTGGTTTGATTTTAATTGTTTTCGCTTGAGAGCAAATAAATTTCACGATGTAGACATAAGATTATAAATACACAGGGTCATAAGTCATAACTCCAAACTTATTAGGGTACATAGGGTTTCGCAGTAGATCTTTTAGAGCAGTGGCCCCCAAACTACGGTCCGCGGGGCAGATCCAACCCGCCAGAGAGATTTATCCGGTCTGCGCTTGCTTACTAAATTCCTATCTATATTATAATGTCACATACTTTGAAATACGTCAATAGATTCTAATATCTATTGGTTTAAATATAAAATAAATCGTATGTGGCCAGGCACATTACCTATTTTATCGTACAATATATAAAATTAATAGTTTAGCTCCACGAGATTCTATTTGATCGAGATCGATCGTGTCTGCATTAAAATAACACAAGTTAGTAAGGATTTGACAGATATTTTGACAATATTGACAGTAAATATTGTCAAAAAATTACCTATGCCTTTAATGCAGACACGATCTCGATCAAATAGAACACCTACTTTAACTTTACTACTTTAATTTATTATTTAATTATTTTGACGAAATTACAGAAATGGCAGCTCATTTGCAAAATCCTTGAAAAATGCTTAGAGGAAATATACAGTTCCTTTGCACCCTTTCGAACCAAAAGTTTTTCAGCTCTAAGTTTGGTCATGAAACTTTCTCCGGAATCGTCGCCACAAAGATCGGGTACACGCATACACAAACATTTTCTTTTCGGCACGATTACAATGCTTTATCATACTGCGTATGATAAAGTAAAAATAGATCATTACACTTATATTGTATGAGTGTATTTTTACTTTATCATACGCAGTATGATGAAGTATTGTAATCGTGTCGAAAAAAAAAATCTGATGTGGCCAGGCACATGACTTTATCATACAATATATAAAATTAATAGTTTAGCTGCATGAGAATCTATTTGACTGAGATAAATCGTGTCTGCATTAAAATTAAACTAGTTAGCCAGGATTTGACAGATATTTTGATAGTCAATAGTATCAATCGAAGGTATTGTCAAAGCATCAGCATTTGACACTACCTACTGTCATCAGAATAATAGTTGTTTATCTCACAAGTGCCGAAAGTACGGAATAGCACAACGAGCGGTGATGCGGCGCGTCACCGATGGCGGAGCGTCGTCGTCGCATGTGAGCGAGTCGCGCTATGTAGTTTTCGGCAGGAGTGACATCAACGTTTTTTGTATTGCTTTTTGAGAAATACGTATTTAAAAAAAAAATCAAAAATGGTTATATTTCGGTATAGAAAATGTTAGGTTGATACCACTTCTACGAAATGTCAAGTTTAAAAAGCTAATTCAAATTCTGACAGATTTATAGTCGAGGGTTCTCCGAGCGTGACAGCGTGGTGACAGCCATAGACATTTCTGTGGTGACAGCACAAAAAAAAAATTTGTCAAAATCCTGGCTACTATGTAGCATATCAATGCAGATGCGACCGATCTCGATCAAATAGAATTTGCTCTTGCAGCTAAACTATTAATTTTACCAAAAAATGTCATAGGCATAAATTATTCAAAATTTCCTCTGCTTTAATTTATTATTTAACTATTTTGACGAAATTACAGAAATGGCGGCTCATTTCTAAAATCCTTGAAAAAGGCTTAGAATAAACTACCAGTTCCTTTGGACCCTTTTTAACCAAAAGCTTTTCAGCTCTAAGTTTGGTCATAAAACTTCTAAATATGAACTTTCGTCCCGATACCTTTAGTAGTTTCTCCGGAATCGTCTCCACAAAAATCGAGTACACACATACGCACACACACACACACACACACATACACACACACACACACACACACAGAAATTTTTTGTACCTTGGTCAAAAATGTTCAGGGGACCCAAAAAGACCTATTTCCGCTAAAATCTCAATTTTTTTTTTCGGCATGATTACAATACTTTACCATACTGCGTATGATAAAGTAAAAATGAGATTTTAGCGGAAATAGGTCTTTTTGGGTCCCCTGATCATTTTTGACCAAGGTACAAAAAAATTTCTGTGTGTGTGTGTATGTATGTATGTCTGTGTTTATGTGTGTATGTGTGTACCCAATTTTTGTGGAGACGATTTCGAAGAAACTACTAAAGGTATCGTGACGAAAGTTCATATTTAGCAGTTTTATGACCAAACTTAGAGCTGAAAAGCTTTTGGTTCAAAAGGGTCCAAAGGAACTGGGTGTTTCCTCTAAGCATTTTTCAAGAATTTTGGAAATGAGCCGCCATTTCTGAAATTTCGTCAAAATAGTTAAATAATAAATTAAAGTAGAGGAAATTTTGAATATTTTTAATCTATGACATTTTTTGGTAAAATTAATAGTTTAGCTGTTTAAGCAAATTCTATCTGATCGAGATCGTGTCTGCACAAAAACTAGTAGCCTGGGCGTGTCAGATTTTTTGAAACTTTTGACAGTATTCAGAACGTCAGCCTTTACGACACGCGAATTTAAACACGCAAATGCATGGAGATTGCCATGAGGATTGAGGAGGAGAAACATGCGCGCAACTATCGTTAGGTGAAACCAGGTGAAACAATATTGAAACATTTTGGTGTTACAAAGACGTGTATTTCGAGTGCGGATAGAAATATTATTATTTTTTCGTGAATAAATACAAGAAAGACTGTACGATTGTATGTTAACCTTAAAACTTATTTGGAATATGGTTACTAATTCTTTACGATCTTCTGTAGTTAGCGCTGAAGACGGGGTAAAACCCGAAACTATAGTATGCTAGAAGCCAATATAATCATCAGACCCAACCCCAATCATTTTTAATTTAAAAGATTCGAATTAACAGTACAGGGCGGATTCTGTCACAACTTCCAGATTGTCCTTTTGCCCCGACCTTGTGGAAACGTCAAACGCATTTAATATTGTTTTATGTTAATAAAGGAATTATTTATTTATTTAATTATTTATTTATCTGTCAAATCTGGCTAACTAGTTTTATTTAATGCAGATACGACTGATCTCAATCAAATAGATTCTCATGCAGCTAAACTATTAATTTTTTATATTGTATGATAAAGTCATGTGCTGGCCACATACATTTCTGCAATAAGTTTTTGTGTACAAGACACCTATGAACATAAGATTGCTAAGATTATACTGTGTCTTATTACGTTACTACAATACCCAAACACTTGAAAATAAAAAAAATATCGCTTTTCTAATGTGAGGCGTATTTTGAGTTGTGCCACTTTATAAACCACGATGCGATAATATTGAGAATACAGAACTAAAAAATCAATCGGCACTAAGTTTGATTTGACCTTCCCCTTTAAAAACTAAATAACAATGGATTTATTGGAACTATATTATAAAAAAATCTGATGTGGCCAGGCACATGACTTTATCATACAAAATATAAAATTAATAGTTTAGCTACATGAGAATCTATTTGATTGAGATAAATCGTGTCTGCATTAAATATAAACTAGTTAGCCGGGGTTTGACAGATATTTTGATAGTCAATAGTATCAATAGTAGGTATTGTCAAAGCATCAGCATTTGACACTACCTACTGTCATCAGAATAATAGTTATTTACCTCACAAGTGCCGAAAATACGGAATAGCGCGACGAGCGGTGATGCGGCGCTTTCGGCAGGAGTGACATCAACGTTTTTTGTGTTGCTTTTTGAGAAATACGTATTTAAAAAAAATCAAATATTGTTATATTTCTGTATAGGAAATGTTAGGTTGATACCATTGATACCACGAAACGTCAAGTTTAAAAAGCTATTTTAAATTCTGACAGATTTATATTCGTTCATGTCACTGTAAATGTCACATCCGTACCAACATACTAAAATATAACTACACTCATCGCTATACTTTATTTACAATTTTCTCAATTTATCGTTTTTACAATTAGATATAACAACGGGTTGATATTTCTTATCAACAAACAATCAAATTGGTGATCTTATTTTATTTGAATTTTGTATTTTGTACTTTGCTGCACTAGAGCGGCAACGTGCCATAGCGGTTCTCCAACCTGTGATGAAAACAGCTGTTTTCGAGTGTGACAGCCATAGACATTTCTGTGGTGACAGCACAAAAAATATTTGTCAAAATCCTGGCTACTATGTAGCTTCATATCAATGCAGATGCGACCGATCTCGATCAAATAGAATTTGCTCTTGCAGCTAAACTATTAATTTTACCAAAAAATGTCATAGGCATAAATTATTCAAAATTTCGTCTACTTTAATTTATTATTTATCTATTTTGACGAAATTACAGAAATGACGAAAATCGTTGAAAAATGCCAAGAGTAAATAGCCAGTTCCTTTGGCCCATTTTGAACCAAAAGCTTTTCAGCTCTAAGTTTGGTCATAAAACTACTAAATACGCACTTTCGTCCCGATACCTTTAGTAGTTTCTCCGGAATCGTCGTCACAAAAATCGTTTACACACGCACACACACACACACACACACACACACACACACACACACACACACACACACACACACACACACACACACACACAGACATTTTTTGTACCTTGGTCAAAAATGTTCAGGGGACCCTTAAAGACCTATTTCCGCTAAAATCTCAATTTTTTTTTTCGGCATGGTTACAATACTTTACATACTGCGTATGATAAAGTAAAAATACTTGGTGTGTAATCTTTCACTTTCTGTACAGTCATATTGAGGAAATTACATTCTTACAAAATAAGCTAATGGTTTGTTTTAAGATATTTACAACATTGACAAATCAGCTTTGTTTTCAAAATATTTTTAGTATACGGGTTGAATGTTATTATAATTATGGAATGAGAATTGCCGGTTTGCAATAGTAATACAATACTTTCAAATCGTTATTTAAAAATACTAATAATATTCAAAATTTTACACAAGAGTAGATTTCAGTATTCGAGAGCACGTGCAGTTGTGAACAATTATTTTCTTAGTAAGCAAGCTAAAAAAGATTCATTTGCATTTACTTAGCATTTGGTTTAACGTTGAATTAACTACTGACTACTAACTACTGTGTTGCCAAGTTAAACATTTATTGATAGGCTGTTTTGGCGTACCGTTTTATACTAAATATGAGCATTGAAGACATACCAACGGTTTTAACACAAATAACAAAAGTAATCTAAACAAAACAAAAAAAAATCTCCCGCAATAATAGTAAATTTAATCCACGATCAACATGTCATACGGTGAAATTGGTAGCATTAAGATTGGTAATATTAATACAGTTTTGTACCTATACCTAGTTTTTATTTAAATTGTTATTCTGATGTCAGTTACATCTAATAGGATACGTCTGGGACAATATAAAATTCATCAATTACAGTTATTGTGCGGCAGTTTCTTTTTTACCCCTGTTTTATAGAATAGGAACAGCAATATTTTAAAAACATTTTTTATTTTCCGTAAGTTTCAAACCGGTTCCAGCTAAGGATTGTCGTTTAAAAAAAAAAAACAGTTAAAGACCGTGTTTTGTGATATTTGTAAACCGGTTTTTTAATGTAAATCCCCAATTTTAGATACTAGAACTATTTGATTAACCCCATTGCTGGCCATATGCTGACCTCAAATCGTTATTATTTATTAAGCAATTTGCAAACATGAAGAAATAATAGATTGAAGACGCTAAATGAGAAAATGTCGTTATTTGTGACAACCAAAGCTGGACTAAGTTAATCAGAAAGTTAACGTTATTAATCGTTAATCCGTTAACGAAAAAGTTAAGTTCCTTAACCGATGGTCGGTTAGTTTGTTACAAATTTAACGGAAGTTAAACGATAACAGTCAATCGTTAACTTTATATATAAAAAATCTGATGTAGCCAGGCACATGACTTAATCATACTATATGTAATATTAATAGTTTAGCTGCATGAGAATCTATTTGATCGAGATCGGTCGTATCTGCATTTAAATAAAACTAGTTAGCCAGGATTTGAAAGATATTTTGATTCTATAGACTATGACACTAGGAGTTGTTTAAACATAAGCTTTTGGCACTACCGACCGTCATAAGAAAATATCTGTTATCATATTATGACAATATTATAACTACAAATACCTGTATTATATATAATACATGTATTATTATACCTGTAATGACGTCATGAAGATTTGGAAACGTCACGCATAACTATGTTTCATACATAAAGAGCATCTGTATGTGAGTACCTACACATGATTAATAAATAATTAGAGCTGTCTTCTTATTTCTGTTCAGCATGGTAGGTATATGAATTTTCTCACAAATCTAATAGAGTGATATGCACAACAAGTTGTTTACAGACGACAATGAGAGCAACGGGTAGATCGTATCATAACGGGATCATTTTACTTTTACCTCTTCCATTGTATAACGCGGGTCAATATTTCGGTTATGGGAAAATTGAAACCGAATACTTTCATTTTCACGAATTACGTCGCCTTCTAAATTGTTTTTCGTAGAAAACATTTTATGAATTAATAGATTTATAATAGATAAAACCATCTAACAATGTGCATTGTTCCGGTCTCATTTCAATCATTCAACTCTTTCCGGAGCTAGTCCCAAGGATGTTGAACCGCGGCCAATCCGAACGGCTGGGATAATAGACGCAACAAACACTAATGTGTGCATAAATTAGTTTAATTGTCGCAGTGTACGAACGATTTTTTTGGTAACTATATAGGCAAAAGAAAGAAATTAGTATTATTATTATTATTGTCGCTTTCAATTTATATTGTAATAACGGAATATGTAATTGCTGGATTTCTTTAACTATTTTGTTTGTGATTGTTTACATTGGCAACAACTTCTGTCGTTTAATTATGTAGAAATTTCCTTTCCAATATACAGGCTATCTCTGAATGATCTGCTAAAAACAGTATCCGCCAGTGCCAAAGAAACAATGTTGAACAAACCGATTTTTTTGTTACCTATTTATTTGCTCAAGAATTTCTCGGCTTGTCGGTGCATAACGCTAGCCACGTTACCATCATTGTTAACCGAAGGCTACCAAAGTGATTGACAACTACTATGTTACAATCCATGGGCCTTCAAGGACTGTTCTGAGTACCTATTATAGACCAACTAATTTATCATCAAAAATGGCCTGTGATTAAAATTATTGTTGTGATCAAAATTGCCAATCGATGTGCTGTTGCTTTTAAAATATCACGCTGATTGCAAATTTCGCCATAATACGTAATAAGCTATTTAAAATTTCAACAGAAAAAACTTTATGGCCAATATTTTATGCACATTAACACTCTTTTAAATTTAATTCGTCTTATCAATAAAGAAACACTTTTAGAAGTAAACACGTGAGATAAAAAATACTTTCAAATCAAAGACTTTATTAACTTATAAGAAGCGTGAACAGCAAACAATAGGGAACAAAAATCGAGAAGTACCAGATGTATCCGTTTACCCGTTTACCAACAGCTAACAAGTTAACCTTAATTACCAAAGTTAGACGATTGTACCGCCTCAGATGTACAGACCAGCACTTAGCTTAATGATTTTACCGCGCTCTAGACTAATCTCATAATAAATATTAAAATACATAAATTTAATAGTTTAGCTGCACGAGCATCTATTTAATCGGGATCGGTCGTGTCTGCGTTAAAATGAAACTAGTACGCCAGGATTTAACAGATATTTTGATTCTATTGACAGTAGGTATTGTCAAAACTTCAGCGGTTGACACTACCTACTGTCATTAGAATAAAGCTATCTGTCAAATCCTGGCTAGCTAGTTTTATATTAATGCAGACACGACCGATCTCGATCAAATAGAATTAATTGCTCATGCAGCGAAACTATTAATTTTACCAAAAAATGTTATAGACTTCAGTTATAACAACTTCCTCTACTTTAATTTATTATTTAACTATTTTGACGAAACTACAAAAATGTCGGCTTATTTGTAAAATCATTGAAAAATCCAGTTACTTTGACCCTTTTGAACAAAATCCTTTTCGTAAGCTCTAAGTTTGGTCATGAAACTTATATATACGAAATTTCATCCCGATACCTTTCGTAATTTCTTGGGAATCGTCGACTCACAAAACGTATACACACACATGACCCAAAAGGACATAATGATAAAGTAAAAACAAAACACCTGGACACTCCAGCCAAGTACCGTAGTTTTTAATTTTTTATTCAGACCAAATGTAGCTAGACATTTGAAACAAAAACATTCTGTAGCTACTTTTTAACAAGGAATGCATTGTCATTTTTTTAATTTGAGATAACATCAAAGATGGCGGCGTAACCATGGCTAACGTTTATTTTACTTATGGGCGCCATGTTGAATTTTGGCATTTTCCGATAGTTGTGTATTTTCTCACTTCCGCATTGTATAACATGTTCCCGTTATTTTCTTAAATAATGGCGTAATAATCAAAAAGCCTTCGGGTAACCAACTGGAGCTTCGTAACAGACCGCCGGACTCGTTGCCAAGCAACGTCAACAAAATGCACTTTGATCAAGAGGCGCCCTCAGCGTTGGGTTTGCCATTTGGTTTGGTTTGCCAACCAAATAAACATTAATTTGTGGTTGATTGTGGATGTAAAATGCCGTTTACCAATAACGAAAACTCTGATATGTTAAGGGTTTATTTTTGTTCTCATAGAAATGCCCCATCGTACAATATTTCGAACATTGGACTGAAATTTAGCGGACCATGGATCGTTTAGTAAACCCCGCAATTCTTATAATCCACATGGAAATGTTGAAACCTATCAAACAGATATTTTGGAAATGGTAAGTACCATAAATTGCAATGCTTTAACTACTGGTTTTTAGATAAATTACCATCCTTGGATTTCTAAGTGGGAAGTAGCACTTAATTTGAAATTGCTGCAAACACGTGTTTGCAGAGCATTACGAACAAAGAAATTGAAACCGTAGAAACCCCTCACAAGTCAAGCTTTGCGGTTGTACGAACTTATTTGTATCAACAACTTCTAATTCGCTGGATCGGTAATGGTGGAGTGGTGGAATGTCCTGCTAGATCCCCTGAGTTAAGTCCTTAAATCCTCTGGTCTGGACTATTTTCTTTGGGGAACTGAGAACAACGAAATTTTTCACAATACCGCCGATCGATCCTCGAGGATCTGCGGGATCGAATAACAAATGCGGGCAATGCTATTCCGGGAAGAACAGTTAGAAGACAACATGTAGAAAAGCGAGCACGATTTTACGCCTTCAAGAAAAAGGCGGCCAATTTAAACATTTATTTAAAAAAAGCTTTATGTTGTGTAAAGTTGCTTCTTTTACAATCTGAATGGTTTTAATCCAAAGCACTGTTGGTCAGTGCGGCGCGGGCGGTCTGTAACCAAGCTCCAGTTGGGTACCTGATAAGCACGACAAACAACGAGAAAAAGAAGAAAGTTTTTTTTTAATTATTAAACCATTATTTTAAAAAATAATGCCAACTACATTGCGGAAATGAGAAGAGACACGACTATCGGAAAATGCCAAAATACAACAAGCACCCATAAGAAGACCCACTATGTTTTCAGGAAACCATATCTGACCCACAACACAGCCCTTGAGGCTGATCTCAGTAGAAGCCTAAAGATCTACACGGATGGCTCTAAAAGACCGAACGGTACAGGCGCTGGCATCTTCTCGCACGACTTCCAGGCTCGCCGGTCGATCCCGCTTGGTAAATTCCCTTCTGTCACACAGGCGGAACTTTTCGCCATCAAAACAGCCTCAGACATCATTAGTCAATCTAACAAGTCAGGCAAAAACATAGTGATATTCACTGACAGTAGACAGTCCATCCTGGCCCTCGAACGGTGTCGTTTCACATCGGGGCTCGTACTGGACTGCCACAACTCCCTGGTGGAGGCTACCAGGAGAAATACCATCACCATCAGCTGGATAAAAGGGCACTCTAAAAACAATGGAGGCAATCGGTGCGCTGACAGATTAGCACGAAGAGCTGCTGGTCACACAGCCATTGCACCGGAACCCATCATCCTTCCCTCAAACACTGCCCTAAGGAACATGGTGAAGGACATTACCCACAGCAGTTTCGCTCACAGGTGGGACACCACGCCAGGCTGTTCGTTGGCCAAGGAGACTCTCAGGTATCCATCCACAACGTTAGCCAGGAAATTCTCTGAACTGACCAGAGGTAAGCTCCGGCTTATTACTGGACTACTCACTGGTCACTGTAAAGTACGGAAGCATATGTTCAATATGCGACTGACTGACACGTCCACCTGCCGAGCTTGTTCGCAGGACGATGAGACGGTAAGACACATACTGTGCGAATGCCCCGCCCTAGAAGACCATAGGGTAAGTGCTCTTGGGGACCCATGGCCTACCATGGACAGTATTCGTAATGCTCCTCTACCGTGCCTCGTAGCCTTTGCCCAGAGCCTGGGATGGCTTACGAGTCTAGAGTGAGCATAAGAGGTCTGCACAAAGGGCCCAGTGGGGCCTAGGTGCTTTGGGCCTTCCCAGCCTCTAAAACCTACATACATACACCCATAAGAAGAACAAAAGTTGTCCATGGTTACGCCGCCATCTTTAACGTCATTTCAAATTAAAAAAAATGACGCTGCATTCCTTGTTAAAAAGTACATGTAGAATGTTTTTGTTTCAAATGTCTAGCTACATTTGGTTTTGAATAAAAAATTAAAAACAATATCTTACCAATTCGGTTTTTTTTGCGGATATCTTCAAAACGAGAAATGATTGCTTAAATTTCTTTTCAGATAATTGATCAGCACTAAAATACGAAATTTTGCCAAATTTAAACATCTCCACTAAAAGCGAGATTCTCAGGGTGAGGCTCGAAATTGAATCACCCTGTATAAATTGGTTTCTTCTGAAGATAAATCACAATGTTATTGTCGAAAATATAAAATAGAGACAACCTGTTAATTTTACTCGATTATAGTGATTTGTTCACTAAAATCATTATCTGTGGGTTGAATGATCATTAAACGTGTACACAGCAAAAAAAAAGTATTACCTACAAATAAAAATATCCAATATCATAAGAGGGACGTTTTACAAGTGTATAAACAGACTCCAAGAAACGAGTCTTCCAAAGCACCTGGCATCGTGCTGGAATGTACTGATTCAGGACACTTGCCAAAATCAATAGGTACTTCTGAAAGAAGGTCACCCAAGTTCCGTGGCTCGAAGAATCGATTCCACAGTCATTGCCAAATATGGGTCACCCTATCAGACGTTATACATCCATTCACAACGAGCTTCATACCATTACGCCCGTAAACGCAATACAAAGAGCATATTTCCCAATCAACACACCATTGCTTCCATAGATATGCAGATTTAGGAGTGGTTTACCAGATTGCACAATGTTCATTTTTTTTTCGGTGCGACCAAGTGCCACAACGAGTACAACGACCCGTTGAAATTTCTTGGTGGGGAATCGTTATTCGTTCTTTTTACACGAGACGTGCGGTGAGTCACTTCTACGGGTCTACTGAGCGATGAATGAAATACTACGTTTTTACGAGCTTTTGGAATTCAACGGACGCCTACTTCGTTATACCACACACAGTACACCACAGCAAACTGGATTGCCTTTCACTGGTCGTTATTTCACAAGATTTGTTTACTATATCGGACAGCACAATGGAATTTTTTCGATTACCGTATTTTGAAATTGATTACTAAAATGGATCGCTGTTTTGAGTGGGTTAGTGAAAACAAAACAATGTCGAAATTCAGTTATGTAGTTGTCTTTCTCGTGGCGATAGAGGCAATGTAGCAAAGTTGAATACTTATCAATAAATCTGAAGATACATTTAAGTATTGTTCGTACCTCATTTCTCATTTGGCATACGAGATACATTTCAAAAAGATAAAAAGAAATAGTTTCTAAATAATTTTTCTTAAGTTCTAGAGCTTTTATTCCAAGTAATAGGAAGCAGTTTCCCATGCCTACTTCTTACAGCCTAAAAATTGCCATATGTTGTTTTTAACATTTTGTTTCTCTTTAACCATCATCATCTTATTGTCGCCTATGTACTAGGCTACTAGAGTTTTTCTAATTACAGCAACGTGAGATATGTTGAGAGTTTTTTATATAATAGATGTTCAGGGATATTAAATAAAACATCTTATTCTTTGCTGGTTTTTGTATTTTATTTTTATGACACAGGTTTCGAAGTATCACCATCATCCCCTGTCCAAAATCTACCAACAATGATTTCATCACGCTCACTTGTATATACCACCCCTATATTCTAAAGTAACATATATTAATTCTTAAGAGCAACTTAAATAAATTCTTTATTGTCATTAGATCTTCACAGATATCGACAGTGTCATACACAAGTTTAGGCAATATTATTGCATCACACTATCATACATCATATACACCAGATAAAAATACAATGCACAAATAAATAACAACAAACATGATTACAGATGACAAAGATGACAAACAGAACATAGATTCATGTGCATTCTAACCGCGGTGCTCTCCGCGGTTCACAAACTCATCCACTGAATAAAACGCTTTGTCAAGCAGATACAATTTCGCTCGCGAACGAAATACAGAGAAGGAATCGGTGGTCAGTATTTGAGGTGGCAGCGCATTATAGGCACGTATCATCATATAATAGGGCCCCCGTTCGTAGGCTGTTGAGACATGCCCGGGTATGGCAAGGCGAGATGCACCTCGCGTACGCATCGACTGAGTTAAGTCTGACAAATTTTGCTAAATTCTTTCTGCAATAGCAAACCAGTCGAAAAATGTACAATGACGGTAGAGTCAGAATACCTTGGGCTCTGAAATGGGGCTCACAAGATTCACGGTACTCCAACCTTAGCATTAACCGTATACACCTCTTCTGAAGCACAAACAGCGCAGACATACTACGCAATGAGGACCCCCACAATATTATACCATAGCTCAGTACCGACTCAATGCAACTAAGATAATATGTTCTCATAACTTGGAGTTCCACAACATATCGTAGCTTATACATTGAGTAAATCAAATGAGCCATCCTGTCACGGACTTTAGTTGCATGAGTATCCCATTTCAATGTACAATGCAAGTGTACTCCTAAAAACTTAACCGTATCGCTTAAAGGTATCGAGGATCCAACCGATCTCACAAGAATGGAGTGGCTGGGAGCACTTAATGTGAACTGGAGTAAAGCAGTCTTACTCTCGTTAAGCAGCATACCATTTGACTGACACCACATTTGCATGTTTCTCACTGCTCTTCCAGCCAACGCGGCTAGTTCTGCAATGTTCCTGTGCTTCACAATCAATGTGGTGTCGTCCGCGTATTGATACACTTACAATCAGTTTTCAGTTATCTATAAACGTTTTCGTGGTCTCTTATGCTATAGATATCATGCAATAAAAATAAAAACAACTAGTAAGAAAATTATCTTCAGCCGCGTAGAAGTTAAAGGTGGGTTGGCACACCGTAAAATATTATATAAAAAAAGAAAAATGTGGACCGATATTGCCCATTCACGAACTTCTCCTTACTTTTTAATAGATAAGCTAGTATACCAAATTTCAGATCAATAACGTCAAAATTGCGTCATCGTGTACACAGACAAACGGACATTTGTACCAAACTCACCACAGTAAATGTGGGGGGTATAACTAGAAAGACAATTTTTTTTAAGCGTGCTGAAGTTAAAATATTTAAAAAAAGTGAGCCGTTTTTGCCAATTCACGAACGAGCCCTTACTTTTTAATAGATGAGCTTCTATAACAAATTTCAGATCAGTAACTTCAAAATTACGGTAGTTATTGTGTACACAGACAGACAGACATTTGTGCCAAACTCAATATACCCCTTTTCTTTTTTAATAAATCTATGAGCGGGGTGTCTCTATGCCGTAATATTTGTTGGTGTAAGTCTCTATGCCAGTACGTCTGTATTTCGAGCTCTGGGTTGGTTTTCTAGTCAATGCAGACTTCCGCACAAAATAATGATAAATCTTTCACAAAGAATTTTTAAATGTTATTAAAATGTGTTTTAATTAACCAAATTTTATTTTGATGATTTCAAATTATAATCGTTACACAATGAAATTAATTAGTACTTTCAATTTACGAAAACAATCGACCTACTCCATACAAAACAAAACAGAAAATTGCGGTATCACTTACCTGCGCTATTTCTATTTATGGCATGCAATTTAATATCAACGTTTCGAGTATTAATTCTTAGTAATTTTCCTAAAGTTAAAAAAAAATACATTACTATGTTACTATTGCCACTAATATAAAATAAAATTAAGAATATTCTGATTTTCATCTCTGATTTTGAGTTTATTGATATTAAAATAAAAGCAATCTTCTATTCTATTGTTTCTGAAAACTCTGGTTTAAAATTAAACATAACATTAAACAACATTGTTATTACAAATTAGATATGGAGAAATAGTAATGAAACAAAATACCCTTTTCAATGATAATTTTTGCATAGAAATTCCAGTTTTGGTTGCTTAGAGTTTTTAGTTGCTTAGGCAAAATCACAAAAGATCAAAATAAAATGTGTCGTATAAAACGCATACGCATACGCATACGCATACGCATACGCATACGCATACGCATACGCATACGCATATTGACGACTGATAAAATATTCTGTAATGGTAAAACAATTTAAAGAAAGGAAGTCATTTTGTCGTGTGTATGGAACAAATTTATTGAACACTTTTGACGTAAATTTTTAATGTTCTATATCAATTTTTTCTGTGGGGGGGGACACGGAGATATCGGCGGCCCTGTATGCAACCTGTATGTGCCCCGGTATGCAACAGTTTATGATACATTTAGTGCTCAATTGTGGTCTTTTCAAAAAATCCTTTTTAAAAGGTATGCAGGTATATAAAGTGAGTGTCATCTTGTAAAACTGCAACCTGTCATTGATTAGTTCTTTTTGTGAATCATTGTTGTATCTTTTTGTTCTACATTTGACAGAAAAAAAATACTAAAATTGGATTAAAAATAAAAAAGTTACACTCTTAAGTGGGCACACTGTATATATAAATCTTAAAGTAGTCGGCCAAATTCTGTCGGGTGTACAAGTATACATATAGACATAATCACAATATTCATAAAAAAAATCCAATTAAAATAAATTAAGTATAGTTGGTTGCCAACCTGCTCCGGTTTCAGAAAACTTTTAAGATTTGAGTACACTTATGTGTTTCTAAAAGTTATCTTACGACACCTTACACGACTTAGCTCCCCTTTGCTGATTCTTGTTCCAGTTATCTCTAACTGACTGCAGTTTCCAAACGGATAATAACACTTACTACCAGCAATACCTTATGTTGCAAAGTATTATTGGCTTGTAATATTCAGACTAGTTTGATGAAATGTTTACAAATAATTAATATCATTTGATTTAGACAGCATTCAATGTTAGAAAAGAATGCATTGTACTCCTATAAATTATGAATGTGCCGCACAAAAGGCTATTGAAAGTACATCCACTGCTGTTATATCTATAAAACAACCAGGAATATAAATGGATTTTGCAAGAAGTGCCAGGTAGAGCCGCAAATTATCTGTGGATAATTAATTACTACTTGAAAGGAATCGAAAAGTGAAGAAATTGATTTCTCAAATCAGCCACGATGAAAGTCATAGAACTCAGAGTCTTTTTCTTCTTCCCATACATCATCTTCCCATACACCAACATTCTCAAATTTGATTTAATATGAATTTATTATCTTTGTCTTCACCTGGGCCAATTCTCGTTAATTGTGCATACGTTACATTAGGAACTCATTTTCACAAAATTTACCATAATAATCATAAATGACCCGAAAGCAACAGGTTGTAACCCGGAAACCTTACGATATAAATAGATATTCCAGTATATGTTACCAAGTTTTTACTATACGATTACCGTTAAATTTAGTATTGCAAATAGCACTATAAAACGTGGTTAACGATAGGTACTGTTCCACCAATTTAATGGTGCATCAAACCGCATAACTCAAAGTACTAACACGCCATAATTGTTTTTCAAATTAAGATATTATTATGACAGTAACACCATGTAATAGATCAACCAATAACTGCATATGGATATAATTGATCATAGACGAGTTTTATAATGCAGTCATAATAAACAAATAAAAACTGAGTTTGTAAGTAAATAAGTACATGGAGAAACTTAATGGATGTTTTGAAATCTCACCGTACTTTTATTTATTTAATCTAATTGTCATTCGCAGTAAGGTTTCGTATTTTAGGTGCTCCATACTTGCTGAATTTCTCACTCTATCCATTCATGTGAGTCCCGAATTAATGTGGATTCGATAATATCATTCATACTTTTGTCAATGTCTTTTCAATGTCATATGCCACCTTATGGAAAAGGAAACAAATGTGATTCTCTTTTCCCTTTCTTAGTAGCTTTTTGCTAGATGTCTCATTAGTGAGACGGATATCATGTCAATCGTGTGCTATTCTTCCTCTTCTAAACGCGTCTTAAATATCTTCTAAAGTTATTATTTATTCAGTTTGTCCAGCCATTTTCAATTCTTCTTGTCTAAACTCAAATCCTTAATATATTTTTTTTTCAATGTAACCAGTTTGTGAAATGCTGTTCACAAGTTTCAATCTCTTCGTATTTCTATACTTGACGCCGAAACAATGTTAATTGGGGTTTAAATAACTCAGTGTAGGGATCCTATTTGTTTCGCATTTTAAGCAAACCATGAGATAATAATGAAGAGCTACAACGTTAGTGTTTTATTAATCACGATGAGTGGAATTACCGGTGAAATTAATACACTTATTGGAGTTATTGGGTTTTAAACAAGTAAGCAAGTTTGATGACAAGGACAAGCAATCAGTCACAACAAAATAAACGTGTATATTAGGGTGGCTCGTTTGTTAGCTTTATTTCTTTATCAAAATGCCTGGCCCTGCAAAAGTTGCCTACCCATGCCACCTTCCCAGCTTCATTTTTTTGCCCATCGGACATTATCTTCTGTTCGAACTTTTGCTTTTTATGTTCGTTGTAATCAAAATGATAGATTTGGAAAATTTGTCACTAGTTCTTTTTTAGTGAACTCAGACGGATGTTTTATGATTAAAAAGGGCCTGGAGATACACAACTTCAGTATGTCATAAGCCGTCTTTAGGGACGAACGAAATGGGGGTGGGAAAATAGAAAGGGTGAAAATAAGCGTTTGAACCGTAGATTCAACCATTTTCTATATATCGCCTCGTTCAATTAATTAGGTTGGCACAATCATGCCAAGTTGCCACCCATGCCACCTTTTCACCTGCTGATTTTTTTCCGATCGTACAATATTTTCTGTTCGTTTTTTAGCCGCGAATGCTTAGATATTTTAATGCAAATCATGGATTTAGAAAGTTTGGCACTAGTGCTGTTTTTATGCGCGCCGACGAACGTTTTGGTATCAAAAAGGGTCATAAGGTACACATCGTTAAGTTTAAGTCATAAGCCGTCTTTCGGGATGAACGTAATATACACTGTATATGGATGATCAGTAGATACTACGAGTTACATGGTAGGTACATAATATGCATTAAAATAATGGACTGTTTTATGGCGAGTGTAAAGCTAGTCAAAGTCAAATCTATTGTTCTATTTGAAACACAAATTACTCCAACCATTTCATTCATCTTAACTATTCCATGGGTTTTTCTTATTTTGTATATCCACATGTCAACGAATTGGGATGTATACCACACAACTTCTGTTTTGAGTGAAAATGTCAATGACAAAAAGATCAAAAGGGAGGACGGCGTTAACGGCGAAAAATACGGCAAGAAAACAAGGAAAATAATAAGGACACAGGATAAAATAGACAAAAATGATAAATAGGATGTAAATTATTAAAGGTACGAATTGGCATAAATGACAGAATGGATAAAAAATACCATATCCGGACAAAAACGTCAAAATGGAAAAACAATACAAATAAGAAGAATATGACAAAAACGGTAAAAAGAATAACTGGGAATAGGACAAAAAGAGCAGAAGAAAAAGAAAAAAGAGCAAAGCCCAAAAATATCTACCGACAATGAACAATTTGAAAAAAAGGACGAAAGCGCATGACGCCAAAGTTACAGACTGTCATACTGCTGAATCACTTCTACATGAGTTGTATGACCGTCAAAATTGTTTGCCCCTGGGTGTAAACATGAGCGCGAGAGAAGTGAAGAAAAGCACCCGATTATTGCAGTATTAAATTAACGCTCGTCTTTCCGACTTTTTTTTCGTTTAATCTACTTACCACAAAAATTACAGTTTTTGTTCAGGTTGCATTTTTAAAGTCTCTTCTATAGATTGGCGTTTTTGTTTTCTTCAGTTTTTATGTAATAAAGGTTGTGAACGAGATTTTGATGGAAGCCGATATCTCAGTAACGAATGTTAGCAGGACAACGCAGTTAGCATGCAAATAATCCCTATTTACTGCGATACACATCCCTTTTTGAATTTAATAGCATTCCGACTATTTGTTACTTTTTAAGACCGAAATAAACATGAACAATATTTTGCGCAGTTTGGCTTCCCTCGCTTGTGGGTTTTGGTGCAAGGCAGTCGAGCGAGATGCGGGTGTAATTAATTCTACATCTAAATTCATTATCTATATTTAACTCGCAGTACTATTCAAAATTCCGCAATTAAATTATTCTGATCGTATCGTACTAATAGTATATAATCTTCCACTGTCCCAGCTACGTTTCCATTTACCGTTACGATTGTCGTAGTGCGCGCTGCAATTTATATCATTCACATTAAATCGCTTTAAAATTACTTAATAATTATTATGCAATTCTTCTTCTACAGACGCATTAAATAAAATATGACGATTATTCACGTGCATATCCCTAATATTCGTTACTGAAATATCTGCTTCCATGAAAATCTTGTTTCCAACCTTTATTACACAAAAACTGAAGATAACTAAAACGCCAAACTATAGAAGAGACTAAATGCAACTTGAACAAAAATTTAAATATTTGTCGTAAGCGGTTTACAAGGAAAAAGATTGGAAAAACGAGCTTTAATTTAAAATTGCAAAAGTCGGATACCTTGTCTGATTTCACTGGCGCTCATGTTTACACCGAGAGACAAAAAATATTGGCAGTCATACAAGTTATGTAGAAACGATTCAGGAGTATGACACTTTATTTAAATTTTTTCCTGTTTGGTAGTTTCCTGTTCGGCGAGTTATGCGCCTTCAAACACAGGAGTCAATATTATCGAAACGAGACATAGTAGTTAGGGCGATCCCTCATGCGGGGTCACATATGATAAAAATTGCAAAAAAAAGGAAAAATGCGATTAGGAAAAATCACTAACAGGAAAAAAATTATAAGGGACCAAAAACAATAAACGCAATGAACAAAGACACAAAAGGGCATAAAAGGACAAAAATTGCGTAAAGGAAGAAAATACGGAAAGGGCAGAATGAAAAGCACAAAGAATAGCAAAAGTGATAAAAAGATAAAGGAACGTAGATGTCATATATTATAAAGGACACATGATCACGAAAATTCGTCATTAAAATTTGCATAGAATAATTCCAAAGCAAAGTTTGTGGGGCTGGAACGCATCAAATGCCCTATCAAATGTATTGCATGTACTCCATTCCATGTAGCTAACATCTGTTGGTGACGATGTGACTTCTATTTTATTGAATATTGCACTTTAATTTTGATATTGCATCGCTTGACTTGTCATCAGAAAATCACAAAATGTATTCAAAATTCTGAATAGAAAATTGCTAAACAATCCCACAGTTTCCAATAATCCTATTCGGTACAACTCAGCTTACGCAATTTCATTCATTCAGACAAAACATTTACAAAAAATACTTCATTAATGAATGGCGGGCAAAATCGAACAACACCTTGCGTAACAATCAGCGAGATGCGGATTTACAATGGTTAATTAGCATGATTCCGAGCGGAGTAACGCATGTTATATCTAAATCTGTGCACAGTGCTATGCTATCTTTTATCTAAATACCGGTTAATAACTCGACACTTAGCTGCTAGGTATAATTATGAAATGGCGCAATATGCGAACAAATTATGTCAGGAATTCTTGTGTGTTCTATCAACGTATGTTTATATTGTTAAAGTCATTCATAAACAGGTCCGTGACACGCAATGTTGTCTTCGGCGCTGGAATGCAACGTTTACAATGCCCACAGGAGGCAATATATTGTGTCGAAACATTTCATTTGACTTCGCTCTTTGTGTATTATCGTTTGCCATGCGACTTTCTTCACATTTGTCATTATAATCGTTAATGTTAATCTCAGATGCTAATTTTCGATAATGGTTAGAGTCGTTCAGGAATTGCGCAATGTTATTCATTATTTAAAACCTAAATGATGACCGGACGAATTTATTCTGTTTAAAAATGGTCAGCTCTACGTCAGATCAATAATTAAGACTGATTTTTATTGTAGTTGTTTATACAAAATAAGACGCGCACGTAGACCACACTAATAAATATGAAACAAATTGGGTCAATCCATCTGAAATGGTCCAGAAAAAGATAAGTTGGTCGCTTGACCATTTTAGAAAAACAATCATTTTTTTTTATTGAATTTGCCTATCTTCTGGGAGTGCAAAACCATTTTATTTTTTTAATTATTTGATTCAGTTCAGAAATGACGACCAGTTTTGTGTCAGCGAATCAGACATTTTTGACATGGTATGTGTTTGCGTTAAACGAAATAACTTTGTTTGAAAATGTCATAGAGAGTTGAAATAAAAGCCACACGATTAAGCTATCTGCTAGGTATATAATGCATAGAGTTTACGCTTAATTTGTTTAAAAGAATATCTTAAAGTTTAGTTACGATAGTCCATTAGGAGGCGTTTTCATGATTTTTCTTAGACATGAAGGGGTTACTTAATTTGTCCATTCAATATTTTTTAGTTATAACCTTGTATGCAAACGGCTTATAATAAAAAAATAGCTTTCTTACTCCTTCTCCCTATTGATGACAAGCTATTGAAATTTCAAATTTTCTTATTTTTACGATGTTTAATATCAAATATCTCTGATGAGACCAGGACAAAAATCTGAAACTTTCAAAATTAATTCATGTATTCAAAGGTTTAATAATAAATAAAAACATTCTTGTGTATTGCACTGTGTTTGGAATAACAGCCCTTTAAAATGAGAGCAAAATAACATGACGGTAAAAAAAATTAATTAAAAATTCAAGCATAATTTTAAGCATACTATTCATAACAATTATGTCATTTTTTACCAAAGACACTTATAAAACTAAGTGATCTTCATACGTTTCTGAAGTTGATATGATGTAACATCTTATTACACCTTCTTTAGTTGAGGAGATAATTTGTGACAACTTCTAGTTCCTTTTATCTGTTTGGATCTCTGAACTCTATCATAAAGAGTGGTTTTGTGTTCTGAAACCTCTTCTTTTGCCACTAAGATGTAGTTTATCCCTGGTAGGTGTCCATTACAAAAGGCGAACATATCGTCTACATTAAGGATTTGGCTATTAAGTGGTCTTTGAAGACTGGCTTTAGCCACTAGTCGCTTCGTTGTCCCCCCCTATACCGTCGCATGCGTTTTTTCATTGCGCACATCCAAAAACATGCCATTCGTCATCTAACCCAAAATCTTTTTTATGATACGATAAGTTTGCAAAGTTCTTTTTGTTCTTGTATTGACTTGCTGCACCA
Source organism: Melinopterus prodromus (assembly GCA_964023965.1). Classification (NCBI taxonomy): domain Eukaryota; kingdom Metazoa; phylum Arthropoda; class Insecta; order Coleoptera; family Scarabaeidae; genus Melinopterus; species Melinopterus prodromus. Next base: position 45,367,276 of record OZ030392.1, read on the forward strand.
CCAGAGAAATATATAAGTTTTGAAATGCTTGACAGATTTTGTTTTATATAATTAGTTAAATGTTTCTGAAAACAGTCACATATAACTGGCTTCTAGCTTAGCTCATTAGTTAGCCTGTTAAAACAGGCTCACAACTAAGGGAGCGGTGGGGACAGTCCAGTAGTGGCCAACATTAACATATTGAAAACATCTAAGCCTACTGGAACTGTTTATTTATTTACATTATATTTTCATAGAAGGAGCAATATGTATAACATATACTTGCTGATATTACATGTATATTATTATTTAGAAATATGGGTGTTGTATAATTAAGGAATTATTCTATTATAATTAATTTAAGCTGAATAAAGTTATAACATTGTAACAAAATGTAATAAATCTAAATAATTGTACTTTTCCAACTTCACGACGGAATTATCGTATTTGTTAGTAAGCGCTGATTAACGTTTTTCCCCATGTTACTCAAAACACGGTGCAATACGATTCTTTAAGATTTTTTGTCCTGGTCCCATCAGACATATTTTACATTAAAAATCGCACAAATGAGAAATTTTCAAATTTCAATGCCTTGTTATCACTAGGGGGAAGGAGTAAGAAACCTATTTTTACTTTATCATACGCAGTATGATGAAGTATTGTAATCGTGCCGAAAAAAAAATTGAGATTTTAGCGGAAATAGGTCTTTTTGGGTCCCCTGAACATTTTTGACCAAGGTACAAAAAAATGTCTGTGTGTGTGTAAACGATTTTTGTGGCGACGATTCCGGAGAAACTACTGAAGGTATCGGGACGAAAGTTCATATTTAGAAGTTTCATGACCTAACTTAGAGCTGAAAAGGATTTGGTTCACAAGGGTCCAAAGGAACTGGTGGTTTATTCTAAGCCTTTTTCAAGGGTTTTGCAAATGAGCCGCCATTTCTGTAATTTCGTCAAAATAGTTAAATAATAAATTAAAGTGGAGGAAATTTTGAATAATTTATGTTAATGACAATTTTTGGTCAAATTCATAGTTTAGCTGCAAGAGCAAATTCTATTTGATCGAGATCGGTCGCATCTGCATTGATATGAAACTACATAGTAGCCAGGATTTTGACAAAGTATTTTTTTGTGCTTTCACACTCGAAAACAGCTGATTTCATCAGAGGTTGGAGAACCGCTATGGAACGTTGCCGCTCTAGTGCGATAAATTACAAAATACAAATTTCAAATAAAATAAGATCACCAATTTGATTGTTTGTTGATAAGAAATATCAACCCGTCTTTGTATCTAATTCTAAAAACGATAAATTGAGAAAATTGTAAATAAAGTCGAGCAATGAGTGTAGTTTTATTTTAGTATGTTGGTACGGATGTGATATCTACAGTGTCATGAACAAATATAAATCTGTCAGAAGTTGAATTAGCTTTTTAACGTGCGTTTTCATTAGTGCTAACGGCAGACGCCATTATAGTATTTCTAATAGAAATTGCTAGTGACTCATGTTTATGTACATGCAAACTAATATGTGTCACTATCACGATATGTAAGAAATACTATAATTTCGTATTCTACCACCGCCATTACCTACCATTACCACCAATCGGAACGCACGTTTAAACTTGGCGTTTCGTCAAAGTGATACCAACCTAACATTTCCTATACAGAAATATAACCATTGTTATATTTTTTTGAAACGTATTTCTCAAAGAGCAACAGAATAAACGTTGATGTCACTCCTGCCAAAACCGCATCACCGCTCGTCGCGCTATTCCGTACTTTCGGCACTTGTGACATAAATAACTATTATTCTAATGACGTAGTGTAGGTAGTGTCAAATGCTCATGCTTTGACAATACTTACGATTTATCTCAATAAAATAGATTCTTATGCAGCTAAACTATTAATTTTATATATTGTATGATAAAGTCATGTGCCTGGCCTCATCAGATTTTTTTAATTACAATGCCTTTGCATACACGGTTATAACTAAAAAATATTGAATGGAGAAATAAGTAATAAGTACCCCTTCAAGTAAAAAAATCTGATGTGGCCAGGCACATGACTTTATCATACCATATATAAAATTAATAGTGTAGCTGCATGAGATTCTATTTGTTCGAGATCGGCCATGTCTACATTAAAATAAAACTACTAGAACTAGACTAGAGACATTTTGATTATATTTACAGTAGGTAATGTCAAAACATCAGCATTTGACACTACCTACTGTCATTAGAATCACAAAATCGGACAAATCCTGGCTAACTAGTTTATATGCAGTACGAGCGATCTCGATGAAATAGAATTTGCTCATGTAGCTAAACTATTAATTTTACCTACTTTAATTTATTATCTAACTATTTCGACGAAATTCCAGATATAGCGGCTTATTTGCAATGTCTTTCAAAAATGCTAAGACTAAAACTCCAGTTCCTTTGGACCCTT